>JAVKLF010000060.1:4971291-4997352 GCA_034783495.1 Millerichthys robustus | reverse complement strand
ACTGAGCGACGATTCTCACTTCTGCCTCGCTTCAAAATTCAGTTTGCCACCATGAAAAGGCAGGCTGTGTTTATGCGCTTTGTTTATGTGTCCGTCTGTTAGCAAAATATCCGATGAACCACGGGGAAAAGATTATGATTTTACAGGGCTGCTGGTTTTGATAACCATTCATAACAAAAAAAAAAGATCCATAACTCAGTCAGTTTTACAGATATTAAGCCAAAGTTTGGCGTTTTAATAGTTGAGTCATTCCTAAACAGACTCTGAGTGCTAACAGACCGGATGAGATCTTTATTTAGAAAATGTAAAGCAGCCAGATGGAATTTGCATTCCTTTAAGGTTTTCTTTTGATGGCTCAGATATAAAAGAGGTTGGATGAATGGTTAGATGTTTCTATTCCATGTTCTAAAACAGCTAACTTGATAAATAAACAAAAAAATATCAGTATTAAATGATTACTGTTTGTTGAAGAGACTTGGATTCATTGATATTAGGTACTTATGGTAAAGCTGATCATTTTATAGAAAGTACTTTATCCAGTGACCGTTTTTATATCCTGTCAACGGTTTTAAAATCTCGTGGAGTCAGAGCCGTGGGCTGTGGATCGCCCCCGTCTTGTTTGTTTAACCTTTTGGAGTCGTCATCACAAGCTGCTTGAGGACCACCTGAGAAGTGGGCGAGTCCTCCTCTCAAAAGGAAACTGACGAATGTCTGAAAAGTCCCACCTTTGCACGTCCACCCGTAATCATCACCGAGGGGAGGGATGTGGGTGGGTGTTAGTTTCACTGCAGTGGGGTTACCTTTGACATCTGAGAACAAAATACGTCAAAGGAGACCTTAAGCTCTGCAGTTATTTATAAATAATAAAACAATAACTCTCAACATGATTGGATGAAAAACAAAACACAATTATTCAGCTAAATATTTCTGATATTAGCTCAAAGCTAAAATTAGTAAAAGTAAAAAAACAGTTGCTAAAAACTCAAAGCAGCAAAAGGCTAGCTAAAGGCTAGCTAAAAGAAGGAAATGTTAGATAAATGTAGCAAAAAGGCTTGTTTAAAGTAGCAAAAGGCTAGCTAAAGGCTAGCTAAAAGAAGGAAATGTTAGCCAAATGTAGCAAAAAGGCTTGTTTAAAGTAGCAAAAGGCTAGCTAAAAGCTAAAACAATCAAAAGATCTCAGTTCAGATGTTTGAGTGTTCTCCAGAAAAGGTTATGAACAGTTAATATCTTACCTGTTGCAGATAGCTTTATGGATGACCTCATTTTGGAGAAATAGTTTATTTTTGGGCAATTTTATAAGCTAGCCCATAGTCTGAACAGATCTAATTTCATACATTTCAACTCTGGTTTATTTATTTATTTATTTCTAACATAGATGTGAGCAAAGCAGAACAAACACAAATACATGCTTGTATTAGTGACAACCTAACAGTTAACTTCCTGTGTTCAAAGAAAACTATTGTTTTCAATATTATTTTAGAGCCACCTGGGAACATAATTTTCTGATTGTGTGGATTCACTGATTTCCCTCTACATGTCAACACATCGTAATGAACAACTTTACTTTTCTATAAAATCCAATTCTGAGGACTTTTGTTTATTAAGGACACAAAAAGTCCTCAGCTTTCAGTATTTTAAATAGTCGGCCACAGATAGGTGCCAGGGAAAGTACCTCAGCTGAGAAAAATTTGAATTTCTGCTCTAAACTGAGACACAGTGGGATGCTAGTTCACCAAAACTGGTTTCACAAACTCTGAGTCAGGATCAATGTTTTTTTGTTGTTGTTGTTTTCTGGTAGCTTTTTTTGTTCATTGTTTTTAGATTTATTTTTCCTTTGATGTTTGATTCTTGTTGTTTTCTGTCCCTCTGTGTTCTCTCAGCTCCTGACCCGCCAACTCTCACCGGTTGTCATTGGCTAGGTTTACTGACGGTGTTGAAGCTCACTTCCAAATTTATATATGTATATATTAAACACCACCTCTGTTAACTCAGCAGTTTTCACTTCTGGTGAATTCCCATTCATGCAAATTTGAAGGATGTGAGAACTTTACAGAACATCTGCTGCATGTGTGGCTCCAGGGTTTAATCCAGTCTCTCGTTTGTCCTTTGGCTCTAAGGGAGGAGGCTCCATGCTGGGTGTCCGTGGACCAGAGTCCGTTTGTCCTCGGTTTGACCAGCGAGAACGGAGAGCTGCTCCTGGACGAGTGCGTCCAGGTGACAGAGGGCACGAAGACCAGGGAGCGACACCTGTTCCTCTTCAATGAAGTCATCGTCTTCGCTAAACTCAAGTAAGACACCAACATAGTCGCTTTGTTGTTAGATTTCAACACATTTTAATCGAGCTTAGAAAAATGAAGGATAAGTTAGGGTGAAATACTTTTTTTAATTTCACGTGTTTTGTTATAAGAAAATCCATTGAGAATGTTTTATAAAATTGGTTGAAAAAGTAAAAGAATTTTGTGTTTGGTAGATTATTTCTTTGTTGTAACGATGCTTCTTGGCAACAAAACCTTTTACTGTTGGAAAGCCTGTTTATTTCCACTTTAAATGGAGCCACATTTGTAAGGAACATGCATTTGTGGGATTAAATGACCCTTGTTTGAGCTTCTGGTACCCACAGATGCTGCCAATCTTAGGATTTATTGCCCAGAAGCATTGTTATAACAGAGAAATAATCTAGCAAACACAAATTTCTGTTACTTCTTCTGCTAAGTTGATGGCTGCAAAGTGAAAAAGGGAAGTATAAAACAACACCGGGCGACACGTTTGGACTGCTGGGGACTCTCCCAGTGTTACGTGCTGTTTTTGTTTGAACCGAAAAAGAAAGCAGGTGCTTCCCTTTAGGAGAAGTTATTCGAAGAGGGGAATCTCAACGGTATTCCCTGAAAATAAACGTTGCAATACTTTCGTTGCTTTTACTTTCATTCATAGTGATCGTCGGCTGGATCACAGTCCTCACAAGTGATAGAAAACAAAACTTTGCTGATGAAAACTTTGAACGTCTTACACTTTAATCCTAAATAAACATCTCATTCTGTTTAATAGCCTGTCTAAGTTAATAGAAAACTCCGTTTATCGCGACACATGGTCTCAGGTTTTGGGTTATTTGTCGAAGTCGCTGGAAGTTTTGTAGCTCTGTGGGAGCAGACCCAGTCATCTCTGGACCACAGCCTGCCCACGGTTCCTGTAGGTGCGCACAGCTGGGATAGCAGCGTGCTACAGTAAACACACATGACTCAGAGCGCACGCTACTCATTTTTTATGATGTTTCTCGGGTTTGTTATGATGAAGACACTTTGTTCGCTCAGGTGACGACAGCTTTTACGGTTCTTCTAGTTTTGTTTTTGAAGTAAAATTCTGGACTATTACCCTCATCTAGTAATAAAATAGTGTGGTAAAATAAACAGCAGTAGTTGAAACTCAGCGAAGATGTCCGGATGTTTTTAAAAAGAATGTGTAGACAACAATCTGTCCATGCTTTTTAAGTGATTTTGGTTCCAGTTACCTCACTGTAATGCCTTATGAACATCTTGGATCAGATATTAAATTTTCTTCTGGCCTGTTAAAGTCTCCGCTTTTCCTTTTGCTTCTCTCCAAACAGGTCGACAGCCAGCTACCGTCTGAAGCACAGAGTGAACCTCGAGGACGTTTGGCTCCACGGCCTGGAGGACGAGCAGGACAACGTCGAGGACGACGGAGCGACTGAAGACTTCAACCTCAGGCTGACGCTGGTCCTGGCCTGGGCTCTCACTGTTTGTCTTGTGCGTTTCAGGTGAGAAACTATACCCAAAGAGCTAAAATGGCATCATTGTTTTCATGAAAGATTATTCTAAACTCTGACATCAGCCGTGGTGGGTGATGGTTTCCTTCAAGCAATAGTAGACCTTTACTTTTCTTTGGATTTGCAGTGAGGTTTAATGTTAAAGAAGTAAAAGTAAGCCTTCACATTGTACAAAAATGCACATTAATAAAAAATGTTTCTGAATTTTTGCCTTTAAAAGTCTAAAAATTGGTTCTCGTATGCATCTAACAGTAACTCCAAGTCCAAATGTTAACTTTTTCTTTTAAATCTCACTTCTTTTTGTCAGTCGTTGGTTAACAGAAACACAAGGTCTTCCACCGAATATGTGCACATATCGTAGTAAACGGTCATATGAGCTGTGACCTTTAGGAAAATGTGGAAGTAGCAAAGAGAAAGTCATCCCTGCAGCATCACAAGACAAAAACCAAAATTTAAAAAAATGGTAAAAAATAAGGAAGTTTGGACATTGCCACCATTCCAGCGTTCGTGTGAGCTGATTTTAGTAAGAAACGCTGGTGTTTACTGTAAGGATGAAGAGCAGGAGAAACGTTAATTATTTAACATGTCTAAGCTCAAAAAGAACTTTTTTTCCCTTGTTGTGAATTTCTGGTCAAAGCTCCCAAAGTGGCACCAGATGACAAACGTCTAATGTCTGTTTATCACCGACTCCTACATTTCTCAAACTCTGAAACTCATTTTTCACCCGATATTGTGTTCTAAGAAAACCGATAAATACCCAAGTGGGTTTTTTGTTTTTACTTGTTTTGTTTAAGAATGAGAAGCCTTTTTTTCTGATTGGATGAGTGGCCTCTGGTAATGATTCACTGTGTGAAAGTTTCACTCCCTCTCGCTTAAACAAACCGTGCAGCTTTGATGCTTTTTCCAGCCCAACGTGAGAGCCGAGCGGCTGCCATGAAATCTGAAATCAGGTTAATGAAAAGTAAAAGGTTTCTGGAGGTGCAGGTGTAGGCCGTGGTATCCGTGTCGCGCCGTCCTTTTTTCCACTGATGGACGAAGACGAAGCCACAGTCTTCTACGTCTATGAGGAAGTGGAAGAACTCTGGTCGGGGCACGCCGTGACGCTACTTCCTGTTCCCATGACTGTGATGCTCTTTTCCACCAGAGTTGTTAAAAGAGGCAGAAGGTGCACGCTGCTTTTCAGTCCACCCACTGTCATCTGAAGGAGTTGGTTCGATTCTTTCTGTGGATTAGTAACTCAGACCATGCTGTTATTTCGCCCACAGCTCTCCTGAGGTGAAAGAACGCTGGTTAGATACTCTTTACAGGTAAGAACTACATTATTCTCCATATTAATGTTTAAATATACACTTTAGGTTTGCATGACTGCTGAAAGGTGGACTGTATGTGTTGTTTCTTTTGTTATAATAAAGCCAAAAGATAAGAACAAAATCTGCTAATAGATTCATAATGTGATCTTTAATTGGTACAGATGTTTCAATTCAAACCACTTTAAATGTCCCAAACTTCAACCGTTAACCCTCTATTTGTGGTCGAAGTGAAAAGAAAATCAAAAAGAAATAGAAGTGAGACGAACGCTGCTTTTCTGAACGGATGCATTTCCCCCTCGTCACAGAAAAATTAAAGAGGCGAAAGCAAGGACCGACTGCTCTTCTTCGCCTCCAGACGTCCTCATGAAGGTGTTGAGTGGTAGCATCGCAGTAAGTTCCACCACGTGCAGCTGAAACCAGAAACATCTCCGCAGAGCTGCCGCTTAATGGATCTCTCACCATCTTTCTCTCTTTTCTCCCCCACCCACTATAGAACAAAACGCTAACAGGAGGTGGCATGGACCAGCTGATTGACTTTTTACCTGAGGTGAGCAACAAGTTCGATTAATAACAGAAACCATTTTGAAGTTTGCAGAACATGAATGGGTTGCTTTTGAAATTAAAATAGCTCCTAAAGTTTGCTTACATACAGTAATTCAAAATCATTCACACATTTGCAGATATAAAAAAACCAACAAGGTGCAGCCCCTTTTTTTTTCTTCTGCTTTTGCGTGCACACTTCTGTTCCTCTTGCATACTCATCACCACGTCTCTTTTCCTTTGTTGTGTTGCCAGGGCGATGTGAAGATCTCTGTTTTGTCAAAGCAGTTGAACAATCAAGAGGAGAGGCAGGCTGCCGGTGAGTTTGAAAGTCTCTGCAGACGTCTCGCTTGATCTCGCAGTTTTGGTTGAGGGAGGGGCGCCCTTTTTTGTTAAGTGAATAACCACAGAGAAAAAGGAAATATAAAAACCGATTAGGGTACAAAGTGAACAAAACAACCTTTAGCGACACTTGAGTCTTGCACGTCTTGCAGGGTTGCACCCCCCCCCCCCCTCCCCCCAAAAAATAACAAATCTATTTGAATCCAAAAAACAATTTAGAGATTTGTTGATTTTTTTTTTATTTGTTGACTTTCATCAGACACCAAGTGGAACCTGGTTCGGAGTAAGATGAAGTTCAGAAAAGGATCCACCAACAAAGTCTGCCACACAGAAAAGGACATCAAGACTCAGCTGTTTGGACAACCCCTCTGCAAGATCTGCCCCGATGGCGACTCCCTTCCCAAACCCATCACAGTAAGCTGAATTACATGTCTAACATAATTACATCCCCGCTGAGTTTCCTCCTGTTTTCAGCAACTGAAAGCAGGACAACGTTTCAGGTGCATAATTATTCTGCACCTCTGAGTAACTAACGCCGACTTAGCTGACCTCGTTAGCTAATGAGGAGAGAAAGCTGTGCAGGAACCTGAGCTGCGTGTTTGTTAATCTTCCTTCCTCCTTTCCCACCAGGACCTGCTGGTGCTGCTGAGGAAGAGGGGCCCGTCCACCGAGGGGGTGTTTCGCAAGACATGCAACAGCCGGCTCATGAAAGACATCAGGGAGCAGCTGGACAACGGCGTGGAGGTGGACATGGAGCGTCAGCCGGTCAATCTGCTCGTTGGACTGCTCAAAGTAATTTTACACACCTGTTTGATCGATACTGTTTCAGACAACTAGACTGCGTTATTAGGTCTCACACATTTTCCCTCTTGTGTTTAGTGTTTCCTGAAGGAGCTTCCTGGCAGCCTGCTGAGGTCTGAGCTCTACAGCAGGTGGATAATGGCGCTTGAGCACGAAGACTCCGAGCAGAGAGCTCTGGAAGTCACAAGGTAAGCAACTGCTACCTGCTCACGAGTATTTGGTGCCATTTCCTGGGCTAGCGTCCTGATTTTATGGAATTTGTGGTATTTTCGTCAGTGGTTACGTGGTTAAAAGCAAGCATGGGTTTTTTTTTCTGACTGGACTTTTATAAAATATTCCAACCCCGTATACAAACCACTTCTCTCTTTCAGTTTAAAAAGAGGAAGAAACTTTAAACACGTAAAAGAGCGCCAAGCTAATCGTCTTCCTGTTGTTTTTTTTTTGGTCTTTTCTTCCTTCCTCTTTTTTTTTTATTGCCAGGGTGGTCGACGATCTCCCGGGGCCCAACAGACTCCTCCTGCAGCACCTGATCTGCGTCTTGCATCACATCGTCGAGAGCTCCGACCTCAACAAGATGGATGCGAGCAACATGGCGGTGTGCATCGGTCCCACGCTGCTGCAGCTGGACGACACCCCGCTGGATGGGCAGAGGGAAAAGATGCAGAAGGTAGAAAGTCTCGAGATGAATGCACTTTCTCATTTTGGGGCTTTGAAGCTTTGCGGTTCATGGTGCAGATAAACCTCACAAGGTTTCACAAGCTAGTTCACACTTGGGCAGAAGCCAAAAAAAAACAAAACAACAACTTTTGAAATTAGATAAGGCACTGTAGGTGTTGTATCATTACTTATCTTATTCACTTTTCAAAAATGTTTTAAACAAAGCAACTGGATTTTTATACTGTACTTGATGTTTGGCTTCCTTATAATAAAGTATTTAACATCGTGTCGTGACATCTTCGTGCGTGGGATCAAACCACTTCTCTTGTGAGCCGTGCAAACAAAGAGAAATCCCCGTATGGCAAACAAAACATCTGCCACAGAATAGAAGTCCAGCTGCTTTCTGAAATGTTTTAGGATTTGTCAAATTCTAGAGCCTTACCAATGTTGCTAAATGATTGCTGTTGCTTATCAGGATGTCTTCTTTTCTGCAGGTCACAGACCTAACCCAGTTCCTGCTTGAGAACTTTAAAATTCTTGGAGAGAATATTCCAAGTTTGCTGGACACTGATGAAGGTAAATTTAAAAAGTCCAGCTTAAGATAAATGGCTTATGATATATATAATGAGGAGTCTAATCGTGTTTTCATTTCTCACACAGACTCTGTTTCCTCGGTGCATCATGACTCTGCGTACGACAGCACCGATCCAGACGGCGATGGAGAGGCAGGAGAGAAGACGGGGTCCACACACGGAGACCGAGGCTCGTCGTCTTCGTATTCCTCCCTCAGTCCCAGCATGACCGCCTCATCCTGGCAATCCGACGCCGCTTTTGACCCCAAGAAACCCTTCAGCCGTCGCTGCTCTGAGCCCACCATTCACCTCTCTGTAGGCCTGGGGAACTTCCACAGCCACTCCAGGAGCCACGAGGACTGCTCCATGGAGCGGGGGGAGTTCGACGAACAGCCTCTGAAAAAGCAGATCTCGGACGACTCCTTCTTGCTGAAAAGCCGAGGCGGAGCCAGCTCCGTTCTGTGTTTTCCGAAACTGAGCAGCACCTCCAACATGGACCCGCTGCCCTACTTGAGGAAGGACTGCTCCTGCTCTTCCCTGGAGAGCAGCGCCTCCAACCAGTCAGAGAGTTCAGTTTTCACCAGCTCCCCAACGGGGTCGCCGGGGTGCACCAAGAAAGCCAACGCCAAGCAGGACATTCCCAGACCCATTTCAGAAGAGAAGAAGCGGTCACAGTCCATGAGGGTGAGCTCTAAAGTCCTAATGAGGACCAGGAGCTTAGGGGCATTCAGCAGGAACAGCCTGAAGAAGGATTCCCAGAAGGACAAACCCTTCCCATGTGAGACTCTTCAGGAGGACTCACAGAGCGAAGCAGATCCATCTGCGGAGCTTCTGCCTAGGCCACGCCCCCTGTCGGCAATTGAGGTGTTCAAGCAGGTGGACAGCAAGCTGCCCTGCAGACCTCCGACCTACAAGCAGGCGGTGCAGAACGTGGGCCTCCCTCCACTCTACGGCTCAATGACTGTCCAAGACGCCGTAACGCTGGGAAGGAGGTCCCGCCCGTCATCCGTGAACTACGACTTCCCAGCTGTCAGGGACCTCTTGCACAACCAGGACTGCTTCGTCCAAAACGTGCAGGACGGCGGCGCCGAGCGGCGGCAGCCTTTTCGACCGAGAGCCATGTCTGAGTCTGTGTCCACGGGCCAACGCGAGGGACTGCCTCGGAGGTGCAACCGACCCGTTTTCGAGGAATTTTCTTACGCCAAGGAGTCTTGCGTTTGATTTACTGATTTTTTTTTTTTAAACTAGGTTTGATTTTACTGAGAGAAGCTAAATTGAACAGTTCAAACCAGGAAGTCCCTCTTTTTTTTTTCTTTAGAGCTTTCAGCAATCTATTTTTGCCAGGTACATGTTTCTTTTAAACTTTAAATTCAGGGTTTTTTTAGGTGACAAATTGGCTCTAATTCCTCTTTTGTTTTACAAAGGGTTGTCCAATGAACTGCTCCGTTTATTTGTTCTTTTTTGTTTGATTTAAATGAATGTCAGTCATGTGCAGCCTGTGTACTTGCACATGTTTAGTAGTACTTTTAAAAGTACAACTATTACATTATATGTAGTTATAAAGATAGATATTTAGTCTATCACAATGAAGCTATAAACACGCAGTTAACTGTGGATGAAATATGCTAAGTTTCTGTGTTTTTTGTGTTTTGCAGTCATTATTATTTGTACTGGACACAATATTGAACACTTTGTTTTGTTTTTGTTGGACTTTTCTGTCTTTTTGCGTTTTGTCGACACACTTTACTTTTCACAATCTTCCTCTTCCACTACACTGATGCACTTTTACCATGATTTACTATGCTTTTCTGATTTTTTTTTTCCTGTTAAAATGTAAATACATTGAGACACCAATAGATAAGAGATGTTTTATATTTGTTAAGAGCTCTTTAATAGTGACATTTGTTTGTAAAAAATGGCTTAGATGACCACACACATCGAAGAAAAATAAAGAATGATGGATAAAAAACAGACGTTTCTTGTATTCTTTTGGGAAAAGAAATGAATTAAAGGTGAAATTTGTGGAACAAAAGCTGCAAATAATGACACTTCTCCTTGTGAGATGCATTGCATAATCGAGGCCTCATTGAAAGAACAGCGTGTTCTGGCACACACTGCAGATAGAAACCAGACTGTCACATGAACGAGGGTTTGGTTTTTCTCCGAATCGCTGTTCCTCCTGTCTGTGACGGCGCGATGAGCCGATGCCACCACTTCTTCCTTCCTTTCTAAAACAGTTTTAACAAAGCTTCCTTCCTCAACAAGTTGATTTAATTCATTACTGAACTGCAAGAGATTGAGAGAGAGAGCATCTTTCTGCAAAACTGGTGAATATGAAGACTTAATCATTTTGGACGAAGATTCAAAGAACATCTTGCAGTTTATTGAAACAAATTGGCGCTCTAACGGTTCAATCAGCTATCATGCATTAAAACAATCTCATCTTCTGCATCTGATGACTTTCATTTTACACTTTCGAACACACTTTTATAAACATTTTGCAGGAAGCGTGAACAGAAACTTGTGATCTTGTTTTCGTCGATAACATGAAAATAGCAGAAAGTCTCACTGATTGCAGCACCTTTTTGATGCATTTGCAAGTAACAACAACACATTGCAGCATCTGTGTTAGCGGCATGCTGAATTCAGTCCCAGTTGGAACAGAGCTATCACCCTAAATGTTTACCAAGTAAATTTGAAGATTCTGTAGTTTCTCTTTGTAATCTAAGAACCACGTGTGCACCAAACATTTATGAGTGTTAGATATATCAGATACGTTTAAACCATTAATGACAAAAAAAAACAAACAATTGTGGTGTTGGTGGTTACTATGGTGAATTCAGAGAAGGTCTAAAGTTTTTGCTAAATACTTCAGTGTCTCTACAACAGTCCTAAATCGTTGTAATCCCTAGCCCTGAATAAAATAAAGAAGGTACAGAAAATGTGCAAGTAATAATGGATTTATTGGTGAATTTGATGTATATTTCTTCACTTGTGTTTATTTGTTACTAAAACCAAACAAGCAAGTGTAGCAGTGGCTGTTATTTGGTTGTGAATTTGTGAAATAAATGGGTAAAAACATGACCTCAGTTTAAAAACGGCTGTTTTGTTAAACTGATTTGTGATTTGACGAACAGCTAACCCTTCGTTTCACCATATTTTCTGTGCCATTGTGTCGCGTTGACGAGCAGTATTTTTAACAGTAACACCTCTTTGTAATTCAAGCACGTTAATGAAAGGAGCTACCATTGATGCGGACATCATAATGAAGATGTTCTACGACAGCCCCCACCATAAGTGACCATTGTCGCGGCTCAGCTGACTGTGACCGCTCGCTGATAATGAAGGCAGAAACTGTACACATGCCAGCGTATTCAGCGTGACGAGCTCGTCGACCATCAGCAGTACGAGCACGTACCACACAGAACATACTGTAAAAAATGTTGATTTTTTATTATATATCCTCAACAGGTAAGATATTAATTGTTCATAAGATTTCCCACTTCAAAGGATCTGAACAATTCTTGTAAATGGGTATAAATACGCTCAAAATAAGGCTTTTTAACGCCAAAGCACGTTCACGTGTTCTTGAAATCTTGTCACTGTGCTTTATGAGTCACTTCAAAGAGGAATCCAAGGCCACAAACACTGAAGAGATGACATTATGAGTATTTGACTGTGCTGAAAAAGGGAAGAACGTGTGGACGGCACTTGTTATGTAATGTTAGCTGTCACTAACAACAAAGAGCTAATATGGTGACGAGCCAACTTCTTTTAACACAGCATAATGATTCAGGGCTATGCGACGCACGTAAAGGACACTGATAATAGAGACCACCCTTGTTTGAGTAGACGTTCTTTATTCTTTTCTAAAAAAGATGTTTTTTAGATGATATAGTTCCATCTGGTTCTCCTCCATCAGCTGCAGCTAAATTTAGCTGTATGTATTGAGATTGAACAGATTGTAGGGGAAAAGTTATAGAACAACCCTTTGCTCTGGTGTATACAAACCGGTGTCACTTGTCATCACTTTCGCCGAGCTTCTCCAACCCCCTCACCTCACACGTACTGTTTACTGCCCTACTTTTCTCTGACACTTTCAGACTTCTTTTGTTCGGCTGGTAATGCCCTTTGTGGTCTGGCGCTGTTGAGTTGAGTTTCAGGTTTTCACTAAATGCCTCACGTTGCCCACAGTGTTGGAAGGAGCAAAAACAAATCTGTTTGCGAGGGTGCTCTGTTGCTTTGATTGTGCTCTTACTTAAGCATGCAAATAAGTAGAAGAGACACTTCAAGCCCACATAAATATTCATTACAATGCACAAAAATAAAATACAAGCACAAACAAATAACTCTTCTCCCTACAGTTAAGATCTAATTGTGCAATACAGCAATGACTTTTCACCTTTTTGGCTTCTTATGCAGGAAATAGTATTTACGTCAAAAGGTTATACTCAGAACTCAGGTGTATTTTTTTAACCATGTAGGTTGTGCAGTAAAATACCACAAAACGTCTGTAAATTTGTACTAAAATGTAGAAATCTCGCTTTAGTTATTTGTTTGGGATTCAGCACCAGAACCAGTGAACAAACTGTTAAAAAAGGACAGTTCTGCTTTAAAGCTCCAGTAAGCGAAAAGAAAGGATGTTGCACAAGCTGCTCAAGATAAAATACACCACAGCACATCCTTCGCACAACATAATAATAAACCAACAAAGAGCCTCTAAGTCTTTGTGCTCAGATAGGCAACTCAAACAGACACTCATTGCAACCTTCTGGGCCAAGATAAAAGATTCATTATTGCACAACTCTGAAAAGCGAGGGTATATCTCCTGAAGCACCTGACAAATTTTAATCATACAACTAAATAATACAACTAAAGTAATAATACAACTTAATAATTGTAGGATACAGTCCAATTCAAGATGGCCACCGTCCATAATAAATTTAGCAACAGAATGACTATGAAGCTAGTGGTTTAAACAGAACACTTTTGGAATCTTCTTTACTAATGGTACTAACTTAAAGTAACATTTAGATTAACAGTAATTTGATGCATATTTACTTACATTTCAAACTCACAAGCAATTGAATAATAACCTATCTGAACACAGTTTTCACAGTGGCACTAAGGTTTTGAGTGCTCCTTGCTTTTTATGAATGTATTTAACTGTTTCTGTACTGTTTTTATTTTTTTTAAAACGCATATTATTTCCATGTAATTTTGTTAGGCTACTTTACGTTGTTTGTGTTTCTTTTCATGTAAAATTAGAATTACTAGCGCCGAGAAATTTTTTTATTTCAATGTACCACATAAATAACTTTACTTCAGTTAGCAGTGGTGAAATAAGCTGCTGAAAATAGCAACAACAGGGGGAGTACCAAAGAATTCATTCGAATTTAAAGGTGTCATTGAAAGGAAGTGACGTAGTGCCCGTCGTCCTGACTTCCTAGAGACGGTTACTACAGCGGTTACCATAGGAACCAGTTGGCCCGTGCAGTCCGCTTTCAAACAGAAAACGACGAGCTAGCTTTTAGCGTTTAAAACTAACTAAAGTTGTTGCGGAAGTAACAGTGTCAGAACAAATGGCTCTCGCTTCTCACAGCCAAAGAGACCCGAATGGAACCTACACTTTCTCAAGCCGTCCCAGACCCGTCGAGAGCCGCTCCAAATACAGAGAACCTCCGTCCGAACAGTACGTTCGTCTCGCTCTATGTTTGTTAAAAAATACAAACAAACAAAAACAATAACGGCTATCGAAGTTAGTACAGCAGTTTGTAAATGTCTGCAGTCAATCTTTCAAACTATGTTATTGTTGCGACAGAAATAAAATGAAGACATTCTGAAGTAGTTTAAATTAATAGTAAGGTTTCACGTTTTTAACCGTTTTGTGGTTGCTACTAACCAAAGCTCTGAAGTACAAAAAATAATGAATTTAATTTGTCATATGTAGGCCTACTTGACTATAGCAATAAAAAAAACAACGCGCTTATTAAAATATTGTGAGTTCATATATAAACAAAATATTTTTCTCTTGCCCTTTTGTTTTACTGCGGCTGATTTAACTCAAGTAAATATTCTCCATTAAACCGAATAGGTCAAACAGTATTTCAGAAGCCTGTTTTTTTGTAATTAAATACTGGCACAAAATAGACAAGTGTTCATTGGAAGCTGACAAATTCCAAAAACGTCAGCAGCTGATGAGTACTTTGCCTGGCGACTACACATTTTTTTTGGTTATTGCAGGACTCAACGCCAGTATGGAAACATCATGTATGATCCTCGAGTTGTCAGAGGAAATACCTACGCTCAGCACATCATACCAATAGTATGTATAAACCACCCATTTCTCAGTTTTTTTTTCTTTAATCATCATATTTTATTTTCCAACATTAACAGACACCTCAGCCAGACCTTGCTGAGATACAAAGACAGCAGATGATCAGGAAACGGGTCATTGCTCGCAAACGGGCCTTGGAGCAGCTCAGACTCGGGACTCCTGAACCCCTTCAGGGCAGAAAGCACATAGACGTGCAGACAGGTAAAACTCTCAGCGACAAACTTCAACATGCAAGCTTTCGGAACCACAAGTATTTTTTTCTTTTGTATTTTATTTTCAGATCTTTACCTTGAAGAACTGAGTGGGGTCGTTGTAGCTACAGACATTGAATGCCAAACGGATGAATTTCTGGATAAACCAACGACTCCACTCTTCATCCCTGCCAAATCTGGCAAAGATGCTGAAACACAGATAGAGGAGGGAGAGGTGGGTAGTTTCAATATACGTTAAATCCGATAAAAAATAAAAACTTTACGTCCTAGTTGACAACAATACCTAATACATGAAGTATTTGTTGGCCTAATTAAAGAAATGGATGACTATTCTCTACAGTTGTTTGACTTTGACGTTGAAGTCCAGCCAATCTTGGAGGTCCTGGTGGGAAAGACGATGGAACAGTCCCTTCTGGAGGTGATGGAGGAAGAGGAGCTGGCATGTCTGAGGGCACAGCAAAAGGCCTTTGAAGAGCTCCGAAACAACGAGCTGGCAGAGGTGCAACGCCTTCAGGAGCAGGAGAGGCGGCGCAAAGAGGAAAAAGTAAGCATTTGCTTGAACATTCAGAAGCTGGAAACCATACCCTTTTTAAAAAAACAAACTGTTTTATTTTCTACTCATTTTGAGTCCTAAAACTAATGCTGATAACACTTTAGTAACATTATTAGTTATTGTAATATCACAAGAAATATCATTATATTTGTGGTCTGAGAGCTGCGTTGTTTTTTTTTTTTACATTTTGAGATGTTTACTCACATTGCGAAGGACACATCAATCTGATTGACCTCAGAGCTCATAAACCTGATGAGACAGCTTGTGATTAAACATTAAAACTTTTCCTATCAGATATTAAAGTCTAGATTTTCATGTTACTCTTCTCCTAGGACTTATGTAAACTTAAGCCTTTCTCGTTGTTTTTCACATGACACTGCTATCAATTTGTCTTTGTGTGTGTTAGGTGATTGTTTTGTGCAGTTTTTGCATTGCATTCCCTAAATACCAATAACCTTTGTTTATATTTTTTTTCAACAAAAACCAGAAGAAATTCAGTACAAAACGGCATATGGGCACCAGGACAGATTAGTGGTTAGCACTGCTGCCACGCAGAAGAGAGGTCCTGGGTTCAAACTCAGGGTTCAAACCCTGGGCTGGGCCCGGGGTCTTTTGGGTGGAGTTTGCATGTTCTTATGCTTGAGTGGGTTTTCTCCAGGTACCCCGGTTTCCTCTCACAGCCAAAAACATGCATATTTAGTCTGCCTTCAGGTCTCCCTCGAAAGAGAGCTTTGTTAACTCTGTAGAATTGTTGAATTAGATAAAACATGACTGCCAGTATTTGCACGTCCTTGATTAGATATATGCTTTTTATTTTTTTTAACTCTGTAGGAGTTTAGGATCGCCCAGCAAAAAGAGGTGCTGAAGAAAGAGAGAGAGACTGCAGAGAAGATTGCGGCCCAGGTTTACAGCCAGCAGTACTTATCCGGACTCCTGCCTGCGGTCTTCAGGTCTCTGAGAAACAACGGCTACTTTTACGACCCCATGGAGAAAGGTGAGCCTCTTCTGCTTCTGTCGTTCTGCCACACGAGGGCATCGCCGCACAAGTCTGCACACGCTGTCGTTCACCATAACATTTCTGACATCTGTGGGTTCTGATGTTGCAGACATTGAGATGAATTTCCTCCCATGGCTCATGGCAGAGGTTCACATCAATTTAGAGAAGAGTAAAACAACCAGAGAACTGCTGGACAGTAAGATCATTTTGATACACTTTAATTATTTACTGCTTGTTTTGTTTTTTCATAAAATAGACCTCAGAATGTTAGTTTGTGAAAATCTGTTTTAGACTTTTAAGATTGTATTTCTTACAAATAGCACATTAGTTATTCAGAAACCACAAACTAATTCTTACTTGCATGCATATTTAGCATGCATAAAACAGAATAAAATAAAGACTCATCTTTGACCACTGCTACCTAATTAGTCGGACCCTTTTTTCAGTAAAATACAACACGACAGGACATGACAGTAAAATTATGAGGCTTGACTGCCATCTAGTGGCCACAGTTAAACACAGCAGAGGTCATTAAATGACAAACTGTTGCTCTTTTATGTCTGTTTCAGCTCTCATCTTTGAAGTCCATCAACAAAGACTGGAGGAGTTTAAATGTCTCAAGACAGAGCCAATCAAATCTGACTCGTAAAGAAATCTGTGGAGCACAGAAATGTACAAATTAAACTGTTGTTGATAAAGATGAGTTTGCACTATTTTAATTGTCACACCTTGAAGACAGTTAGTTGTTTCTATGACAACTGACCATAATTGTCTATAGGTTTAAAACACGTTTCCTGAGCGTGATTTGATTTATGTGATACAGGTGTGATGGTTCAAAATGATTTATATTTATTCTTCTCATTCAACCACAATTAAATTAATTCTACCTTGGGGGCACCAAATATCTGGATAGTTTTTTTTGTTCTGAACGATGACGAGCTGGAATGAAAGCCGCAGTGAAATAGAAATGAAATACTTTTTGCATTTTAAAAATGTAAGTAGTAGAAAATACAGATAATTGCCTGAAAATGTAAGGTATAGAAGTAAAAATTTGCCTGTAAAAGAATTACTCAAGTATAAATGAACAACATTTCAACGTAAGTAAAGTAACAAAATATTTGTACTTCATTACGTGACACCCCCGCTATCAGTTGCAAACATTTTATATCTTTCAGGCATTCAGTATATTTGTTTTTCAAAGACTTATCAAAGTTAGTTTCTGCTGACACCAGCCTTTAAACATTCCAGCCAAAGACAAGCAAACACCTAAAGATTTTATCTAGAGAAAGAAAAAAAAAAGAATCAGTCCAGCCAGAAACTGGTTTCAAAGAACTCAAAACATTCTCTGACTTTATCCTTTCACATTTGGCATCACTCAGTTAATTACAGTTCATTTGGGCGCTCTAACAGGGAAATTAAAAAATGTTTTGCACGGATCCTAGTTCTGCTTCATTCCCCGCCCAGAAACAAAAGGCAAATGTTGCCGATCTGTTATTGTTTCAAACCTAAAGTTGTCATGATTCAGTGTGTTTTATCTTTATAGTGGAATAAAAATAGTGGTAGCAGGACCAACAATCGTGAGCTGCTCTGTTCTAAAAGGAGGTATGTGTACACTCAGATATATACAGCTCTATTTTAATCCTGACGTGCCATTGGTCGACTCACCTTTGACCCCTCCTTCCTCAGCTCAGCTGGATGGGCGGATTGTGACGCACACTTCCCCAAACCCAGTTTCTGCTGTGATGTAACAAACTCTTCATGTAGGTGACACGGCTACACAGCTGACTGATGGGTTTTGTTGCTCTTTTCCAGCATAATCCCAGATTAGACGGACAGCTGATGTTCACGTGACTCTCAGCTCAGTTTACTCAAACAGGCCTATTATTAGCATTTACATTTTATTTTAATTACTCACTTTAGTGCTGATCAGGGATGAACAATGTCCTTATTTTTATTTAACGTGTAAAAAAACCCCCAAAACCTCCAAATGAGTAGTAATCAATGAATTACTGACTTTTAGCCATTTAAAACGTTGAGCTCATTTATGGGGATGAGCTTTATGACTTTTTTTTTTAGCTTGTAAAGTTTTCAATATATTTAACTTTACTTAGCTTAGCTTTTAGGCAGACTTCAATATTTAGATCTTTGGAGCCCTTTGTTATTTTAGCTTCTAGTAAGTTTTTTTACTTTTAGGTTGCTAGCCTATATTTTTAGCTAACATTGGCTACTTTTAACTAGCCTTTTAGCTAATGTTTATTTGCTTTTAGTTTTTTTCAAAGCAACTGTAATTTCTCTAGATTTTTACTTTGGAATTTGGTTTCGTGGAGAGTTTTTGAGGACCTTGGCTTGGTGGTTTCATCTCTACCCTCTGAGGGGTCCAGAACCTCCCGCTGCTCTCTGCTGGATGTCCCGGCGCCATATTGCGGCTGCTTCAAACCACCGAGCCACCTTCAAGTCTAAAACGGTAAGATTTTGACTTTTAACTCTCATTGTAGAACTCCGGTTCAAGCTCCACATAAAGAAAAAAAGAGAAAATGCAAAAGTTTTCGCACTTTTTCTGGCCTCTGTGTGAGGAGGAGACTCCCCTCAGAACAGAACAGGTGTCTGTGGGATTAGAGGACGTCACAAACTCAACTCAGGAGCTGCGCCACATGGGTTGTCTCAGTTTTTTAAAAACAGAAATGTATTGAAAAGATGTGTGTTAAAGGAGTTTCCTCTCGCTGTGGGTGTGTGTAACCCTCCCCGAAATCGATACATTTCTGTACACTCACTACAATGAACCGTTTCATTTGCGGTTGGGTGAGGCACGTTAAATAGCAAAATTAACCTGCGATTCAACAGTCAAGGTAAAATCAAAATGTTCGGCTTCCTGGTAATAACTTCAAAATAAAAGTCCAAACAGTACATTTTAATTGGCTGAAAACGTTGCCGAAAAATGACGCGCTCTTAGTTTGAAGGCGTCTGACCACCACTTCCTGTACAGTGCTAGGGTTAGCTTTATAGGCAATTTCGGTGATTCATCCTGATGACTGTAGTCTGCAGGGTTTAAGTAACGCAGAGGAGGTGGCTCAAAGTCGTTACGCTTCTTCTCTCCCGTTTCAGGAAGGCACCGTGAGAACAGCAGGCACACGGAGCGCAAGTCTTTTATTTTTATTCTTTGGAAACACTTTTTATCCAACAGCTCCTGTCGTATTATAGCCGGCGGGGGAAAAGACAGAAAAATGCCGAAAGCGGTAAGTGACCCTTTGGATTTGTTGACATTCTCACTAAAACAAGCTGCCAAACCATTACAATGTTTAAAGCTCTTGTAGTTTTGTTAAATACCATTCATTTTAAATGAGAAGGTTTGCTTTTTCAGTTAAGCTAAATAAAAATCACATTTATGTATGAAGTTGCATCATATTACTCAAAACATTTGTTTTATAGTTGATACATTTTGTTTGGCTGTATTATCTGGTAAAATATTCATCAATCAATTAAATGCCATTGTACGTTAAATGAAGCAAAATGCAACAATGTAATGGCCCAAACAAATCAGGAACTTTACAATGTTGCTCTTATTAGACTTTGATTAGTATTTCTGCAGAATAAATGAAAAATGGGTGTGTGTTTTGAAAGGGAGTGCTGCTCTGATCCCATGTTCACCATGTATCCTTTGTGTGTCCTACATGTATGAGGTCACGTTGCTTTTTGTTTCTGAAGCATAGAGAAGCAGGTTTGTTGTGATGTGGTTAGAGTTTGGGTGGATACAGATTAGCTGTTAAATCTTTACCTCAGCTTCTGCACAACGTCATAAACCAATGTAGCATTAAAGTCACCTGTTGGATTTTCAAACCTGAAGTCTTTGACGCTTTCAGTTGTGTCTTCTTGACACCTTGGTGTTTACAGTTTTGTTACCCTGTATATATTTTGGAACAGGTTTGTACCTTCCATTCCTCCTGACTCACTTTGCCCCACCCCAGCAAGTGCATAGCTTTCTGTCGTACTCATTCCAGCTTAGGAAAATTCCGGTTGTGCACATGTGTACTTTATGTACACAGGAAAAGTGATGGAGACATTATGTCCGCACAACTGAACTCATCTGATGGAATAGAAAGTTTAAGGATGATTAAAACAGTGCAAATTTAAGATTTAATGAGTAACAGGTGCAAAGGGTTTTATTTTTCCCTTTTTCGTTTTGAAAGAATGAAAGCAGCTGCCATTATTTATTTATCACACTATGGTATATTTTTCCACGAGACCAAAAATTAGCTGAAAATCTGGCATTGGATGTGTGTTTCTGTGACAGTTTAATTTGTAGGCACATGGAGTTTACAGTACAACATATCACGAAGACGCTAAATATTTTTAAATAACTTTTTGTATTTGATGCTGATCAGTCATACAAGTGCTTAATCTAGGAGCCGGCTTATCAATTCAATTCAATTTAGCTTATTTAACATCAATTGGGGTTTAATAGGACAGCAAAGAGAAACAGACACGACTGGTTCAGGTGAAGTTTCTATGAGAAGAAATGGAAATAAAATTACAGCAATAATTGAACATGGAGAGCAAAGAGAATAAAGACCACAGAAAAAATGTGGTCGATTTGTCCTCCAGCCTTTAGCAGCACAAATAAAGAGAGTTTTAGGAAACCCAAGTCAAGTGCATAAAGTGTTACTCTTTCTAAACGACTATAGTTATCATTTTTTATACAGAATACTGTCACAGTTTTGTCTTTAAATCAACAGTTTATTTATCAAACATTTGATTTTCATAACTACAAAAGAACAGGACATTAAAAGTCCTTATACTTTGTAAGAAATAAAATATATTAAGGTTTTAGTTCAAACTAAACAAACATTTTTTTGGAGATGATCAAAAGAGATATGCTGTATGAAGTGATCACGTGACAAAGCCTTCTGGGTTTAAATACCTTCTTTTGTCTTTTTCTTGAATTGCGTTTCTTATCAGCCAGAGTGCACAAATGGTTCCAGAAGTCTTTAAAAAAAGTCATCCCTTCTTGTAACATTTTAAAATTATATAACTGTATTAGCACAAGAAAACAGTACCTAGTTTCTAGTTGTTGTTTTTAACGGCAAACATCAAACAAGTGTGAAATCTTTTAGGTTTGATTCAAACTGGCACAGAAACCTGCAGGTTTTCTATCATTGTTACATTTTATAAACTTGGCTTGATATCAAACTCTCCAATTTTGTGTGCTTGGAAAGGAGAAGCTTTTTTTTTTGTTACAGAGCTAAGAAAGAAGCTTGCAGATTATTTGAGGAGTAGTGTGTAAAGCTTCTAGATTGACATCTTTGTGACTCATGTTGCATTTATTTCAATGGCACATTGTTAAAAGTAAATGGGAGCTGTCCTCGGCTCTCCCAGAGTCCTGTTTTCCCGTGTTCAGAGCCATGAGGCATGCCGCTGGTATTTGTATTTGTCCCTTTTTAAAAAAAGAATAGAAATAGTATTTTTGTGGAACTCACCAGGAGTGATTCTTCAATGTGTAAGTGATCATGTGCCGTTCTTGGGTTACGTGCAGAGGGAGATCTTGTGGGCCTGTTTTCCCTTCCTTATCACTCTCTGACCATTTTTAGCATGATCCCCATGGCAACGCCGATTGTTACAGGTTCTTGTAAAGCATGCAAACTATGCAGAGGGTTAAATATTGAACAGCCTTTGCTTATTCAATCCAACTACAGAAGTGATGAGTCCTTTGTTTCTTTAACTTGACCCAAAGCCGCTCTTTAACATGAGGGGCAGTGATTTAGTTCAAGATTGTACTGAACAGGGGCAGTTTGTACATGATGGACTGAGGCTGGGAAATGGAATTTTAAGGATTGGTTCGATTGATTAACAAAATGTTATCTTATTGGGAGTATATTACTATGTTTTTTTTTATGTTAAGAGTACTGGGTAAAATGGATCTTTGCCTCAAGTGGTGTATCTGGGATGAAGAAGGAAATTAATCAAATGAGCTTTTGTAGGGTGGCCAGACTCAACCTTGGAGATAGGTGGAGCTCTGTCATTCTTGGAGTAGAGCTACTGCTCCTTCGCATCGTAAGGAGTTGTAGGAGCTTTTGAGGTAGTTTTAGCATCAGGATATTTCTGGACGCCTACCTTTTTGAAGGTGTTCTAGGCATGTCTTCCTGGAAGGAGGCCCCAGGACAGACCCAGAACCTGCTGCAGGCATCATATCCTGTTTGGACAGGAAACACTTTGGGATTCTCCAGGAGGAGCTGGAGAGTATTTCTGGGGAAAGATGTGTCTGGGTTTCCCTTCTGGACCTGTTGCATCTGTGACCTGAGTATAGGCAAATGTAAGCATCTAAATCTAGCTTCTATGTTTTTATTCTTTCAAAATCACTTGGTGTCACACTGAAAACAAACTGAAACCAAAATGGAAAAACCCATCATGGAGAAACCAAAGCAGCTTGTAAATTTTATAACCTAAATAAAACACTTTAAAGTTGATTGTCGTTGTGGTAAAATGCAGCGCTTCTGTGGGAGGCCTGGAAGCCTCTTCAGTCAGTACTCCATGGCTGGGATTCATATGTACTTTACATGTATGTGTCTGTCACAATATAAAACACGGACGATAAAAATGATCATAAATAAATAAAATGGCATAATGGATGTTAAGGCTGTTCGTGTTTTCAATAGAGCCTTATTTATTGAACCTATTAATGTTGGCAAACTTCAACCAGCCATAGATGGAGTCAAGTCTCCATTGCTGATATTTTGTTTTTGGTTTCTTGGTTACCAGTTTTTGTTTGCTGTGTTTTAGTACTTCAGCCCATATTTGTCCACATCCGTAGCTAAAAGGATTGAGACAATTATTAGTGTAACGACTAATAAAAACGCCTTCTGACTAAAGTTGTCTGGACCTTTTCATAGTATATTTTTAGGAAATGTGTCAAATTTTCATTACTGCCGTGAACAGCCCTGAGTTTATATTGTGCATTACTTTTGGAAAACTTGGTTTCAGATCAGATAGCTATACCTCAGTCACTCGCCCAAATGAGTTTTTGGGTGAGTTTTATACTGGATTCTATTTTGTTTGCTAAATTCTGCAATTATGTCAGCGTTTTCCACATCATGGAAATCCCAGGGCCCTAGATATCACGCTCTCTGGTTTCTGTTGGCTTGGCTGAGCCACGTATTCACATGTTCCACCCAGTTGAACAGGGGTTTTTTCCCCCCTAGGTGCTTTATGTGTAACTGTAAATATAGACCATGACATTGAGAGAAGCATCCTAAACACTTACAGCTTTAAAATCTCCATTCAGTAAAAAGGGGACAAAAAGAACAGGGTTGTATGAGTTATGCTGCTGTCTTTGCAATCATAGTAAGGGAACTTGTAGGGCACTACAGCTGAAAGGGAGTCTTTGTTTTGCCATGTGAATCCCCCCCCCCCCATCACCCTCCTTTCACTGCGTTTTAGGTTTGACTTGAAGGTGACTACTTAACTGGCCAGCCGACACTTGAATTTAAAATCATGCACACGTGCTAAACCAGTATGGAGCTGAAAAACAAAGTTTGCTAGAACGTCTGGTTTCTGCTAAGCTATTATTAAAGCAGAAGACATAATTTAGAAGATGGGGCATCTTAAATATCCACTGACTCTGAGTTTTTATCACGTCCTGGACTTCACTTCACAATGTAATATTCCAGAAATAGAAGTCCAAGTGGTTTCCATCCAGTGCTATGATTAGATGAGCTGTTTCTTCACGATTTCCTACCATCGGTTAGTTGCTCATCTTTTTTTAGATTCATGGAAGTCAGAGTTGCGTTGAGTCACCGGACCAAGGGTGCCTTATTCCTGTGGATGGTGTTGAATTGGTTCACTGCTGATGCTCGCCACACAATGGACAGGAGATGAAAGATGTCAACGCTTTCTCTCTCTGTCCACAAACCTCTTTGTATCATTTTCAATCTGCATTAATAAGCTTTATGAATACTTGAGTCCTTTCATAGCCCCACAAATACCAGTGACATTTGACATTTATACCCACAAAAAAGCCATTCAGGATGTACATTATTTCAAATCAGCCATTGTCAATATTTAAGTATTGTTTCACGGTCTTTGTTAAAAATCTGATGTCATTTTCTAATTATTGAATAAACCTACAATACTGACTATTGTTTCTCTTCGTTATGACGCACAGTTGATGTCAGTTTTCTTTATCCTGCCGGTCGTTCTGTTTACATTTATTATGAAAATGATCATTTTTCTCTGGGGTGGAGCTATCTGAAGGGATAAACTAGGCTGACGTCCTCGTTTTGAACATGCAGGTCACTTGGATCACTTATTAACCAGAGATCTGGGAGACGTGCCTTATTTCTGTAAATGTGATTAGAGTTTAACAAACACTCTGAACAATTCACTGTGCAGTTTCTGTAGTTTGACAAAGCTGTGTTAGACTTGTTCTATATGTGGTGAAATGCCTTCTTGTTTTAAGTTGAAGCAAAGCAAATGTTTTTAGACATCCCAGATTTAGCTTTCAGAGTTCAGTTCAATAGATCAGTTTGTCTCTAAAGCAGTTTACTCTGCAAATATACCCCCTTACCAAACTGAAACAACCCCAGACCTCCAAGCACTGCTCTGTAGTAGTTTTGGCCTGCTTTACTTTATATTACCGTATGAGCACCATTTTGTTTACACGTGTCACCAACTGAACTCCTGATTTCTCATGATTCTCCCCCCCCACAGGTCAATGTTCGGGTCACCACCATGGATGCGGAGCTGGAGTTTGCCATCCAGCCCAACACCATTGGCAAGCAGCTCTTCGAGCAGGTAAAACACCGATCAGGGCAATCCTGAATCAATTAAAAATAAAAAGTTTCGCACCAACATCTTTGACTGGGTGATCTGTTTGAAAATGTTATATTTTAGGGACACATAGCTGATGTTTCTGTTTCTAGTCTCGTTTAAAATTGTGAATGAAACCTGCGTGGGGAGTTACAATGTCAGTGGAGAATGAATGGTATGAAGAAAATATGTTCCTCCTCCTGGTTTCAGCTGTTGCTAGTTTTACAATAGTTATTTTTCTGATTATTCACCAGCATTTCCTCAGAATAAATAATTTGGAAAATGCAAAGTTACATGTTTAAACAGCTATGCCATTGTCACCTAAGACTGAATCTGCAGTGGAAATGGAAAAATTATAAGTAGTTTTTTATTCCTATTATTGGTCACTTGCCTTCTAGAGGATAATTGGCATTTTCCTCTCGACGTTGTAGGGCTGGGTCATCGAGATCATTAATGTGAGCTTTGGAGAAAGAAAGGCACTGTTTTATCCATTTCCTGTATAACCCGTTTTTCAATGGCAAGTGTAGCAACTGACTGGGGATTCACCCAGTCACAGTCGCAGTTGTTGATGTAGTTTTTTTTCTTTTAAATAAAACAGTAGACCCTGACATTTCCTCTTTGAAATCTATTTATAAGTTCTGGTGAATTGTCCAACCTAGTTGTTAAAATATCTGAGTGGGATTTTCCACTGATAATCACCCTGTTCGCACCACAGTGTCAGACGCAGTTCAGCACTCTATTTTTGCACTTTTAATGCTGTTGGCCCCAGAAGAAACGACCTCCAGAGCTTCACTCCTAAAGTCTGTTCAGAGTAATTACCGATCCACTCGACTGACGGTTAGCCTGTGTGCTCCTGAAATCTGTCAGAGAACTAATTTAGTTTTAAGCAGTTGCCTTGGCGGCAGTTAGTTTGTAGATGTACGCTCTGTGTTCGACAAGTTTTGTGGAAACGCTGAGTAACGGCAGTGAGCTCATGTTTTAGGGCAAGTGTGAGGTCTGGTGTGGTCAGCACTGATCATTCAGTTCTTAAAGGAAAACCGTCCCTCCCCTACACACCCTCCTGCAGTTTCACTTCCACGTGACTGTGTCATGATACTTATTTTAATATGTAATGGGTGGCAGTTAAGAAATAGATCCAAGATTAAACTGGTGATTTCTTTTTT
>JAVKLF010000060.1:4946322-4960815 GCA_034783495.1 Millerichthys robustus | reverse complement strand
TAATAATCTGCCACTGAATAATCGCGTCAGTGATTCCAGGGTTTCATTTTTAGGCTCTGCACAAGAATATTTGTGTTTATGGTTTACTTGTCTACAAATACCCACTCTTCTAAACAAATGACAAAAATTGATTCTGTTAAGACAAGGACTGTGTTTAACCAAGTGGTGATTTGACTTATTACTCTGGAAGAAAAACACACCAAGTGCAGTGTTTATTTTAATGCCTTTTAAATATGAAAAGTATTACAAAGTTGCAGCATTACAGCTCATCTTTTTTCAGTATAACTTTGTTGTTTGAAAGGTTTCTCTCAGATATTTTCTCAGGAATAACTGTGGTCACATAATTGATAAGTGGCTCAAAAGGCTGAGGGTTCTACTCTACAAGTTGAGAAAAAAAAATGCATTTGCTGCTGCACTTAAAACTGACAAATATTAGTCATGTTTGTGCCTTTTTATTGAGACTTGAGAATGTGTTTTAGTTTCTACTGACTTTATAGCTGTCAAACTCACTCAGTGCTGTTGTTTGCTTTATTTAATGTTTACATTATACTTTGGATTTAAAGAATGATGAAACATTCATTTGTTGTAGCAAACTGAATGCCTGTAAATATTTCAAAGTAAAGACAAGGTCGTGTCTAAAACGTGTTCAGTACTGCTGCTGCTTTTCACAGCTGAGGTAAATAAAGGCAACGTCACGTCAGGTTTTATTGCCAAAACAAATCTTTAAAGGACCGAGACTAACAAATGAGGGTTGTACGTCTGTCAGAAAGGACTCGTTGATGTTCCGAATAAAAGAAAACTTCAGATCTGACTGAACCTGAGCGCTTTGATGTCGACTCTGATCTTAAATAAAGTGCTGTGAACACTTACTGTGTATCAGTCCGCACCTCAAATAAATGCACTTTAGGTTTTAACACCTACAGCCTCCATGTGAACACAGACATTGTGCGATCCATGCTGAAGCTTCTTCCTGTTTGTGTTTCAGACTTGCAGGACCAGCTGCAGAGAGCCATGATGTTGGAGCAGGAGCGGCGGAGGGCGGCGGAGGAGGCCGCTCGTCTCGAGGCCGAACGTCAGTCAGCCCTGCTGGCTAAAGAGGAGCTGGCCCGGCAGGCCGAGAGTCAGAAGAAGACTCAGGAGCAGCTGGTCAGTATTTAGGTTCCTAAAGTTTGTCGTTTGTTAGCTTAGTTTTTCAGCTTACATAATTGTGTTGCTTTCCTGCGAGTGAAGACATTTTTATTGTATATCTGCTCTAAACACAATGCTACTACAAAACTTTATATTTTTCTTCTCAGTTGATGAAATAAAATGTTACTATCGGTCATTAATTTATAAGAACAAGATCACAAATGTCTTATCATTTTTTAAAACCTTTAGTTTATTCTGCTTGTGACGTTGTTATTTTTGGCTCTTTTAATATTCATCCAGTGTGTTTTTATTTTACTTTGAAACAAAGTTGTGAAAGGTGCTACATAAATGAAGTAATTTTATTATTCAGTTCTTTTCTGAACATGCTGCTTCGTTTCAGTCTGCTGAGCTGGCGGAGCACTCAGCCAAGATCGCGCTGCTGGAGGAAGCCAGGAGACGCAAAGAGGAGGAGGCTCAAACATGGCAGCACAGGGTGGGAGCTTAAACTCGTACATCCAGCTTAGTCTGTAGTCTCGCATTTCAATTAAATCTCTTCTGTGAGGAGGAAAAAAAAGAATCCCGGCATCTGTCATCCCCAGGCTCAAGAGGCTCAGGACGATCTGGTCAGGACCAAGGAGGAGCTGCACATGGCGATGACCGTGCCGCCGCCGCCCCCTCCGCCCCCTCCCATGTACGACCACATAGACGACAGCAGCGACAGCGAGGAGAACAACAACACTCACAGCGCCGACCTGCTCGCCGATGGCTTCCACGACCACCGCAACGAGGAGGAGCGCCTGACGGAGGCCGAGAAGAACGAGCGTGTCCAGAAGCAGCTGAGGGTGAGGAATCCAAAGCAGACGAAGCCAACAACTGGTTTGCTGCTTGTGCTGCTGCTGCTCTCGGTTCAGACAGCCGCCGCGCATTCTTCAACTGTCAAAACAGACTGTTTTTTTTTTTCTTTTTGTTTAAACAGGTTGAGCCACAAATTTTCAATTCCATCTAACCCACAAGTATTTTTTAAGATCACATTAACTAGTATTGCACTAATTCTTGTGGTTTAGAATAAGATGTTTCTTGACATCATTTTTTTGTGGTGACTTTGTGAATTAAAATAGAGAAAATACTGTTGAACTCTGTAGTAGGGTCAGAATGATTGAGCGTACGGACTTTTGCTCCAGGTTTGATAGAAATGTCCATTTTGTGGTTCTGACTAGTTGAAGGGCCAACCACAGCTAGGCTATGCTAACAAGGGAGGAATTTCTGCCGCCATCTTGGTAGGTGGTTAGGACATCACAGCAGGCACAGACGGAAGGCTGTTTCAGGGTCTTTATGTCTGTTTTTGTGTCATACACTTGTCCTTTTTATTCTAACACGCCTCCCCCCCACCGCAGGCCCTGACCTCCGAGCTGGCTCAGGCACGTGACGAAACCAAGAACACGCAGAACGACCTCCTGCACTCCGAGAACGTGCGGGCCGGCCGAGACAAATACAAGACCCTGCGACAGATCCGGCAGGGCAACACCAAGCAGAGGATCGACGAGTTTGAAGCCTTATAAGGAAACCTTTGATGCTTTCCCCTTTCTGAATGGTCTCTACGTCTCTTTGCTCCTCTGCTGACATAAGGTCAAACGCGCCCACAGACCTGTTTAACACACACACACACACACACACACACACACACACACACGTACTGGTGGTTAAACCTGGAGCACCGCGGAAGCGCAGAGATGAACTCTTTCTGTCAGTTTGTTACACAGGAATCAGGTCTTTATAAACCTTTTTTTTTTTTTGTGAGCAAATGCGGTGCCAAAGCCATCTGTCCTCTTTCCATTCTTTGTTTTAATTATTCTTTACAAATTCGATTCAATGTTGACTTTTGATCAGTTCGAAACAAAATCATTTTCTGTGACACTGCAGAGGGAGTCGTCAGGTTTTATTATGGTGTTGCGTGATCAAAGCCTCATTTCTGTTCACGTCTGGCAGGTTTTTTTCTTTTTGTTTTTTACAGTGATCAATCAGAAAGGGCGAGACAGTATACGCAGGAAAATGAATGTTTTTCCATGTTTGAACGCTTCCATTTATGTTTGTTATTATTCCAAAATAGAATCATGCTTAGTTATATATTTATACTGTATATGGGACATAAAAAGGGTATTTCGTCTCGGTTTGTATATTTTTGCTCTCTACTAATAAAAGCTTTTCTTGTTTCCTGAATTTTACAAATTAACCTAAATACTAGCAGTTTTATGTTCCATACATTTTCCTTTAGATCTCTTTAGAAAAAGAGATTTAAATGTAAATTATTCTTTTTATTGTGGATGATATTCTGCTGCTTCTTATTAAAATGATTGCTGCTTCAGTACTTTTTACATCTTCAAAGCTCCGTGCTGACCGGCACACGTAGGTTTGTGTGTATTTTTCGGTTCGAACGCGAGACGGACACGTATCTTTTGAGGTTTCATCCTCGTAAAGTGGCCTTTCTGTCTTGTTTCTCTGCAGACAGTTAGTGTTGTAGATGTGTTATTTTTCTGAGGTTTGAAACTGTCCCAAACATTGTAAAACCAAACTCTTCTGTCTTCGTACAAACGTAGCATTTTACTGATGCTGTAATGAAACTGCACCACTATGCTGGACTTTGTATATAACCAGGATTTTATAAAGAGGTGTACAACTTATCGACAATAAAGAGACTTAATTTAACATCAGCGTGAGTTTTCTTTGACAGTTTTCAGACCTTCGGCTGCAAAGGTCGATTTTTACGGTGCGTCTTTAAAAAGAAACAAAACAAACCCCTTTATTGCAATGTTTTAGACAATTATTCCGGGACAACGCTGAAGGTTTGAGACGACTTTTTGAAGCAGAAGTGTTTGCCTGGTTTTGTTTATTTTCAAGTTTTGTGGGGAGTTTTATTGTTCTGGTTCAGAAATGATTAAACGTTTGTCTAATTGACACCACCCCCCCCCCCCATTACAGGAATATCTGAGCATCCTGACTGAGCACCAATCACTGCATGACTGTAAACACACAGACAGAAATAAATAGTTTATTCAACATAAATCTAGTTAAACATTTACAACCGAGACAGAATAAATACTTTAAAGTGCAGATTTTTTTGGATTTTAAATACAAACAAACAGTGGGTGACGGTTTCCCCAGTTATCACAGATTTTTGAGGGAAAACTTGTCTGTGCTCTTTCTAAAGCAGCGTATCTGTGAAACCAGAGCCAGTCTTTCGCACGCTGCTTCTTCAGAAATGAGAAAAGGTCTTATTGTGCAGGAGGAAGAAGGCCCCCACCGCCATCTCTCTCTTTGAAATGATCACTTCCTGTCTGGGACGGGCGGCCCAGGCTCCTGATGACATTTGTCAGAACATCCTCCTGTTGCTTTCCCTCTAATGTCATTTCCAGGGAGGCTTGTCTCCTCGGGAAGCTGAATCCAAAAAGATGTTCTGAATGGTGCAGGTTGACCTTTGACCCACACTGCAACGCTTCACTTTAAACACGGTTTCATTCGCACATTTAGATTCTTAACTTTACAATCTTTGAGTTTACACAGTTTAACGTATCAAAAACATTTTCCTCCAATACAATTTTTTGGCGGTAGTAGCTGAGGATCGTTCCCAGCACATAGTCTGATGGCAGATTCTTTATCATTGTGCATATTTTAATTTCAAGATTTGACCAATAAGGCTATAACTTGTGGATGAAAGGTGGCGGGTGATATGCATTTCTTCAAGTAATGCTATTTTTAATTTAACCTTAGCTTCTACCAATCAGAAATATTACGTAGAACTTGTTAACAATCCTCAACAGGATGACTGATGACATCTTTTAGCATCAGGTTGTAATTAATATGATATAATATGAATAAAATAACTCATTAGACTGGTCAATAGAGGCCAAACCAATGCTCTATGATTAAATTTTAAAATCAAAAGATTTGCAGGAGTCGGTTGTAAATATTAGGTTCTGTAATGCGAACCTATTGTCCACATTGTGCCTCTAGGAATGTTTCGTAGGTGTGGTTAAAGTAAAGTGTTGCGTCAGAAAGTTCAAATGACACGTCTGCTGTAATCAGCAAACTTTCAAGCCTCTCCCAGATAAAGTTCTGATCCACCAGACTGGTTCAGAGAGCTGTCCCGGTGCGGCTGATCCTCGATGAGCTCCTCGATGGGCCTCACCTCCCAGATCCAGACGCCTGAACACGACATAAACACAAACCCTTCAGCGCATTCATCCACACACACCAGAATACACACACGATGACGCGAACACGCGTCAGTATTTACACTCTGACTCAGGTGTTCTGACCAGTGTTTGCTTTAAAGGGAACATGTTTGGCAGCTCTAATATGGACGGTTATTAGCTTATTGTTATGTGGCCTTGTGTTAACCTCTGTGGGAAAAAAAAACAATAGAAAAACTCTTTTGGAAATGTTTAAAAGTGACGCTTTTCTGACCTCTACTGCTGAAACAAGTGTGAGATTCAACATGCAGATGTATTTTATTTATTCCCATTCCTGGTCGGCCTTGAACTTTTCAGTTGTAGATTTCAGATTCTTATCTGAGCATCGGACTGATTCTGTTTCTGAAAAGTGCTGAGTCAGCCTCTGATTTGTGGTTATCACATTTAAACCACGTGATAAAAACCGACACCGAAACAAAACCGAAAAACAGGATTTTGTGCGAAATTTTAAATGTTTAATTAAGTTTTGATTCATAAAATTAATTAAAACATAAAGTTAACAACATTATCGCCAGACTTTTGCTTTTTAGCAGCCAGCAATATTTAAATTGACAACAGATAGATGTGAAATTTGAGACCGTTATCTGCTCACCTTAAGCATAAAAAGAAGAATTTCCATTTTGCTCCACTGTAACAAAATGTGTATTTTCAGCCTAAACACAAAAAGACAAGAACAAGATTAAAAAGACAAACTTTCTCTAATACACAGACCAATTTATTCCACATAAATGAATGAAAAATGTAAGGTTTTAAAAAAGATTTAAATACATTTTTTCATTATGCCAACCATTACATTTAATTCATTAGCAAATAACTGAAAACAAGACTTTACTGATCCTACAGTGTCTGAGGCGTAAATACCACAAAGAAAACACAGTGATTACACACACTTCTAAAAGTTTAAACAATGAAAACAAAGAAAAAAAAACAGTTAATCCCAGGATTTGTTGGTCTGTATGTACTGATTCTGGTAATCAATAAATGCCCTCTGTAGAAGATGAACTGTCTGAGTTTCTGACTTTAGAAGAGTCGCATACAGTGGTCTGATATTTTAAAGCCCCCCCCCCAAATAGTTTGGTATTTTTTTAATTAAAATTAATTATTATATCTCAAATCAAAGTTTGATAAATGTTAAGAAGCTTCTTGTAAATTAAGCTACATATAGTCTTTTTCAGTCCAATAATGTTCTAAATCTATTTAATTTATCCTGTGTATCAGTGATTTTAAAATGCCAGTTTTGTAACAAGTTCCTATGAACTCTGGGTAAAAATGGTTGGAATTAGTTTACTCCACAGGTAGCTGGACTATGATTTGGTGAGAAGTCCAGAGGCCAGAGCCTGTGATTGTTCAGGTGTTTAGTATCTAAGAGTACTACAGTACTGATCAGTAAATACCAGATATGTTTTGCTGTTTTACCTTCGGACACAGAGGGTACCAGTGGAAGCTCTCCAAACCCTTGTCCTGTGATCTCCAGCCATCAAGCGGGATGAGAACTTCACCCAAGAACACTTTCCTTTTCAGGGTCCCTGAATGCCACACGGAGGCCTGCAGCCTCTTTCCAAACAGCAGGGGGCGCTCTATGCAATACTGTCAGAAAGCAGAATAGATTTGTTTTTTTCAAACTCAAAGTAATGACAGCTGATGATCCTAATGTTTCATCTTCTTACCTTTAAAACTTCGTTATAAACCGGATCAGTTGTGTTTCTCTTCAGAGACGTCTTCAGTTTGTTGCTCTTGTCTGGCAGCACGTGGAGTTTGACGTAGCTGAAAGAACAAACACAGAATGGTGAGGATTTAATGGCGAGCAAGAGAGTATTTGACACACACGGCAGGACTGAGCTGTCCTTACGGGTGGCACTTTTTCTTTTTGCTGTCTCCGTACGCCAGATTTCTGCAGGCGCCAACGGTGATCTCCAGACAGGAGGCGTGGCTGTTGTAGACCACAGCCAGCTCCAGTTGCCCGGCAACAAAGGTGTCAAAGATGCCAACATCGGTGCTGATGCTGCTGATGCTGCCCTGAGAGGTGACGAGACAGGATGCAGATTATAATCGCAATCTGACGTGTGCCGAGGTTGTTTAATCTCCAATCCTCTGCTTCGACTCACCCTGTTTCCGACAGAGTGCTCAGAGCTGAATGAGGTTTCCTCCTCGGCTCCTGTAGATGAACCATCCTGGTCGCTGTCTTTGCTTTTCTTAAATAAGTTTGGAAGACTGTCTCCTTTGGAAAGCTGGGGGGGGAAAAACAAACCCATCAAGTGTCTTTATTTAAGGTTTTCTTTTGCAAATTCTCAACTTCATTTCTGTTGTTTTCTTTGTAGCCTGATTTTACAAGAGTTTTATTTCTTTTCCTGCAGTTGCAGTTGACTTACAGAGCTGGATCTGTTGATGTCGGTTTCAGACAGACTCTTTTGGGTGCAGTACTGAAAACGAGCCCGGTTTTGGGTGCCGTCCACCGTCAGCAGGTCTCCTCGGACGTCGGTCTGAGAAGTGGAAATCTCTGCAGTGACACAAATAGAATTTTTCAAAAAAATGGACAAAAGTAACAAAGAAAATTTATTTTAAAATAATTTCTCTCTACAAACTACTTTTTCATTTAAATACATTGCATCACAATCCAGCAAATCTAGTAAAGAAATGAAGAAAAACATAAAGAAAAGCCTCACTAAAAAGCCAATAATTTTGCTTTAAAATAAGAAGAGAACACAGAAAAACAATTAAAGTCAATTGTCTGTTGTTCTTTCCACACCAGAACTAACTTTTTTCTTGGGTTGAAAGTTGGCGAGCTGAGAGAAATGTGCTAAATTAGTAACAAAAAGAAAAACCGGCAAACTATTTAACATTTAAAGTATTGACTTTGGGACCAGATAAAAATGTTAATCGAGGCTAGATTTGGCCCACAGCCTTTGAGTTTGACACGTGCTGTAAAGGATATTTAGCACACAGGCGTATCTTTACAATCTTCTGAGTTTCTGTTGTTTCTGCTGATGCAGTTGGTGTGACAATATTGGGTTTTTTTTTGTATCATCTTATTGCAAGTCTGCTTCCTGTGTGGTAATTGCAGTGTGTATATTCAGCTTATTCAGGCTGAATTCAGGGTATGAGGAGATCAAATCTGACAGCTTTTCACAGAATCACGCTATCTGATCTGCTATAAAAGAGAATATTAACCATTTGAACTCACTTTTAATGTGACTCTTGAAGCAAACCATCAGATCCTCCATAGACTTGGTGAAACTCTTGGAGTGTTTCAGCTCCTGCAGATCAAAACACAAAGCTGTTCATAAATTATGCACGTTTACTGCAAAATATAATGCCAAAATGCATCCTGATGAATCGTTTACCCTAAATCTGCTTCTGAACTGACAGTCCAGGTGGGGTGGAGGAGTCGGAGGCACAACTGATATATGTCTGCAATATTAAAAGGAAAGAGGAAAGCAAACATGAGGCGACTGTTGAATGAATGAGTCAGTGTTAAACAAACATATAAGGGTTAATTATACCTTTGTACATTGTAGAACTCCAGTAGTTTCTCCCCAACTGCCTCATATTTGTCTGTAAAACAAAAATATTACAAATAAAACGTAGTGCTCTTCTTTCATGTACTGTAGAATAATAGAATGAATATATTAGGAACATTAAATCCATTTGAAGCAAACAAGATCTAAATAAACAAGCAGTCATCATTTTAAAAAATTCACTCAGGGTTATTAGAGAGTGATAGGTTGTATAAACATGTAATCTGAGTGTAAACAAACCTGTAGTGACTGGAAATTTCTTTGCTTTTTCCTCTAAAAACCACTGTCCCGATCTGATCTTCATCTCCCTGTTGAGAGAAAATAAGTTGTGGTCACATGACGACACAATAACGTGAAGAGAAAGTGCCGTTAGTTTGAAAAAGTTGAACCATCCCTTTAAGAAGGACATTTTGCGAAGGCAGGTATGGATCCAAAACAAGTTTCTATTATATTACACTCAACAAAAATATAAACGCAACACTTTTGTTTTTGCTCCCATTTTTCCTGAGATGGACTCAAAGATCTGAAATTCCTTCCAGATAAACAATATTACCATTTCTTTCAAACGTTGTCCACAAATCTGTCTAAATGTTTGATGGTGAGCACTTCTGCTTTGCTGAGATAATCCATCCCACCCCACAGGTGGGCCACATCAAGACGCTGATCTGACATCATGATTGGTGCACAGGTGTACACTGCCCACAATTAAAAGTTGTTTTTTTTATTTTTGTCGCTTAAATAAACATTGTAACTTAAAGTTTTATGTGGAACAATATTGTATCATATTAATACGGTATATCAACACATATTGTGTCACAAAGTATGGAACTCGTTATGTATCACGGTGCATCACATTGTATTTTATTTTTCTCATATTGTATCAAACATCATAATCTGGATTTCTGATGTTATGGTCAAACACTATGTTAAATTGTGATTACTTCCCTCTTTTTTGTAATCCAGCTAAAATTCAATTCTTGCTTTTAATGGAGCAGAACAGAGGTTAAAGCTGTTCCACTCATGTGTTGCCTCTGAGGCCCGAGCATTCCTGTTTTTAAAAAACTGATTTCTTGACTCCTATCTCCTCATATCTCTTCCTCAGTTCCTCATTTTGGGTTCTGAAGGACTTCGCTTTCTGTGAAGTCAGATTGTAAAAAAAAGAAACGAACGGAGTCAAAGTGAAAGTGATGTTTATGACTCGCTGCTGTGAATTTACCCCCCCCCACCCCCCACCCCACCCTGACTCACTCTGTCCATCAGTACCTGTAAGCGTGACACAACGTGCACTTCCAGTCTGCTGCGCCCACCCTGCACCTGCCGCAGATGCGGTGGCTGCAGCCTCGACACACTGCCCCGGTGTTCCAGAACTTCCCCAGGGGTCTCTGGCAGCGGGCGCAGGTCCGCTCCCCGTACTGCCGGGCGTAGCTCTTCGCGCCTTTCCTCCGCAGCTCCTGCAGCTCGCCCTTCATCCTCCTGAAGATGGAGAGATGAAGAGCAGAGAACTCACATTTTAGGCATCAGCCAATTTCCCAAACAGATGGAAGTTGAAAGCAAACTTTGGTTTCAAAGCAACTTTTTCTCTCGTCAGCGACGACAACGTTTAATTGTAAATAAGAATACCAGCACAGTCAATTTATTGAAAACTTTAAAGGATTTAGAATCTTAAACATTTGTTTGAAGCTTATTTAAAGATTCTGTATGCTCACAAACTCAGTTTAGGAAAAAGCAGAAAGTTTGACTCTATAAAGGCCGTAAATAAATATTTACATCTTGTTTGAAAGAAGGTTTATGTTGGTTAAAGCTATGGATTTACTCAAACGGCTGTTTCCTGGTGTGATGACTTGATTCCAGCAGTAATCTGGTGTGAATTGTCTCACCTGATCCTGTCCTCTTCGACCGTCCGCAGCTGTTTGTCTCTCCAAAGCACCTCCAGGACTCTTTCTCTCTCCAGGACTTGAAGAAAACCTAAATTCATCTTTAAAGTTCTGTCTCCTCTCACAGTCTGTTCTGCCGTCTCCTCCTGTGTCTCCTTATCGTTCTGTCTCCTCCTCTCTGTCCTTTTTAACCCTCCTCCTGATGGGACCCGCCCTCGGACCTCCTCTTTTGTCTTGTGGAGCTGAAAGATTTAATAAAGGCAGATTGTAAAAGGTCACTCTATACATGCAGGACTCTTAGACTCTTTGATGACTTTAATGCAACGTTTATCTGAACAAAAGCGGAAACACTGACATCTTCAAATCTAATATTTCTGATCACTCAGAGACTTCAGAGTAATTTCAGTCCCTCTGCAGCCCACGTTCAGATTAGGGGTTTTTTTTTTGGCTTCCTCTTGGGTTGCAAGCTTCCTCTCGGTGCTCTGCTGTGTTTGCGTCACATTTTTTTTCTCTAACAGAATCCAGCCTGTTTCCTGCTGAAGCATCAGCTGCAGCGTGCAGCGGTGCTTCAAAGATGGCTGCAAAACAAACCAAATGCCAGCAGCTGCATTATTGATGACTTGATGTCTGCTGGTGACCTGGTTTTATTTTTTTCTTTCCAAATCACTCTCAAACGCTTTATCTTGAAAAGAAAAAATAGGTCGAGGTTTCTTTTTAGCCTTATTTTATTTTATTTTTTTTACAGAAAAAACTGACTTGAGATCTTTCTGTCATGTGGTTGGAAGGCACGAAAGCTGGACTACAACAGGGCGAGCAAACGCATGACAGAGTAAGAATGCAAATAAACCAAACAAAATATAAATATATAAACATACAAAATAAAATATAATTTAAATACTTGAAGCAAAACTATGAAAAGCTTAACCATAGGATCATCATATAAGAAATACCTGCATTCTTGGTCACATCTTGAAACAGGTGTTATGTGCGATCTCTAGTTTTGTGGAAACAACTCACATGGTTTGTTTCCACTCTGAGTATATTTTGTGAATGACTCTCAGCTACTCTCACATCAAATCTTAGCTCAGTAGCTGTAAAATAACAGAGTTAAAGCCACTTTTGTGTTTGAGTATTTGATTAAATTCAGCTAACTTGTTAACTTGACAAACGAGCACGCACAGACATAAGCAAAACCTGAAAGTGACATAAGTTGAGCCTAAAAAAAAAAAAAGAAAAACTACATACAAGAACAGAATTAAAGCAACCAACGGCAACTGATCCCAGGCGTGGAAGGTGAGCCGAAGACAACAAACTGTGGCAGAAAACCAAACCAAAATATGAAGACAGAACAAGATAGAACTGCAGCAATTAGGATGATTGGAACCAGACTAAACACAGTAACTGAATGAGTCACATCCTCGTCCGTGAGAAGCTGCCGTCAGATCGATAAACTGTCAAAGAGCAGCGCAGCTACGTGTGATGACAGCTCAGAAGATTTGAAGAGCAGCTGATGTCATCCGGAAAGCAGCCCTGTATGGTGGGTTGGAGGGTTATCCTCTGACACAATTCACTAGAAACTTCTGCGCTGTCACATTTCCCCTCTTTCAGCTAAGGTCTGATTCTTTGTAAGTTAATAAAGGGAATTCAAATTCCTGGCATGCTATTAGAAACATTTGATCATATAGAAGATTTGATATCTTCTTTTTTCTATATACAAACCCTCTAAAACCCCATTTCTGACCATCAAAATACTGACTCGTCACAATTAGCTTGAGGCTATTTAAGTCTGAAAATCTACAATCTGTTCAAATTTGCAGGATGTTACCATGATGTCAACACAGAATAAAATTATTCAACTTCCCCATTTTTATCCCCTACTCCCAATTTACATCATGCTCTTTGTCACGCTGCAAAGCCAATGTTATTTATCACTTTTTAAAAGCTGTTTGCAGGTTTTATGTGACACCACGTCATCATCAAATGACTCACAGCTGCTTCACGCACATCGCCACGGTAATTCTAAATCTTTTCTTTGGTGTAAAATAACATGCAAGTCTTTTCTGTCACACTGCTCTTTCCAAAGATTCTGACTAAAACAGGCCAACCCTGGAGCACTGAAAGCTGTCGATAAGCCTGATGTCAGATTGTGTTGTTACTAGCTGCCTGGAGGCCTGCAGAAAACAATCAGCATCTGGTGTAATTAGACCTCATGGATCTGCGGGCAACACAGCTGACAGACTTCGTTGTATAGATCAGTGAAGAAAAGGTAAAAATGTAAGAATTGTGGATGTTTCTGTAGGCTTCTGTCTGGACTACAGACACATTTTATCCACACCCCCTCCTGCTATGTAAAGGACTTTAGTGGTTCAGGTTGTTTGCGGTTTAGTGGAGGCTGAGTTCACATCCGAGAAGCGAGTGGAGACCATGTCGTCCCACCACATCAGTGACAGTAAATGTACCTGACTGGCTGCAGAGGACTCTAAATATGGTAACTCGGAGTCGTGAGAATGGCCGAAGCAGATTATCTCACGTGTTCAGCAGCATGCGCCACACTTCCTGGAAGAGCTGAGTGAGTGTCTGCAAAGCTCCAGTCAGAAGCACCTCCAGCCTGACAAATCCCCACGAGGATTAAAATACACCACCATGTATTTATTTAAAGAAGAAACATGCAAAAAACCCAAATCTGACCTCCAAACTGAACTGCTCATTTCAATTCAAACCCAACATAAACTCTCCAGGTTCGGCTTGCAAATTTTTTAAAATTCTGAAACCATGTTGTGGTTTAAGAAATTCAACCGCTTTTCTTTCTGACGTCTTGTAAAGTTGCTTGCAGTACATACTTCTGCAAACCTTCATGCAAGAGTTTATCAGGGAAATATTTACAAATTAGAAGAGATTAAAACTTTAAAATGTCCTCAGATGGCTCTTTTAGCAGGTAGAGTAAATCATGTGACGTAAAATCCTCGTTAAAGAAAACTTCCACTGACATCATACATAAAACAGGACAAATTCCCTTTACGTTGACAGAACATGGCGGGGTTGCAACAACATTTACTCAAGAATCTCAACGAACTAAACCCAAATGTTTGAGAACATCTTTAGAAACACAAATCTGTTGAAACTGCACTTATCACAATGTCAGAAAGAGAAAAGAGGCAATTTTTGCACCAAAAAAAATCAAAGTCACAGAAGAGTTGAGAGCTTCAGAATACAAATTTACAGATCTCATATTTATATTCAGGATTTTATATTTACATGCATTTTTTAGCATTTGGATAAAACTGATGAAAATATAAGTAAATAAATACAAATATAGGGTAATACACTCAGAAAGTGACCTAAATAATGAAAATTTGTTAGTTAGTAACATTTTATTTCACACTTGGCGCCCCAGATGGAAGCTTTGGTCACTTTGAGGAAACAGCAGATTTTCTAAACATGCAGAGCTTTACTTCCTTCCTACTTGTCTTCACATGTTCTGATGCAATCTGGTGGTTCACAATGTGACTGTGGTGATGGTTGGTTATATTTCAACAACTGACAAATTCCCCATAGAAAGTGTGAAATTGCTGTCAGCGTCACTAACTGATACTGTACTACTGTACATGTTTCAAAACAAAGACAAGAAGTCATCAGGTCTGTGTCGAAAAGATTTTATATGAAACCGTTTAAATGTTTTTATCCACATCAGCAAGTCTGACAACACTGATAAAAGTATAACACTGACAC
>JAVKLF010000060.1:4914980-4928491 GCA_034783495.1 Millerichthys robustus | reverse complement strand
AATAATAATAAAGAATTCCAGGTGTAGAACAATGGTTCTGCCTTTCTGGCAGACCCAATTATAAAGAAATAAAGCAGATTGGGAATACATGAAGTGTTTGAAAGTATTAAAATCCAAACAGAGTTTTAGAGTTTCCTCCTTAAATCCTGGCTTCGGCTTGCTCTAACACACATGTTGTCAAGGAACCTTTTACTGGAAACCAGTGACTCCAAAGGTCCTGAAGTTTGACCACAGTCAGAATTTTATGTCACATTTATAATTCTCATTTTTCTTTTTTATTGTAAAGCATATCAAACCTACGTTTCAAACGCATTTTAACCAAAGTGCTTTTTAATGAGTATAAACAAAAGTGCTGCAAGCTTCCACTTGAGGTTTATCTTTCAAACTTGACAAGAGACTTCTGGTGCTGAACTTTGTTGAACAGAGGAAAGCCAAGGTCAAGGAGCAAACATGTAAGTATTTCTTGGAGCTGCAGGAACGGTCAGCCTCTTTAGACCTTCTGGAATGCGTCATGATGGCAGAATTGGTCCAAGATTGAGACAAATGTTTTCCCTGAAAATAAAATGAAATAACATCTCTCACACAAAACAGAGTTGCTGTTGTTCAGTCAGAAAAGAATTTAATCTGAAAAAAGAAAATATAAGGTTTTAATGAAAACTCAAAGATTTCACTTTCAAAATAAAACCTTAATATTCTAACATTATTTTGGAATGAGCAGGTAATTCTAAAAAATATCAACTGAAAAGTTTTAAATTTGAGGAAACAAGTTGGAGCACAACAAATCATTTTGAGAAACTAAAATCAAAGAACATTTTGTGCTAAAGCGCTTACAAGAAAATGACACTGAAATTTATAGATTTTCTGATGGCTCCATTTTTATATTTTCAAAGACAAACTCTGGACCTGGGAGGGAATAAGGGCTAAATGTGTGCAGGTGTGATAATTAACCAATCAAGGCCAGCTGTGTCAGGGAAAGCAGGACTGCAGGAACAAGCCCTACAAAAACATCATCAGCTAAATAAAATCAAATCAAAATCACAGCAGCGTAACGTTTATGTGTTTTGATTACTGGTTCACTGCTTAGAATTGGTCATATACAACAATAGATATTAGAACTCAGAATTCCTCACTCAAAAAGTATAAATAGGATACTTTTAGAAATTGTCTTCATGGCTGGAATTTAGAGTGCCCTCTTAGAAATACAAGGAGAAATGAATCTAATTGAGAACAAATGAGGTTAAGTGGGAAAAAGAAGAGTGAAGACACAACGGATAATGATACAAAAGACAACTGACTGTTGAAACTTTTTATGTAAACTTAACTTAGACTTTTCTTAAATGACAATAAGCTTATTTATCATTGTTCATGATCATGGAAACGTTATAGTTGGACATTATTTTAGTAAAAGAAAAGAGAAGTAAGAGAAACTTTTGACCTGATGAGGAAGAAACAGTTTTACATGAACTCTTAGAGGGAAGACAAAGTGAAAGAGGGAGAGATGAGTCTTCAGAGGTGTGTGTGTGTGTGTGTGTGTGTGTGTGCGCGCGCGCGCGCGTGTGTGTGAGAGAGAGAGGGGGGAGGGAGGGGTGGTGCTGAACGAACAGCTCCTCAGCTCATAAAAACCTGGCAGGGAGCTCCCGCTGCTCCGTCACAGCGACACACACAGCCATGAGCCAGCCGAGCTCCTCGTCCTCCAGCCCCGCGCTGATCCTCCGCCCGCGCCCCTGACGCACACCGACCCCACCATGAAGCGGCAGAACGTGCGGACCCTCGCGCTCATCATCTGCACCTTCACCTACCTGATCGTCGGCGCCGCGATCTTCGACGTGCTGGAGTCGCAGGAGGAGATGAGCCAGAAGGAGAGGCTGGACAACAGGAAGAAGGACCTGCTCCGGATTTTCAACCTGTCCTCGGAGGCTTTTACGCAGCTGGAAAAGGTGGTGCTGCAGCTGAAGCCGCACAAAGCCGGGGTGCAGTGGAAGTTCGCCGGCTCCTTTTACTTCGCCATCACGGTGATCACAACCATAGGTGAGTGAGTTCTGACCTGAAAACTTTTATCTCCAGTTAAACTTTACTTTTTTTTTTTTTACCCCCAGCTTCATTCTAAGTTAAAGACGTTTAAGAGTAGAAACGTTGCCAATCACCACCAAAACAAGAATATAATAACATAAACTGTCCTTAAATTTCATTTATTTATACAGTTTTGTGATTGACTTTATTATTTGTAACCATTATGGTGAAAATATGCCTTGAACAATCAATTTTCCTTATAATTTGATTTGTGGAGATATTTTGAAGACCCTAACTTGAAGTTTTATGACACACTATGAGGTCCCAGCCGCAGTTAAACCATTTGGTTATTTTTATGCCAGTCATGATTTTGCAAACATATACTTAGACATCATTTCTTTACCTCAGTATGGTTCAAAATAAACTAGATTACTTTGAATAGAAAAAAATAAGAACAAATGGACAAAAAAACAGATGTTCTCTGTTAGCTGAGGATATATCAGGCCTTCATGTGATGAAACAATAAGTTCATGTTTTCTTTTCTTTTTCATAAAGCGTGTTGTTCATTTGCAGCACTGAAATTGTCAAAATTAGCTCATGCTGGAAGGATTCTTACAGACATTCTGCTTAACCGAAGGTCGTTGGAAAAAGATGCTGGAGGAAACTTAAGGCTTCACTGGCTTGTTGTCTTGTGTTCCTTCAAGTTATTTCTGCTCCAGAAAAAGAGCCTGTAACACAAAACTGTCTGCAAGTGTGAAATATCTGCTTTGGTAATTTGTCTCTCAGCTGCAGTTCAGTTCAACTCTAAAGATCCTTCCTGCAGCTCGGTGCTTTGTGTGACAATTTGAATAACAGAACAATTATATTGACGTGAAACGGAGTCATCATATATTCTTTAAGGTTCTTTAAATATTTGTAATCATACAATCTTTATGTCAATCAGACTAAGTATTTCATGGTTGCATGTAGTGAGGAACCATTATAGAAACACTTTGAGCAAATTTTTACTCGATAAACAATAAGTTTTCACCATTCATTCTTTTTTTTTATTGTGTACTGCTACAAGATTTATGCTCCCATAAAAATCAATAACTACGTTTTAAATGTACACGATCTAAAATAAAATGGAGCTGGATCGCCTAGATTGTACTTTGAATGTACTTCAAATATAGCACGTATATCCAGCGTGTACTAACAATCTGCCAGAATAAAAGATCTGGTGAATCCAGTCCAGCCACCGTAGAGTTTGTCTCTCCTGGACCATGACAATTTTCTTCAGATTTCGGTCCTCCAGCAGGAACTGCTTAAAACAGAAGAGCGCCAGAAGAAGAAACATTGCCATCCAGTAATGGCAGTAGTGAAACTTGTGAAAAATTTGACAAAAAGTTGATGTTGAGCAGATGGTTCCGGCAGCTGGAAGTGTTTTTATGCAGTTTGGCCACGTTCCACATTATGTCCGGACTCATTTGAGGGTAAATCAGTACGTTCCAACTGCATTCGAGCTGAATTCCAGCAGCAATAGAAAATAAAATTCTGACAGCATTCCCAGTGCATTTAAACTGGACTGTTTTCATGTCCAAACAGATTTTGGCAGCAATCTAGATGCATTCGAGGTGCATTCCAGCTTATTTGAGGCACATTCGGGAGATTCTGCACAGATTTCATGTGGCTTGACCTTCCAGTTTCCTCTCGAACGAGATCAGAATGTTTAGTACCCAGCTTGTATAATGCCTGGCTATTTCTCCACTTGGACTACTTGGAAAGTTTTGAATATTAGTAAAACATCTGCGCCAACCACAAGAATGGGCCTGAAGGTTTGTAATGCTCTCCGAATAGTCAGAATTATTTGAATGCACTTTGAATATCCAGGAATATTCAAAATATTTCATTCCAGTGACATTCTGGCTCATCCCACCTCTATTATGACTGGAGTTCTATGCTCAACACTTGCTGCTTCTGGCTCCAGTAAGGAGATATTTTTAGCCTTTCATCTGTAAAACCTGTAAACATTATTTGTAAGGTAAAAAAAAAAACAAACAGCTTCGACTCTCATTCCTCAACAGAAAGTAATCTGTGCTTTTAGACAGCGTAGACATTTGCTCTCACCCTGATAAGTTTGGATTCAGTGTACGTTCAAATCAGGACCAGAAGGAATTTCCTGGCAGAAGCCTCCTAATCCATGAGTGTAATGGAACAAAGCTCTTTGAATTTGTCTTAATTTCCCTGAAGGCCTTCAAATCAGCTGCTTCACCAACATCAGACGTCACACCGACAACATGAATGCACAACAGAGGGAGGAGTGCAGACAGCAGATTTAACTCGTTTGACGTTACATGAACGTTATTACAGCTGAGTGCATCTTATCGATTATTAAAGACCCTTTTTTTTTCTTTTTTAAAGTCATGCGAGTTAAATGCAATGACGCTATCTGAACAGTGTTACTCTGAATACCAGTTCAGTTCAACAGCTTTCTGTGCATTAAATTTCAGCTGGTAATCATTTGAAACGAGAGGGCAAACAGAGAGTTGGATTCTGTAACTCCTGCTCATGCCACACGGCTGAAATAGAAAGTGAATATGGTCGTGTTCGGGGCACACTTGTCCAGGCAGGCACAGCGCTGGGAGCTAATTCCCTTTTTGTCCAGTTGTCCTTGACTTCAGCATGTCTCACGCGATCAACGTGTTTTATTCCCTCTGTTCTGCCCTCCATCTTTCTCTTTCATCAGATGTTTTTCACTTTCTGCCTTGCCTTTGCTTTCATTGTTTCTACCTTTTCTACTGTATTTCTTATCACCTGCTGCAGAAAGGCGAAGGTAGACTTCAATGGTTTTGTCTGTTTGTGTTCGCGTGTCTGTCTCAAGCGCCAACATTATTTGTTGAAGTCGACCCCGTTTGCCTGTCGGCTAACTGCTTATAGAGAACACAAAATGACTAAAACTCAAATAATTTTACAAATATTGAGCTCAACTTTGGTGTGGTAGTAGCTGAGAGTCATTCCAAATGACTGAATATTTAGAAACAACTGATTATTTTTTAGATTTAGCCTAATTCAAGATGGTTGTGGCTGATTTGAGAAAACAAACGCTAGAATTCAGTCAGTTTTATAGATATTGCCTTAAAATTTGTTATGGTGCTACTTGATCAATAAGGATTATAAAAAGGAGGGATTTGATATCTAAGGGATAGTTTATGTCACGCTCCAGATCAGAGCCACTGCAAAATGTACATCTGTATTTGTGTAAACCTAGATGAGTTCCTAATGAAAGTGTGTCTAAATCAAAAAGTTCCACTTGCTAAGAGAAAATGTAATAAGTTCCTCATTAAAAGTTTACAGGTTCACTATCATGTTCACCCTATTTGTTTAAAAGCTCTCAGTTTCTCATCTCCATCTCACTTGGGAGGCTTCCTGCTTGTACTTAGTGGCGGGTACAGTTGTTATCCGTGACTCGTGGCCTTTAACCGTATCAGATGTGGGGAACTAAGTGCACACTAACCCAAAGCTGTGGGTCTGTAACCACAATCTGTAATTGTGAGCCTTGAGGATGGTAGAAACACAGTGATTGGCAGAGTTTCAGTCCGCCATTAAGTATTAATCACAACACCAGAGCCTCGTTGTTCCACTGGACTCCTGGCACACGGCGATACCACTGTGGATCCAGTACGAGTTACACAATATCGCAGAGCCATGGTTCACAGGAAAGTCAATGCCCTGAGCCAGAATATGTCAAAATACGACATTTACTTCCTGATATACCGTGATGGAGAGCAGCTAACGCCAAGCTGGCTTGCTGACGTTCTGCTAATGATTGTGAAGAACGAAGGAGAAGCTGCAATTAGTAATTAGACATCACTTTCCATGGAGGGACGGATGAGTGTCCGCTTACTCACCATCAGCGGATGGACTGAAGGGATGTGAGACGCTCCACGAGGGGACAAATTAGAGCTCAGAGCTGCAAAGCAGAGTTTGAGAACTGGGTGTGATAAGATTCTGGTGCTCAGTGGTTGGTGGCTCTGCTGGGATGGGGATGGTGGGGTCATAACCACTAAGGACAAGATTACACTGTTTTCTAATAAGACACATAACCTTTATGTTATCTGAAGCCGTCTCTGACATGTGATGAGGGCAGGAACATGTGATCGTCGCCAGTGTTTTGTTTTCCGCTCGCTGTGTTTTTGTAACTCGTGTTGACCCTACAGTAAAGCAGTCTTTGTGCAACAAGGAATATGATACGTCGGCATGTTTGCATAAGCTAAATTAACCGAACTGGACCACCCAAATATACACTGTGAGCTGCACCGGGACACATTTACTAGGTTTTTTTTTTCTTTTTCTTATGCTGTGAGAACCAGACCAAACAGAACCATACAGTCAAGACTCCCTGCCTTTATTAAAAACAAAATAAACAAAAATAACACTTCTTTGAAGAGTTTTAATCAGCGCTTGCCAAAATACACAACCAGGAAAATTCACAACCAGAGGTTTGATCAAAATCAAACTAATACAATACCTAAACTTTAGTTCATACAAGTCTTTGTTTCTCAACAACGTATAAGTTTTGTTAGTTTCAAAAACGTCTGTATTTAGGCATGCGTAACTGAGCTTTGGTCTAGCTTTTTAAAGAACATACAAATATTTTACACATTAAATAAGTAAAATGGGTTTGTGGATTAAAAACTAATATTTAGCACAAATATTTAGCTGACCCTAACCAAAACTAAATTAAATACCAGATTTACCATAACAATTGTGGATATATATTTATTATCAAGACTTTATTGCATTGAAATTAGAAGTTTATTTTGTTTTTGATATCTTACAGCCTTTTGATTTCACATTAGATGATTTAAAATTTCTCCTTTTATATCTGAATGACTTGAAAATGCAGCAACTAGCTGCAACTTGCAAAATAAAAAAAAACATTTTTTTTTATCCTGACAAAATGTTAAAATTGTGACATTTTTTAGTTCAATTATAAGCACATTATCTATATATGCCTAAAATGAGATCAAACATTCCTAAATAAAGCTTAAACAAACAAACATTGTGTTGTAAGATCTATAAGTAATTTATTTTGCTTCTCTTTTGACTTAAACTCTTAATTTATCAGCTCTAAACTCACCACAAATTTTCATGTAGGCCAATAAACAACTTTTTCTACGCACAATTTGTGAAGTTATCAAAAACAATCTGTTTAAAATATGAATTGGATTTTTAAAAATTATATGAACAATTTAGTTAAATATTTCCTGTCTAAAAGGTTATTTAACTGCTTTTCGACAGCTCGTTGTTTCGACTCATAATCAATCTGTAATCTGCAGTAAAACTAAATTCATCCAAAACGCTCAATCTGTCTGAGTCACTATAATCCCAAATACGTCATCCAGACGGGGTTAGAGGCAGCCAGTGAGGCCAACGCACCTCTGTTGTATAAAAAAGTAGCCTGGATCAGAGCACCGAGTCCCTTCCAGCTCTGCCAGCACCTCTACTTCAGTTTTGGAAGTGTGTAAGCAAAATGTGTGTGAATGTGATGCAGGCGCGCTCCTCAAATCCTCTCTGGGTCAGTGAGTCTGACGGTCCTCTCTGCAGACAATTAATAAAATCTATTCTTTTTGTTCTATTTTCTCTGCTGCCTGTGTCTCTGATTTGGCAGCAGATATGAATCCACCCTCAGCTGTTGCATAATGAAGGCACATTCTGAATTGCTGTTGTCAATTACTTACATTAGTATGATCATTATTATTCAGTCCGCTTAAGAGGTTAGAGCTGTAAGTGGCTGAGTGCACAAAGAATCTGATTCTCATTGGCTTCATTGTGTCGGCTTCGTCTTCATCAGCTGTCAGAGGAGAGCAGAGAGCGTGTCAGCATGAAAAATGTGAAAATGTCATCACGGGCAAATCTGCAACCCTAATAAAAATCCTCTAACTATAGAAAATGTATTCTTTCCTCAAGCGATTATGCAAAAGAGACCCAAGAACCTTATTTACCAGATTTATACCGTTTACTCAAATGCTCTCTGATTTTTATGAAAACCATCAAGATTTTTGAATTTTATTCTACCTTTTTGTATTAGTCCAGTGCATTTCTGGATCATTCAAGTTTAGAAGTTTTTCTTTGTCCAGACATCTAATTATCCATTTTCTTCTGCTTCTGTGTGATTGGGTTGCAGAAGCAACAGGTCCGAGGGGTATATACATCCCTTTTCCCACCTTTCCCCACCTCCTTGATTTTGTAGAAAGTTCTTAGACTTTCTTGTGGGTTTTTCCAGTAGGATGTGACTGGAAAACAGCCAAGAAGCACAGCTGTCTTATCAGATGCCTGAACAACCTCAGATGACTCCTTTCAACACGGAGGACCAGCAGGTTTACTCAAACTCCTCACCTTAATGCTGAGCCTGGCTACTCTACAGAGGAGCTTGTTTTAAAACCCAGTCATGACCCATGGGATGAAGGTGAAGGTCAAAGACAGACGAGTAAATTGTGAGTTTTGCCTTTTGGCTCAGCTCCTCCTTCACCACTTCAGACCAAAGCAACTCCCTCATTGCAGTAGCCTCAATCCTTTAATCCTTCTACCTCTTCAACCTGCTATGACCCGTGAACAAAGACTCCTGGATACTTGAACTTTGTCGCTTCACACACTTGACTTCGAACTTCTCCACTGCACGCTGAAGCTCATGGTTGAGCCGACGGGAGGAAGACCATATAAGGAGGTGGCCCGCTGAACAAGTCGTCGAAAGCAGCCTGCGGGACAGGGAGCTGTTTCCGGTCCGGCCGGGCCTTAGACCTTCGCATTTGTGTCTCCAATAATTGCTTCCTACTCAAGGATTTGAACAGAAATTTCTTACAAGCGTATGAGAAGACCATGAGGTTCCAAAACCTGTCACCTTCCTCTTTCAAGACTGCACCGAGATCCCGTCCAAGAACACCAAGACGAGTGACAGTCTCGAGTCCAACCTGCACCAGGAAAACTAATGTGACAATAACTCTGCTGTGTGCTTGGAGGAAGAACAATACATGCACTTACATAACAAAAAGCTGCAGTGAGGTTCAGTTCATCACAGAGACGCTTTGTGACAGAGTTAAAGACAGAAGAAGTAACTCAATTCATTTTTTAATTTTGGCAAGATGAGAAAAATAATGTAAACAGAGATGCATTTTTATAAATTACGCCAGCCTGAAAAGAGCTGAAGGTCAGAGTTCAGACTGTGAGTGACGTAAGAGCACATTTTACAAGAACACTGGGCTCAACATTTTTGTGTTTGTGTTGCCAAGAGGCATTTTAAAATTAACGTGAAAATCAAAATCCCGAACAAAATCCAATGGGACACCCCCCCCCCCCCCCCCCCCCCCCCCCCCCCCCCCCCAAAAAGCACCTTTTTTTTTTTACACAGCCAAGATATTTGACCTTTTTTCAGTTTTGTACTTTATAAAGCTTTCAAACTCACACACTGTTGGAGCTGCTTTTAATAAATACAAATTAAAGCGTGTATTTGCTACAGGTATTCTACTAAGGTTATAAATGTAGTAGCTTTTGCACTAAATATCTCTAAAACAAATTTAAACAGACTTAACATCAGTGTAAATAGTTACACACTAAGCAAACAGTTTTTACATGAAGGGCTTTTAATGGATTCGGCACAAAATAATCAGCATTTAGAGTTTTTATGCAACACTGCCTACATTTATAATAATTCGACAGAGGTGTACAGATAAATGTTTGTTAAAGAGGAATATGAAAACACTCTTGCAGGCTGAAAGAAGTTGTTCTGGTTTGACTCTGGGGGAGAAATGTCTGAGAAAGTTGGACAAAAGCGGTTCCCTCTGCTACCGCTGCTGCTTTGTTCACATGAGCAGCGAATGTTTACTTATTGTGCGTCTGCTTTATGCTTCACTGCCTCAGTGGAAAGTTGAGAGCTTGACTCACTAAGCAAAACACCCCGCTGTGTGTTTTATACTTCATAATTCATCAGAGACCGACTGGGGTCGGCCCAAACAAAACAGTAGGTCCGATTGTTCTCCGCTTGATGTTTCAGAGAGATTCTCTTTTAGGAGAATAAATATACAACAAGCTGCATGTAAAGTATCAGCCGGACAGTGGTAAACTGGTTGTTCTCTGGTTTATTTGATCAGAAACACGAACTGTCTTTTTTTTTTTCTCTCCGACTTGAACAATGCCTATTATCTCATGTCCTGTGTATTATCCAATTATCTGCCTCTTCCACAAGCTGGAGCTTTTAGTGAGGGTTAGTCACGGCCCTTTCATCAATATCCTTATCCTTTCAGAGGAAATTTGAGCCAAACAGAGATAAGGCACACTGAATCACGCACTAAAATGGTGTCGCAATGCCCTCAACATCATGGCTGTCCAAAAAAAGTAACAACTAGGTTGTATAAAATAGGAACTTTTACATCATGTGTTGGCCAGGAAAGTGAATAAACAAAACAAGTGACAATAACTCTTAAAACCCAGATAAAGGCCAAATAACTCAACAGAACATCTGTGACTAAAACCTGACAACGTGTCTAATGGCTGACTCTCCCATCCCAGTCAGAAATAAAAGCAACCGTGAATTATCAAAAAAACATTTTTCAACAGAATTTGCACTCATGATCAAAATCTAATATAAGATCAAAACAAGAGCGTGGTGAGGAGTGCGATCTCTCAAGGGGCTGTCTCCTCAACACGTTTCTTTCACAGTTTCTCCTCTCGTGACCTGAAAAGGAAAGGAATTGGAAACTTGTGCAGACAGTTGGGATGTGACTCAGGCTGTGATGTTTGGTGGAAAAGTCTGCCTTCTTTGTTTTTCCCTGACTAATGATGTCATTAAGAGTCCCTGCAGGGAGGATTCAAGGCTTAAACCGCAGCCAATATTCTGACACTGCACAGGTTTTGTTTTGCCCCTCATTGGGGAACTATTTTCCTTTTTTAAATTTGTTTTTTGAGTAAGAGATAAATTTTTTTATTCCTGATTACTCCTAGCTACTTCTGACTGAAATATTTGCACTGCTGTGTTCATCTTCTGCTGTTGAAAACAAATAAATGTTCATTACTGCAGTTAAAGTACAGTTACATTGCAATCACAAAACAATTACAGACCATTTTAGAATAGTTTCAGGTCTATTGAACTTATAATCTCATCTAAAGTGGATGTTTTTTTTCAGTTTTTTAATTTTACAAAGTTCATTCCTCTTATCGGACAGACCAGATACTAACAGACTGCACAACATACTGAATTTCCTCAAAACTTTGGCCTTTCAAGGCAGTAGGTAAAATGCATTCTTACAAAGAAATGCTAGTGTTTATCATTTGTCTTTGTTTCATTAAAGCAGGATTAGACTCATTGATTTGTCTTTATAATTAGAACTTTGTACTAATTTTACAAGGTTGGTTTAAATCTTAAACCTTTGATTTTATAGATCTCATTAGTGAAAACTGCTCTCTCTACTCTCAGGTCACTAATCAAACTCCCACTCAGTGCAGTAAACTGATCGTCTTCCAGCCTAAAGAGAAAGATGTAAAGAATCCGTCGTAAATTACAAAACAAGTATCGCTATTTGCTTCTTCATCACGGGAGCATTATGTTTCAAAGATCTATGAAAAGTCATTTCAGGTAAATGACCTCAAGGTAATTGTTTTGTATTTTCAATTTATACAGAAATGAGGGTGATGACACAAACATAAGCATGTCGACGGCTTCCTTCAATGATGATACCTAAGGGACACAATTTAAAGACTGCACTTGGCTACAAATTGGGTTATTTCTTAAAGAAACGCCTGAATACTGATGTGTGTTGCACAGTTTGAACTTTTTACCTCTTTTCAATAAACATTACAGCATCTGTGTATAGCCATAATGATTAGACATTAGAGGAGCACAACGCATGCAAAAACAAATGAAAAAAAAAAAAAAAAGATCTAGAAATCAAGAAAAAACTAACTTTTCAAGAAATTTTAAAGAGCGCCAATGGGGCTAAACTTTGACATCAGTTTTTGTACAAATCTAAGCCAGGGTTACTCATATATGTAGCAGAGGGAGCAACTCAAAGCCAACAGCTCAGGAGCCAGACATCTCCAAGGTAGGGGTTGGGGGAGGGTGGTGACCAATACCGGTTGGGAAAACACTGCATTCCATAAAGAAACAAGTATCTTTTAGCTTTAATTTTTTATTTTTTTTTGCATTGAATCATAAGTTTAAAATGGACAATTGATTTAAAACCTGTTTTTATGTTAAATTAAGTAAAAAGAAAAACATTTTTTTGGGTGGGGGGGATTGGGGTGCACGGCACTCAAACTGGCAGGCCGGACAGAAGTCACCCACGGGTCGAATGTTGTCAGCGGGCCGCCAGTTGAATAGCCCTTATCTAAGCTACAAGAAAAAATGCCTCTCTTTTATTTATTATATTTGTAAAGAGAACCAGAGAACTCAGTCCCTGACTGCAAAGGCAATAAAGGGCAAACAGAAGCAGACTGATAATTAAGCCTCAAACGATCGTTGTGCAAAAACTTCTAGTTAGATTTTTAAGAGTGAGGGGCAGAAAACATTGATCGTAAATGTTTGCATGTTTCTACAGTGTTTTATGAAAAAGAGTTGGAAAAAAACAATGTTTTATTTCAAAGCTGTGTAAAGAGATACAGGTCATAAACATTTTAATAAAATAGTTTGTAGGGTTCTTTAAGCAAAACACTGGAATTTCAAATAGAGGCAAAAATGCCAACTAGCTAAAGGTTGATCATTTGCCCAAAGCAACAAGCTGTCTTCATCCAGGAATAGCTGAAGTGTTTTTATTTTTAAAGTTTGCCTCAGAACATTCATGTGCAAAAGAAAAAATGCAAAAGGTTTTAAGGTTTTTCTCACAACTAGCTTGTCCCTGACACCCCCATGTGCTCGGTGACAGACTCTGTGTTGAATATTTTGGTTACTTGGGTGGTGCATTCGCCACTCAAACAGGGATTCATTCACATGAGTGATTCAGCTCGGCTGAAGCTCCGCCGGCTTACAGGTAAATTTGTTTTCCAAATTTGTTTCCAGCATCTGCTTAATCTCTCAGCGAGCCAACCTGGATGAAATGGACTGTCACACACAGGGAGGTAATGAGAATAATAATATTAATAAGTGTGAGTTTACCCCTCCAGGCTGTAAACAGGTTTATGAGTTCACATTTGATCTAATGCCTCCTTGTGCAAGAAACCTGATTGTTATGAGGTAGATTAACCCCCAGCTGTCAGGAGGTATATGTCTGGTTTACATTTTGTACGGTTATATCAGAATATTGCACGCTAGAGAGAATAATGCAGCCAATTTGATTGATGAGTGATGCATTTAAAGTTTCTTCTGCGTGGATTTCAGCCTTCAGAAGACGTACACCAGACAGTTCATCTTAGTTATGTAATGAAGTAAAAAGTAGCCATGAATGACTTGCTGCTAACGCACAAATACTGAACTTTGTATTTCTATCCCCCATTAGGACATTGCATTGACTTCCAATTGTTTCTGTTGCCAAACC
>JAVKLF010000060.1:4859272-4872411 GCA_034783495.1 Millerichthys robustus | reverse complement strand
ATTATTATTATTATTATTATTATTATTATTATTATTATTATTATTATTATTATTATTATTATTATTATATGGATTCTCGTAAAACAATTTTTTGTTCATTGTAATTTTTTTATTTATTCATTTGCAAGATTTTCTAGAATTTTTAAATGTACATTTTTTTTACTTGCATTTGAATCTAACAAAAAAGATCCAACAAAAAAAATTAATAAGTTTAAACTAAATGACAAAAATGAGCAAAAAGGCTTGTTTGATACCAAACAATGGCAAAAAAAAGTGACACATTTTGTGATACAAAAAACAGAAACCAACATTTGTTATTTTTATTTTTTACCTTTAAATTCAATAACTTCAAAGAACATTCATTGGTTTTCTGAGGGGACAGAGTTTCTCTGACTCTGCTGAGTCTGATTTAAAGTCTGTGTATACCTTTACTGGCTCCAAACAGCATCCGAGACCAGGATGAGTATATTTTACTCATTTAAAACACAAAACCTTTCCCCTTCATGGCATCGCTCATTGCATCCTCTGCAGGAACTTTTCACAGCTTTATAACCCCAGTTTCACAACTAACGAAAAGAAAAATGACGAGGAATATTACAAGCAAACAAGATGTTGAAATTTGATTTCTCAATCAGCCTTATCCTGTTGATCAATGCTTCGCGATGACAACGAATCAGCACCATTGCAACACATCTAAACGGCCTGTTTAATGACATGAGATTGTGCCACTCTTCCCTTTATTATCTGTCCTGTTAGCTGCACACTCTTCACGCTCTTCACTAATCCAGCTGTCTCTCGCTGTCTAATTTTGGTGCAAAAAATAGGACGACTTCTGCAGGAATTTCATCTGGAGGAGAGAGGCGTCAGGCTGGTGTTGGATGGCAAACTGCTGTTTATTCTCCTCATGTGTAAATACATTTCCGGGACCTTGCAGGGAATATTTAGAATAATTACTGTATATATCTGTGTCGAGCTGCCTCGGCCATTAAGAGGTCTGTTGATGGAAAATGAAGCCTGCAGAAGTTTTATGGGTAAACAGAGCCAGCGAAGGGTTTATATAAAATAAATAAGTGATGTGCTGCTTCACAAAGTGTCCTTAACATCACCAAGTAGGCTGGACTTTTTCCAGTTCAAGGCTGCCTTTAAAGGTGCTGGAGAATTAGATCTTTTCTTTTTTATTTTGGGTGGGTGGTGATGGTGGTGTAAACGCTCTTTGTTGTCTTCAAAAGCTATTTATTGTGGATTTCATCACAAGTTAGTTTATTCTTTGACTTGTTAACTTGTTAAGTTTGTTTCCTAAAGTTCAAGTGTTTAGACATAATATTTCTTTTTTTATTTCCTAGAACATAAGAAAAAAAAATATGTAAAGACAGCGTGATCATTTTTGATACAGCCAGTGTTCATAAAAACATATATCTCGTTTCACACGAAATTTGGTCACCAGTTTCTCAACAAATGTTGTTTTTTAAAACTAATTATCAAGCCTCTTTTATTTTGCAGCTAATATTGTTAGATTTCTAATATTGCGCTTCTGTTTTTACACAGTTATATTGCTAAGAATTTCTTTTTCTGCTGCTACCCAATTTCACCTACAATAAATATTTAGAAGCTGGGAATATCTTGAAACTTCCTGTTTCACAATTTAGGAAAAAAGAGAAGATGCTTCATTATGTCCAGCACAATATATTACTATTGCTTTAATCTGCACTATTACAAAGCATTTCAATGTTACACCAGGATTGTTTATTTTTTTAAATCAGTGTTGCATTACAGCACTAAATTTTATAAGAAATTGTTTCCTTTTGAAGTATTAATGAATGCAACTTAAACATAAATGAAATGCTCCTCAACTTAAATAAAAACCTAAACTCCCATTAACAACAACATCATAATGAGTGACCCCAAAAAGCCCAGACCAGCTCCCGCTCTGTGTATGGGGTCCACTTTCCTCTTCTCTGGAAGGAGAACCGACCCCAGGAGGGCTGCAGTTTTTCAGCTCAGCATCTTGGATTTCACTTTTTGTTTCCTCCTGCCTCCAGAGTGCATGTCCGACCTGCTGCCGACGGCTTCTTTTCTATATCGCAGATATTTTAACTCAGATCTCAGCTTCTCCAAAACTCACTCAGGACGGGTCTAAAGCAGACAGCCCTCATCTTAAATCGTCTCTCCTAATTCACCCTGGTTGAGAAGCTCTTTTCAGGGAAAGCAGTAAAAGTTCTGCACTCTGTCAGCCTGATATTAACTGTTAAACACTCGTGTGTTAAATGTCTGAGTGGGTCGAGGTCTGAATTTTACTAAAAAAAGCTATAAATTACATTAGTATTTGCAAGCGTACAATAACAATAACAATCCAAATGCTTAACGTAGAACTGAGGGGTCTTGATTTGTGAACTGTCCCAGAAGATTTTATGAGCAGGACAGGAGAAAGTCCATCTGGCTTACACTTCATGTCAGCCTTTCCGCCTCCATTAAAAGCTGTCCCAGGACTCAGCAAACCATAAAACTCACAACCCTGCAGGTTTAACCATTATTTAACACTTTGGAGAAAAAAAAAAGGAGGGAAAAATCGGAACAAATTGCCTTTGTGAAAAAAAGGAGGTTGTGTTTGTAGCGTCTGAGGGATTAACGTGACTAAAAGCCATAAAGTCTGAAGGGCTTTGAGGCCTTATCTGTGAAGATGCTTGATAGGCTGCTGGAGATTTCTCCTGTTCTGATGTAATGCACCAGAGGAGGCCGTGATGCCACCGGAAGGGAAAACAGTTCGAAAAGAAAAGGACTGAAGTTACAGAAAGCATTCAAAAATAAAAATCAAGGCGGTATTTTTGGGTCCTCCTTATTTGGGAGTTAACTTTGCTTTTATATGTTCACCTTTTGGAATCACGCTGATTCATAATGTGTGTAACAATTAACGCAAAAAAATAGCTATGATTCAGTCTTTTTTTATGTCCACAAATTATGAGCTAAAATTTGAACGGATACTTCAACAAACTGTGCAACATTTTGCAATTATGCTCAACATTAGTTTCAATCAATGACTAAAAATAGTCAAAAGTATACATTTTCAAGGTTGTTTTAGGGACTGTCCACATGGGAACATTTTTTTATGCTTACATAAATTTTTTTTTTTATAATTTCAGCCTTGCATCCACACAGGAATAGCATTTAAAGAAACAAATAACGATCTGTGTCTTCCATTGCACTCAGAGGTGTTCAATTTTGGTTAGAGTGGACCAAACACTAGTCAAAATCATCATCATCAAAGAAACACATCAGCTGCTTGTGTTGTGTTTTTATCAGAGGTAAAGTATGTTTGCTCCATCACACTCTGATTTATAAAATCTGCTACTCCTCTCCTAAATGAGCTCTCAATCATCATTGTGAGAGATGACTTCCTCATGAGACTAACTAAATATTATTACATGCTTCATATTTTAATTCAAAGCTGCGCCAAAATGTTTCCAGACGCCCATTTTCATTTTAATCCGTTTCACTGAAACAACAACTATAAAGGCTTATTTATGGCATTTTAGACAAGAAGAGCCTGTGTTTGAAGCTGCGATGGAGAAATACTCAAACGCACGTTAAGGCAACAACAAATGCAGCAGCGGCGTCTTTACACTAAAGAGTTGGGTTTTTTTTTTATATTCCACCTCTAACACCTAATTTCTCTGTTAGAGAGTAAATCATATGTTTTTCCAAGAAGGTTACATACAAAACATGTCCAGCAAGAGCTTGTTGCCACATTTCTAAAAAGCCACATTATGGAGTGCTTTTTAAAAAAAAAAAAAAGTTTCCGAGCATCTTGGCTCCGCTTTCAAAACCAGGCCTCTGCCAGCAGTTGGGAGTGGAAGAAGAAGAAGACGGAGGAGAGAAAAAAAAAGACATCTCAAGTTAAATTTAAAGATGTGTTTCTCTTGGACAGAGCGCTGCACTGCCATAAACCAAGGGAGACATTTTCATGCTCCACATTTTTCATGGTTTTTCTAGGAGTTTCCTCCCTTCCTTTCTTGCTCCACCTTGGCTCCAGAGTTACCTATAGTGCCAGCAAGGCACTGTGGGGTGGCCAGTCCCCCCTCCTCCTCTGAGCCCCCTCTGAAATGCACTCTTGGTTGTCCTTGGATGGCTCTCTCAGTGGAGAATCCCTCAGCGAATCCACCACCTGGACGCCACATCTTAAGCTCTCTTTCAGCACTGATGTCAAATAACGCGCTGCCTCCGTGTCCCGAGCTCATAGCCTGCAGTAATCAGTTCTGAGCTTCAGGTCCTCTGACCTACCGCCACGGTTTTATTGTAGCCGTGAAGGAACCGTTTTATTGCAGGCTGCTGCGCCGAGCCAACCTCGTGCGGTGTACGCTGTAATTTGTGAAGGGGGTGCAGAGGTTTGGTATTAATTAAGGATGTGAAATGGCAGCAGCTCAACCGCCTGCCCGTTTCCATAGAGGCTAAATTCACTGAGTGATGTGCACCTTGGGAAGGGGATTACGGGGCGAGCTCCGGCTGCCCGCTGAGATGCAAACACAAAGGGGAGGATGTAAAAAAGCCCTTTCTTTTCACATGACCTGTCATCAGCAGCAAATTTTCACTTGCCTGTTTGAAAACGGGTTGAACTGCCCGCGGCTTTAAAAACTAACCCGTGTGCTCGGTTCCAGGCATCAATCAGAGTGGATGTGTGCAAATGAGAGAGTTGCTTGAATTTTTAAAACCTCACTGCTGGGCTTCCAGGAGCATGAAGTTATTCTTTCGCTCGCTGATGAGGATATCATGTTATAAAGTTGGACTTTCAGAGTTTAGGTACAAATTAAGAGGTTCCTAAACCCAAACGGAGTTGAGTAGAAATGAAAGACCAAAGTCTGTTTCGAAACTTTGATTTCTGCAATGAACGTTCAGGGAGATTTTTTGTTGTTGTTTCAGCAGCTGAATTCAGCAGAAATGGTTTAGTCCATAAGGCCAAAATTGAGATCCTTTGTAGGTCCCATGTGATAGCATTGTTCGCTCAGTTTCCATCTGCATGTATCACAGGATAAAACTGTTGCTGCTTGACCTTTTCAGTACTGACTCACCCATGGGTATAATGTGATCTGTCTCTAAATGAGAATAACTCGTGTCTCTCCAACTACAGCGAAGGTTTTGCACAGTTCTTGAGGGAAACTGTTCGTATTTTAGAGGGCTCGCTGTTCCAACACACCTGGTCTGAATGAATAGGTGATTAACAGGCTTCTGCAAAATTGACGAGGTAATTAAATCCCTGAATCAGGTGTGTTGGAGCGGGGAGACAAGTAAAACCTACAGGATAGTGGCCCTTACAGAACCAGCATTGCACACCCCCGATGTGAAGTTTTTCTCAAAGAAAGAGCGTGTTATAAAAATGCTTACCAAGTGACAGGAGATAGTACTGAACACTGAAACATTTGTAGATACATGAGCAAATTACATGAGCTCTTCACCAGAGGGGGAGCTCCAGCAGTGACTCTGCGAGGGGCAGGGTACCACCAATTAACCCAATTATGGGTCGTTTTTTTTGTTTATGGGAGAAATGGGATAAACCCAGAAAACACACACACACACACACACACACTTGCATGGAGAGAAGCAAACCTGCAACTTTCTGGCTAAATAATCTATTAATTTATTAGCCACTGAAAATTTTTAACAAGGAGCTTATCTAAAAAATTATTATTCTCAGACTTTGTTTCTGATTAACTCTGATGCCCTTTTCATTTCATCTTAAAAACAAAAGACACATTTCATGTAACTGTCTTTTAAAGTGCACCATCATAACAGTTGCTCAACAACTGCCTTTATGTTTTATGACAAAGTATTTCTGTGCAAATTCAAGTAAAATGAAACATCAAACTGAGTTTATCAGTAGTTCCTTATTTAGAATAGTTTCCTTCTGCATAATGGTCTCTCTGATTTACTGTTAGGATATAATTGTTAAGAAACTGCAAAGTAACTCAGTATCATAGTTTTTACCTGAAATTACATGATATTAGTAAATTATTAGGTATGGAGTTCATTTCTGTTTAAAACTTGACAACTGGAGTTGTTTTAAGTTGGCAGTGATCCGTTTTTATTTTGAGTCTACTTAAACTAGTCTTTACTTTGTCACTTCTGACAGAATTAAACTTTATTTTCCCCAAACTGAGGTTGATCAAAGAGCTACCTACAACAGGTAAGATATTGATATCCTACTGAACCTCACTAAAATGTGCTGACACCCTCACATAAAGAGCGGTTCAGACAAAACTTGGCTGGTTTGATGTTTTTTTATATTGTTTTTTTCCGTCAGACTTCTGTTTGCATCTGAAATCCTTGCGTGCTCGGAAATAAAACCATTTTTGTAAGACTTTTCTTTATCATGTGCAGGAGGAACAAACTTTTACAGTCAGAAAGAGCACGCCACGTGATGCAACTTGAGTCACCTGCGTGGCCTCTCTGAAGATAAAGGTTGAGTTTGCTGAGTATAGTCTGAGGTTTCCTTATTTCCTCTTTTCGGGGCTTATCGTGGCTCGCAGATGTCGTTTTATAGAGAACAGCCAAAATGAAACACCTCTCTCAATGAATAACAAGACACACTGTATGGCTGCTGATGTCAAAATTAACCAGCATGACTTTTTGACTCTTCAGTTGTGTTTTCATGCTCTCTTAATCTCATGACTACTTCAGATGTTATCATTTAAAGAGAAAACCACGATCTAAAGCTCGTCAAGCTTGTATTTAACCAGAATTATTCAGCAGCAGGAGTTTCTTTAAAAAAAAAAAAAGAATTTCAGAAAACTGAGAGCAGACATTTGAAGAAGCGGTAGTAAAGTGTGAGAGCAGTGCTCAGACCACCCTGGGGACCATTCTCAGCAAAGAAAATCTTTTCTTTCTAATCTGAGATTATCTGACTGTTGTAGCTTTGGACCTGGTCACACTTCAACTTGAGTGTGTGTGTTTTGTTTTTTTTGTTTGTTTGCTCTGGAGAACACGCACTTCAGACTGATATGGATGGATTATCAGGGAATTCCTTTTCACGGCTCTGCTTGTTAAGGAGGAGGAGAGGGCGAGAGCGGAAAAATAAATAAAACGTCACTTGGGTTTGTCTTGTTCTTGTTCCAAAATAAACAGAGAGACCTGCAGGGGAATTTGCTCCGTGTTCTGCTCGTTGCTTTGATTGAATTTTTTTGGACCGAGAACGTGCCACGCACTCCGGTCGCCTCGACGACCAGAGATGAGACACACAAGTGAGAGTGAGCAGGTGATTTTTAAAAAAAATTGTTTTTTAGAAATTGCTGTTCAGTTTCACATCCTTCAGTCCCACTTCCTTTAAACAGATTTAGCAGACAGATTCAGATGTGGGTGAGACATCATAATTACTGTCCCAGATTAACGTTTAGGTTAAAGTGAAGCCTTTTTGTCTGACTTGCAGAATGAGATTCCTCCTGCTTTTGTCAGGGTCACGTTCATGCAAACCCCTCAGCACACTGGGACCTTCTTGCTCTGCTTTGCGTCTCCACGTGTGTAATGTTTGCACATATTTAAAGGCATGAACAAGAGTGTGAGTGCAGGCCCTGTAACCCATATGCACAAAGGGTGAGAGTTCAGCTCCTGCAGGGTTTGTTTGGGAATATATGACACTGCACAGCTGGCCCAATCATCCGCACATATATGACTATAAAACTTTACGGAGCGTCCACAGAGCCAGCTGCATTTATCAGCGGGAGATGGAGTCATTCCCACTCTGGTCTCTTAGAGACCTCGGCCCCCGGATCTGCTGCTCCTCTCCCCGGGGTCCTCATCAGGTACTCCTCTGCACAATCTGCTTTATGTTTAAAACGCCGTTTGTCCCAATATGTGAGCAGATGTGAAGTCGCTTCGGTTAAACGTTTTGTTCAGAGCTCAGTCAAACCAGAGAAATTGCCACTCCTGAATAAATAAACACGTTTGGAATGTGTTGCTATCAGTGAGCAAGTGGCTTAAACCATAAAAAAGGATTCTTCTATCCGATCAAAACAAACTCCTTTTCTAAAAGACAAAAAATAAAAAATAAAATAAAAGTGTCCGTTTAAGAAAAATGTGTCGGTTTCAGACAAACATCAAAGCCATTTCAACTGAATTAGCTTTTCTTGAAGAAATGCGTCTCACTCACTGTTTTGCACGTCAAAGTTTTAAAAAAGGACTTTGTGTCGTCTGTTAGAGCTCAGATTATGTCACTGGAACACCGCTCACCTTCTGCCACACCAGATTTTCACTCAATATCTGTAAATTCAAGTTAAGTTTAAAGATTGAAACATGAATAACTTGTATCAGGGATAGCACATGGTAACTTAAAATACTTCATGCCTAATGTTTTGGTAAATAAAATTTTAAAAGTTAAATTTTTTTTTTACAGTCTAACAGACCGTGCATCATTGTCCACCACTTCACTTCCCTTTCTTCCTTCCCGCTCTCCTCTGACACACAGTTGACCTCAGGCTCTCTACATCCATCAGGTGATCATTACAAGTTTGAGGTCTTGACCTGCAGACTCCAATCATTACACCTCTGCCTCTTCCTGCAGCAACCCGGCGCTGCAAACAGAACCTCCTCTTCCCCTCCCCTCAGCTTCATAATGTTTCCCCTGGTACAAGCTTGTGAATGCAGACATAAAACCATCCTGCGTGACGGCAGGAAACAGCCACAGGAAATGGAGATGCACTGCATCTTCTCGAGTGCCACTTGAAGTTATTTATTTAGACAGATTTCACTTTTTAGTGGGGAATCTCCATTCTTCCATCCCTGCTGGATTCACCAGAGCTTGGGAGACGGAGGTAAAAGTTGTGTAGCTTGTCGCGGCTACAGAGAAAGATCACTTCCCTTCGCTCGAGCCCCCCTCCTCCTCCAAACACAAACTCACGCAGGGAATCCAATTAGTTAATCTCACTCCCGACTCACTTCGATTTGTTTGCAGCAGAGATATGCCATTCCTTCACAGATCATCCCAGAACAAGCTGTCAGAGGATAAGGGGGGGGCAGGCGGAGAAAGTCAGGGCCGCTCTGACTGAGGCTATTGATTATGAGCCTTAAACAGACAAGGAGACATCTGGCTTCCATTACAGCATGTGATGGGATGCAGGGCTCCTCAGCAGCAGGCAGCGGAGGCCACACGACGCTCAGACACATGCTGTTATTACTGCCTGTAGGACGATCACATGAGAACTGAGTGATGTTGTGCCTTCCAAAGCTAAAACAGGTTTACTGCACATTTTCCACAATTAAAATGAGCTTGGCTGTCGCCTCTCAAACTGTAATTTTACCCTTCTTTTAGTCCTCTTTAGCAACTAGTTCAGACATCTTGTCTAGTTAAATGAAATTGTCTTATCTGTTCTGTGCTTATTGCTTAAATCGCAAGCAAAACTAAAATTAACTGGGCTCATTTGATGGCCCCTCAAGCTTAAACCTTCAAAGGTCTGGGAGTCAAAAACTTGTTTTGTGTAATAAAACATGTTGATTTATACAAAAGAAATGCAAAGGGTAAAATAAAAGAACCACATATTGAGCAAAACGAATGTAATAAATTGTGTGTTTACATGTGAAACATGCATTAACCTACTCTTTCACAGCAAAATAAAGTATTTTTGTAGTCAGGCAAGAAAATCTTTTTTTTTTTTTCTAAACAACAACTTTTATTTACTTGACCAACGTGTCAAAGTTCTGTCTTATAAACTGGCAACCGTTTTTCTCACACTTCTGTTCCCCTCATCTTACAACACAAACCATATATCTCCCACAGACATCTTTTTAACCACTTGGTAACAATGACATAGACCTCTGTGACCACAGAAAGTGAAATGCAATTTGCCAGCCATTTCTCTACCTGTTGAACGGAGTTCCGACTGAAGCAAACTTCCAGAGAGGAGATAAAGGTAAAGACTGTCCCTGCTGCGTCGTACATCACTGTGACAAGATGGAGATTATTGACTTAACGGGTCTAAACATCAACACTGAGTGATTTAGGACTCCCTGTCAGATGATGGGTTTTGTGTATTTTACTTGCCAAGAAGGGGGAAAAAAATGACTGTTTAACACAAAGATGCAGACTGTGAGCGTCGCTATTTCAGATACAACAGGAAAAAGATGGAGAGCTGTTGTGACTTTAACGTGTTTGTTTGGGGGGGGGGCGTACGTTGATGAGGTGGGAGTGGGTCGTGTCATTATGGTGAGAAACACTAACAACACTAAATCATCCTGTAAGTTAAACTATTCAAACAGTACGCACACACAAACAGTTACATGTTATGACTGAGGGGGGCGGGGTTGAAGATAAGTTTGTGTTTAAGAGGACAAATGGGTTCCTGAGAGAAAACCTTAAACATTTATCAAGTGTTCGGATATTCAAAAGTGAGGTTCTGAATGTGTCATGGACAATTAACAACTTGCCTGTTTAAAATGGGAGTTAGGATCAGTTTGTCAATGTGTCGCAATGCAGACAAGAACGATTCAGAATTGTTGTTAAAATGGTAAAAATTGACTGAGAATATCGTCAAGTTGGAAAACAAAAGGCAAACTTCTGAAGTGCAGAGGTGCAGCAGCTAGATCATTTATGTTATTTTTATGTTACTATATGGTGTATGTTACTATATATGTCATTTAGAACATGAGAACATTTCTTCTGGGTTGTGTTAGCTTTTACAGGCGTTGCATTTATGAGTTCTTGACATTGAGTTCTTTAGAGTTTGATTTTTCTGACATAAATTAAACTGCTGCTGTTTTTTTACCACTTTGTGTCATTCCTTTAATTTCTTCCATAAATAATGATCTCAAGCTTGGGAGCGAACATTTGTGTGAGCGTGTGGGTTTACTTTGCACATTCTCTGAGACATGACAGACAATAAAGCTAGGCTATAAAGTAATAACTTACTAATGCACTCCTCAGCCGGACTCCCTGAGTCTGTCTGCAGCTCCTGATGGATGCTGACGGCTCCGGAGATGGACTGCTGCTGATAGGGAGTGACCAGAGAGGAGCCTGATTAAAAGTAGTGGGGCACGGTGGAGCACGATAACCCTGATCCAGCAGTGATGAATCCACTGTGGACAGGCTGCTGTCTCATTAGGGTCTAACCTCAGCCAGGCACTGCATGTCCAAATAAACTCTGAAACAATCCCGCTTTTATCAGCAGGATTACACTTGTTTTCCTTTCCACAACTTGCCTTGTGTGGGCTCATGCAGAGGGCATCCTCCCCCTCTGCTGGCCTCCGTAAACTGAAGGTGTGATTCACCAGCCCTGACTTCGCTGTGTTTATACAATTTCGGGTCTATCTTCTCGGATTAATGAGGCCTGCAGCACCATTAAACAACTATTTGCCTGACTAATCTGGAGCCAGTGTGAATTAGTGAGAAAAAGTTGAAATTATCTGCCCTTTATTTGCAGAAAGCATAAACATTGGAGCTGTTTTAAAGGATGATAGTATTAAATATTGGGTCTGGAGGAGGGGAACAAGAAGAGGTAGTTTACATTCTCACAGAAGTAGTCTTGATAAAAGGCCAGAGGGAATAAAAGCTCCTTTAAATGTGTGCATTAGTGTAATTTATTGGGCTTCCCCTTACAGCCCTGCTCTTGCTCCAGCTCCTTTTTTTCCCCCCAAACAAAAGACAGGCCAAGGTTCCCAAAATGGATGGGAGAGAAAAATCATTCACAGTTGATAATCACATAAAACAACGCCATATTTGCTGACTAATAAGCAGAAAACGTTCCACCGGCCTCCGTTCGTTAGGGATCAGGTGACTTCTCCGAGCGGACCTGAGAAGTGATTTACGCCCCGCCGTTTTGAAAACTCTTCAGTTTCGGAGTGGGTATGAGGAGAGGCAGGCAGGTTGGGGTAGGGTCAGAGATTTCATAATTCTTGGTTTGTGTCTGGAAGTCGTCCACACGCTCTGATTTCTTTTAAACCAATTTATGTCCGAGCAGAATGACCCTGGGAATTAATGAGGTTCTGGTTGTGAGTTCCAGCCCTGCGAGGTCAAGTAAATCATGCTTTAGGGCTCCAGTCCTCCCCACTTTGATCCCTCACTCTTCCCAGTTCCATATCCTGTGATAACGGAATAACAACGGGCCTGATCAACGCTTGCGTTCATCTAGAAGGGCGTATATTAAGAGCGTGAGCTATAAAAACTTCTTTTAGTGGAAGCTGATGAATGGGAGTGGAGCAGGAGCACTAGAGCTCTCTATCTTTATTTCACATTTCATGACAGATTGTTGGTGTTATGAACACTTTATTCTCCCGAGATGTTTTTTTTTCCACGTGTACTTTATTGCAGCCTTATAAAACCTTTATATGTAGTTTAGCTGGGCTATTTTCTTTTGACTGAATATGTGGTAGAGTGTGTTAGCATGAGGGAAAAGTTGACATCACTTGACATAATACCGTGAAACCTAATAGAGTAACACCTCAGTAACGATCGTAGCAAATCTGTCAGCTCTTTTAATGCAGAATAATAATTTGTCTTTTCATTCGGTGACCGTTAAAACGCCATCATTTTTTACACTTGTGTTTAGTGTTTCATATTTAAGAGGGAAAAAGGGTGACAACATTTTCAAACATGCATGAAACTGGAGCACAGTTTAGCGCTAACGGAACATTTTAGGGGAGAGATTGCCAAGTCTTACTTTGGCAGTTTTTTGTCCTACTGTTAACCAACAGGCAGCATTTATCACCCAATTAATTCCCCCTGTCTTTAGGAAAAGAAGATTTTAAAGGCAATCCAGCCAAACGTTTAGCTCATTTTCTTTCGCTTGTTCAACTTGTTTTATTTTGATCGTTACGGTTTGTGTTTACTGATAAAAACCTGACAAAGTGCCGAGCTTTTCTGCATTTTTTCCCATAAATCTGAATCTTCTGGGGGCCAAGTCAGTGCGCAAAACTTGTCCAAGCATATTTTATTTATTTACATATATTTGTGCATGCTTCGATAAAGGAAAACAACAACAAATATATTTCTTCCTGCAGTACAATAGTCAGAGTACTCTTGAGCAAAGTACTTAAATTGATAATTCAAGTATTTTGGAGTGGGGTTTGAGGAAAGAGTATGAACAAATAACATCTTACCTGCTGCAGATAGCTCTTTGAATGATCTCAGTTTAGTGGAACAAAGCAGTGAGTTCCCAACCAATTTTCCT
>JAVKLF010000060.1:4790437-4800665 GCA_034783495.1 Millerichthys robustus | reverse complement strand
GTTTTTTGGGGTTTTTACCGTGCCACCCTAACTTGTAAACGCTTCATTGCTTCAAGTCTGCAAACATGCAAGTTTTAAAATGAGCTTAACAGGACAGGATTTTATTTAGTTTTCTTGCAAACCACATGCTACCAGCAATTATCCATGACCTGTTCTATATTAGTTACATGGTTCGGTCAGCGCAAAAAAACCCCACAATACAAGCTCTAGTGTGAAAACCAGATCATCGATGTATTTTTAAACCGGGAACAGAATCTCACATCACGGAGAGATGAAATCTGTCGAGCGTGACCAGATGTCCTTATCTGTGACTAAACTCGCAAAAGACGACTTGAGAAGTGTTTCTGTCACTTTCATGTGCCAACGGCTTGGTTCCTGTTTAGAAACTACCGTGTCTTCCCCGCTACTGGCGGGCCCTTTTTCCATTTCTCACAGTAAAATGTCCAAAATTACTGTGTCTTTTTGGCTGAATGAAACATAAACTATCACAACTCTTGGCTAGAAGAACGGGACATGTTTATGGAGAAGTATCACATCACCGTCATGTTTTGAGTAAATCCTGACTACAGTTAGCTGGTAACTGAGCAAATAATGGAGTGTGAGTAAATTATTCAGCAGCGATCACACAAGCATGCTCCAAATATGTCACTTTTACTACATTTTGAAAAAAAGGAAAATCCTGCTCAGCTCTTCCTTTTTTTTAGAGAACTCAAGTGTTTTAAGGAAGCAAAACAAGTTCAGCTTTAAAGAAAAATGAAACATTTAGAATCAGAAGTATTGTCGAGGTGAAAACAAAGCGTTTCGAGTTATTAATCATTTTAGATATGTAGATAAACAAATCCCATCAGCAAAAACAATAACTTGTTCTGTTTTGTTTTTTAGAATATTAAATAATGGCCTGGCCTTTTTCGAAGGGGTTCGTTTCACCTAACTGAGTTTTAAACTCAGCTTGTTTTAGGTTGAAAAATGATGAAGATACATCCATTTTTGGCAAACCGTAAAATAACATTATGCACAGTCTCATTCAATATTGCAATATCTTGCTTGCTGATTTTGCATTTTAGATGATCTGTTAGCACGTTGAGCATGTGTGGTGATTTGATGATTTGGTGTTGATTTAACACTCTTTAGTCTTATATCAATATGTTTATGTGTTTGCTAGGATCGCCTTGCTGTGTCGGCCATCTTTAATCAGAACAACTTCAAACGTTAATCCATTGTAAATGCACATCCAAGAACTACTCTCTGATGGTTTTGTTGAAACCTGTCCATGATTCACAAGAGATTTTGTTGAACGGTTCTGACACACAGACACAGGTGAAAACTTGATCGCCCGGCCAGGCCATCAAAATCCTTTCGATGCTTTCAGGAGAGAAACCTTCTTCCTGATAAACCAAATAAAGAAGGAGTAAGTCTGGCTCTTCCTCTCACTGAGGCGTGATTCAGACAAATGCCGGGGCTGGATGAGAAGCTGGAGAGACGCCTCGTGCATCAAAGCCCTCCAAAGGGACATAAGGAGTCGGGAAAAAAGAAATGTGTGGGTAGAACCAATGTGGGGAGAACAGAGGGGATCAAGGTGCTCTGATCTAACGTCTCACAACCGAGCCCTGAACACAACACGCCGCTCCAGCTTCAAACGTACAAACCAACGATAGACAACCTGGCAGCGGCCCAGGAGCTGCCACCTGAACTGCTGCTTTATTTACCAACAGCTGCTTCTCGATCTTCACAAAATGTTTACGCCTGTCCTACAGGAAGAAGGTGACTGTATGTTTGGACACATGTGGGGGTGGGTGGGATGTAAACAAAGTGTGACATGAATATTTGCCACAAATTCTGCTGTTTGTGACGTTATAGCTTCGGCGCTGTGAGCTCGGATGAAACTGCAGCGAGCGTGTGGGCAGGAAAACAAACGCAACGTAGTATTTAACATTCAGTCAAAAAGTCTGTTAACTAACTTTTTATTTAAAGACAGATTAACCACTGATGTGCGCAAATTATTAAGTGGATTTTGTTTCTTCCATGAAAGGTCTGTATGAGCACCTTTGTGGGTACAGTGCTGCCAAGAAGTCTCTGAAGACATGTGGTGTAGAAAGCAGAAAATGTGGAAACGTAATACATAATAAATTGTGTTTTTATCCGTTTTCATAAAGAAAAGCTTTCATTCTTCCACTGTTACCTTTGAGGATCATGGGGTCCTTGCCCTCCCTCCTCAGGGACTCCAGGACCACATGCAGAGGCTGTGAAGATGTCAGCCGGCTCGGATCTGTGGTGTTCTCATCGTAAACCACAATCTCTTTGGAAAAAATGCCCTTAAAAGAATCCTTCCCCTCACGGCAGGAGATGAGGTCCAGCACAGTGATCTTGCCTTGCTGCAGCCGCCGCCGGCTGATCTTGTCAGAGCAGTTGATGTGCACCGCCCCCCGGATGTGGCTCTTGTTGTACTCCATGAAGGGCCTGCAGTCGATGATGACTGACAAGGGCCCCACCGGGTGCCCCAGCGGGCAGCAGCTCATCCGCTTGGCCAGCTCATGGGGGTGGATGACCCTCAGGGCCTTGGGCGTGCCTGGGGTGAGGCTGGGAGTGCTGAGTGCTTCGTGGTTGCTGACCATAGCAGTGGGGGGCCCGGCATAGCTGAGGTTGGGGCTGCTGGCGCTCACTTGGCTGTGGCTGAGGTTCTGGCTGTCCTTCTCATAGGTAGTCACAGAACAGCAGCTGGCACTGCTGCATCCACACGACAACGAGCGCGTGGAGCCCTTGGATGAGGGCATATACGTTACAAGATTGGCCGTCGCCCGGATCTTCACCACGGTGGTGCTGATGACCGTGTCGCTGCTGCTGCTGCTGGTGGTGATGGAGTCCAGGTAGCTGGTGTCCAGGCGCAGTTGGAGTTCCTGAGGTCGGATCGGCCTTGGCAGCGCCACCACAATTCTGTCGTCAAGGGGAGATGGAGGCATGGGGAGGCCGAGGGCTGGACGTATATGGAGAACTCAACAAGCCGCTCTGTGGAGACGGAGATAAACAAAAACATGTAAACAGACAGAGCAGAACCGTCCACCAGAGAGCTCGCACAGGCCGACCTCTTGTCTGTTGGATCAACATGCAAACTAGACCGCTGAAGTCAAATATTAGCACTGTCAACACCTGCAGAGCTACACCCATGGTGGTGGGAAGATGGAAGTCATGGTCACTAATAATAAACAGTGTGTCCTGAAACTGATGAACTGGAAGAGAGTTTGATTCAGCATTCACAGGATTATTAGGCTTTTGTTTTCACTTTTTAGATGTTTTTTGCAAATTTGCTAAATTTTTGATTAACCCACAGGTTCTGCATACGTTGTGCTATTTTAGCCATTTACATATCACAACATTTAGCTTGTTCAAACAATGGGCGATGTGGCTGTTTTTGTAGCATTTATATTTTCCTAAATTTTTAACTTTATTTGCAGTTTTTTCTTATAGAAAACTATTTTATTATTTTTTCAAATCTGCTCTAGCATACAAGCATTATGTATTTTTGTGCTATACTTTCAGCTTCTAGCGACCGTTCTGCTACTTTTGGGTTCTAGCTACCATTCTGCTATTAGCTTCTAGCTACTGCTCTGCAACTTTTAGCTTACCACGCTGGAATCGTTAGCATCCCGCTACTGTTCTATTACTTTTAGCTTCTAGCTACAGTTCTGCTACATTTGGCTTTTTGTTCCTGTTTTGCTACTTTTAACTAGCTGCTGATCAGAGACTTTTAGCTACCATACATTTAGCTTTTAGCCACTGCTCTGCCACTTTTTGATTATAGTTTCTGTTCTGCTTCTTTTAGCTTCTAACTATCATTTTGGTGGTATTAAGTAGCTTTTTTCTTGTGCTTTTATCTAGCATTTTGCTACTTTTAGCTTTTATTTAGTAATTTGTCACTTTTGCTTTTACCTTGTGTGTTCCTTCTGAATTTTCTCATTTTCAGTTTCTTTAGCTAACAGGAAAGCGTATTTAGGCAGAAATTGTAGGTAGTTTCTTTGGTTACTTTGAATCCAGACCTTTTTATGTGTGATACTGAATGTTTCACATCAACTCTACTCTGATCCCAATGTTTAAGAACAAGAAATGGTAATGGGAGAAAAAAGTAGTAAAAAAATAAAAAATACTGCATTAAAACGCCCCGCCTCAGTTTTGTCTCTTAGCCAAAACGTTAAGTCGAAGCATTTAAAGAGAACCAGAGGTGGCATCTCCTTGTGATCAGAAGGATTTTATGTCTGCTTTTTAAATTTTTTTTGTATTATGTAAATAAAGACGCCCGCGGAGCGTTCGCCCGTCTCTGCCCCGGCTGCCATCCTTTCAGCAGCATCAGCAGAAATCATCATTCATGGGCAAATTCATTGAAAAAAAACCCGGCATGGGAACGTGCCGAGAATGTGATATGGCTTTAGAGATGAGCTGCAGACTGAAGGAAATCCAATTTCACACCAGCATGTCGGAGAAGAATGGGATAAGGAACACAGTTGGCGTAAAAATAAAGGCAGGGATTTTGAACTTTGTCGCAAAAACACAAAACTGAAAACAGAAAGGATAAAACACTCAATATGGTTGCGGCATTTTAGCTCTTCATTATTTATAAACGCAATCCTTTCCGGTTTGCCTTTTTTAGCTTGTCCCGCTATAACTTGTATATTTTAGCGCTTACCGGTGAGTGTCACTCCTCACTGTAGACGGATTTATTATTTCCCCCAGACAGCTGACAGCGTTGCCTCCATTCAGTCCGTCCCGGTGTTGTGGTTCGGCAACATTTTTTAGGACTTTTACCCTGCTCGCCCCCCCTCAGAAATAATATTGAAAGAAGCCTGCCAGCCTACAGAAGCCGCGCGGCGGAATTGACGCGACTCTGAGCCAATGCGCGGCTTCATTAATATTAAATGGCACCCTCCGCGTACAGTCAGGCCCCGCCCCCGCAATGGGAGGGGCCTGGAAGAGCCGAAGTGGGAGGGGAACTGGCCTCCGCTCCTGACCACGAGGAGGGATGATGTCACTGGCAGCCAATCGAAAGGCTCTCCGGGAAGCTGGAAGCAGAAGACGAGGTGCATTCAGGAGCAGCTCGTAAACTCGAAGTTGAACACTAGAGTCTCTCTGTGTGGTCCATAACTACAAGTAAAAGCAATTTAGACTCTCCTTTTTACAAGTAACACGTAAATCTGATTTTAAAATCTTACTAATGGCAGCTAAAATGCTCTCTACCGTTTTAACACAATGAAAACTGTCTAAAATTCGTAATAAAATAAAAATGTCATTGGTATGTAATTGATAGTGTTTGTGTTTCTCTCATGAACAATAGGGCAGTATTACAGATTTTGACCTAAAATTTGATGTGGTATTACTTGAGACCAATCCTCAACACATTTTCCAAGCTCTAAAAAAATTGTACAAGATCAACTTTCATTTAAAACTTATTTAAACTTCACCAATAACTATTTGGAGTTAACTTGATGTGTCTGTTAGCAAAATATATTATGAACTAATGGACTGATTTAAATTAAACTTTCAGGAAGTAAGTACTTAACATACGTCTATAACTGATTAAAAATTGTTATAACTATCTTTTATTGCTATAAAAGATATGTCTGATCTTAGTGTTGTAGTAGCTGAGAGTCACACACAACATGTATTCTGAGAAACATGGCTGAAGAGTTTAGTTTAAAACGGGGCATTAAGCCATCTGTTATTAATATATATCATGTGACAGATCACTGAATTTATTAAAACTTTCAGAAATTAATGATTGACCATTTAAGAGATTTACTATATTTAAATTTGATAGCCTTGTCAGTGTTTCATTGACGTAAAGTCGATTAATTATGAAAAAAGCGAATATAATAAACTGTATTGAATACTGTTTGTATTCACTGGTGCGTATTTGTTTGAAGATCGTGCAAAACTGTTTCGTTGGAGAGAAGGCGAATTGGCAAATGAAGGCGTAGAATTAATAATGGTGCTGATCCAGATTATTCTCTCTAAAAAAATAATTAAGCTGGGGATTTGGCCCTGATGCAAGCCTGCACTTTCCAAGAACATATTTTATTTAATTTTTATTTTTGCAAATCCAATCTGCTCATATTAAAGACAAACTTAAAAAATAAGAACTTTTGCATTTTTGCATTAGAGGTTAAAATATTTTTTGCCGCACTGCCTTTTAAAATTTTTTTTATTACTCTCGTTTTTGTCAGTCATAAGAAGGAAACCTGTCTCCTAACAGGTAAAGTGACAACACCCTTAACTTGCTGTGCAGCAGTAAGCATGAAGAAGTAAAACAGGGCGTCTTCCTCGTATAAGACAACACAAGTGACCTGTACGCAGGACGAGGAGGAAATATTATTAGACGTAATAAGTAGGTGCATTTGGCAGCAGGACTGTCCAGCAAAGTGCCAAATTGGCTGACAGCACAGCCCCAATACAACAGGATCAACATTGCGGTGAAAGGGTCCCGTTGGCTGCAAAGCCCAAATCTAATCCTAGCACTCCATTTCTCCTCACAGGCAACCTGAAACAACACGGTGCATGCATTACCACTTCTATTATTAGGTCTCTGTGCAGTTATTTATAAATGGATACAGCTGATCAAAGCTGATAGGTGTCCAACCCACGCTTGTTTCACTGTGTGTTAAAGGGTAAAAGAACGAGTACAATGTGCCAACAGTTTCAATAGTTTTAAGACAGTTAGTCCAAAAAATAAAAAAAACTGACCTGAAAACAACTCGAGTGACCTACAATTTAGGCTAAATTTAGTATGACAAGTAATAATAATAGGCTAAGAAGCAATGAATAAATTAGTTATGATTTTGTATTCAGAGATCGTTTTATTTGTCTTTTGTGAAATATTGCAAACAGAGGCACAATCAAGGGGGGGACCGGAGGAGACCAAAAATCTTTGGTGATTGGCATTAAAAAATGTCCACTACTGTCTTTGTTTTTGGGTAAGTAGGAGATCAGTTAGTCGTTGGCGCTGATATCGTCAATGCTTTTACATTTACAGCAGTGCAGAAAGATGCCAGCATGAAGGTAATCCATCCAGTCTGTTGTCATTACAGACTGGGAACAGGTGGATGTGAAAATGACTGCAGCTCCTGAACGCTTTTCATAATTTCGTTTTTACTGCTCGGCAGGGCCAGAAAACTCATTTTGCAACCGTTTGTTACCCTTTGTGAGATCTTGATGTGGACTGAGACAAACCATATTTCGCTTTAAAAAAAAATGTCACTGTGTGGAAAATATGACAAAATGTGGCTTTGCGTATCTGGTATTAGATAATGTCAGATCTTCATGTGAAACACAGTCAAGTGGTTAGGCTCTTTCTTACTTTCTGTTGGTTTTTTTGTCTTTGTTGCTCGACATGGAAAATGTGACACATGGTGGTGCAGCGTGGCCCAGATGAAAGACCCAAACCACTTCCTGTCTTCTGCAAGGTGCAGATGCAGTCACATTTCACAGCCACGTAGGAAAATCTCAACCTTTAGTAGCTTTGGAAACAAGTTGTCATACATATATTCATTCAGCAATAACCCAGGTGACTGAATCGCACGTAAGCCCATTTACTAATTGTTGCTTTTAGTCTTAAATATACAGAAAACGGCCTTCTCCTTTGAGTATTTTATCCGGTCGGGCTGTCAACTTGTTTTTTCGGACGTTAGATTTAATAAACAGGAACAATGTTACTGCTGCTGGTCTCTAAAAGGGAATGGCACAGATGGGCTCGCTGCAGAAACAACAGCTTGAAAAGCAACATGTCCAGTGATAGCAGAGGGGGGCAAGCCAAAGATTCAACAGCCTGTCGACCTGTGCCTCTTCACTTTCTGCATATTTATCAGCTTTGACTTTGTTAGCAAGGAAACACAAAACAGAGGATGTCTAACCTCTTCATGAGCTTCATTTTGTTGTTGTTGTCATTTAAAAATTTGTCTTGTTACCTTTGCCGAACGGTTTAATTCAGTGAGCACCGCCACAGCTTTAGTACCTCTCTAAAGATGTCTGACTGTCATCCTACAAACCATCTGAGTTTTGCAGACAGCTTGTTGGTGAGTTCTGGCGCCTCCCTCATCAGTGCTGTCACACCAAGACTGGGTCTTTGTTTTGTTTTACAGGGCAGAAATTCCATTTCCTGTTGTAACGTTTATGTAGAGAAACCAAACTTGAGTTTCACAGCTTGGCATATGTTTAAAAAAAAAAACCAACTAACATAAAGGTCTGATCAGACTCAGAAGTTTGTGATCTGCTCTGGTCAACTTAATTTTTTTATTTGAAGCATCTCACTTCCTGTTTTACGTCTGCCCAGAGCACATGACTGATGCAAGTGTTCGTGTGTCCGTCTGTTAGCAAAATATCTTATAGACCGCAGGATGCGTTTTTAGTCATTATAATGTAAATTTACAACTGAAAACTTTTGCAGTTTTAGCTCAGATACTGAGCACTTTAATGACCTAAATGGTCAATTTACTCAATAAACCTGCTGTCTTTAACTGCGTTCTGATCCAGCAGCTTTTCTCCTGAATTCTCCTTTAATAATTCTTAACCAGCCGTCTTTTAACCAAAAATTTAAATATTTGATTTAATTTATACAGTCAGCTGAATCTCTTTCTCGTTTAAAAGTGGCTTTTATCACACTTCTACTATGTAATAACATCTTCTAAAATAACACACTTGACTCGTCATTTCAGCTACTTCAGCAGCCTCAACTTAAGCTGGTAACTTTACCTTTAACTCAACACACGACTCTAATTTAAATACCATACAAATAATGAAGATGAAGATATTAGTGTGTTAGCAACGATAGGTTTTTGCGAGACTTCTCTAGCACATGTCAGAAGTCACCTGGTGATCCACGCCTTCTTCTGAAACCACAACAAACAGAAGTTCCAGCTGAAGGCGGAGGGCTTCTGAAAGTACTTCACTAGCGAGCTGTGGGCAGCGAAAGTGAAAAGAAATCATCTGCTTAATGGTAAAGAGTTCTCCTCTGCGTGTGTGTGAGGAGGCCAGCAGCTGTGACAGATTACCCAGAGAGGTACAGTTTACTCCTAACAATAACAGCTCCATCACTGAACTCATAGCAAGCCTATTTTCTCCCAGTTCGACCAGTCTGTTCAGTGTTCAGGTTGGCATGTCCCTTCACCAGACGAGCGCTGACTCATCCTCACCGTCACTAAGGAGCAACCAAATATTGTTCAGTTAGCAACTGAATCCTTCAAACATTTCCCTCTCGGGTTCCTCTCTTGCAGATACGGCGCACAAAGTCACCTCATGGCTTTAAGGGTATCTAAAAGTGCAGATATGTTTTTCCCCCTCCGTCTGCAGTTGGATCTTATTTTAACTCTGACCTTAACCCAAATGGGTCACACATGGGGGGGGGGGGGGGGGGGGGGGGGGGGGCCTGATGATGTCCCCTGATATTTATACCCATCTCCCTCAGCGTTTGTGTCTGCTCAGAGGTCGTAAACCAAAACCGCTCGAAAGCAAAGGAAGTTATCAGATGAGCCTGTTTGCTCTCCGAGTCAAAACTCAAAACAGAAGCATGACAAAATAAAAACGAGTCCCCCTGCGGTAATCGTGTCTAAATAGCAACGGTTTCTAGGACGATGGGGGGAGGATGGTGCCAAGAGGGGGTGGGCGGTGGGGAATCACCTGGACATTTTAGGTCTGAATGAGTCCTCCCGGAGGAGACTCAGCTTTAGCCTCTGTTTGGAGTTGTGGTCCAGTTTTGAAAAGACCTGATCAGGACTGAATGAAAAGAATGTTAAAAAATAAAAATAACAAACAACCACTAATCTTTGGGGCAGCCATCTTGAACTGAGGTGACTTAAAAAGTGCTGTGGTTGCAGTTACACATCCAGTGGTTCATGAGATATTTTGTTAACACACTGAAATGTGAAGGCGGGCAGTAACTATCAAAATTCTGTCTTTTCCCTGCAGTTTGTAACAAAGGTGGGAGTTTCTTTTTTTTTTTTACACGGTTGTCTCTGCTGCCTCGGATGTTAACGTTACTCATCCTAACTCTTCCATTTTTCTTTTCCTTATTATCCCAAACAAGCTGCCGCAGCTGTCAGAAATGTAAAACGCTTCACTTCCTGCATGACAGAGGATGCTTTCGCCGCAGACACCAGGTGTACAGAACGGTACATTTGAAGCCTCGTGTTAGTTTTGATAAGCAGATGTTCTTCAGAAAAGAAGACAATCACACAAGACGAAGGTCTACCTC
>JAVKLF010000060.1:4771882-4789105 GCA_034783495.1 Millerichthys robustus | reverse complement strand
ATCTAAAACTGACTCACTTTTGAAATCAACTCAATTCAAGATGGCCACCACAGCTGATTGACCTTAGCCTACCTAACCAGAAAAACAGCTCTAACTCAGTGAACTGCAAATTTGGTGTCGTAGTAGCTGAGAGTCATTCACAACACATAGTCTGAGTGCAAACTGATCACACAAAATGTCAAAATATTGCATGAGATTAAGATTGTTCATGATGTTATTTTCAAGGTTTGACCATGAGCAGCTACAACTCCATCATTTCAGGAATTCTAGACATTTAATTTTCATTCTATATTACAGCATAATAATAAAAAAGTGAATTATGGACATTTTTATGAAATGGTAAAGATTTCTATGGTAAAGATCATTTGTACACACAAAAATGATGATAAAAAATCCTTTACTACACGAGTGTGTTTCCTCTGAGTGACTAATTTTGGCTTTTATGCTTCGTCCCTTCCGTGTTTACAGGTTAACAGAGGAGGTCCACAGCTGATGCTGACAAGCGTGCAAATGTCAGGAGGAAGAGATGGCCATAAGAAGAGAACCCATGAAGGAGAGAGGCAGGGGGCAGCAGGGCGATGTGTGTCACCGGTGATGTCAGGCGTCCAAACGTCCAGGGTGACAGCGGCGGCAGTAACGGCCTGAGTCAGAGGATGACATCAACGCTCCAAGCTGTCAGACAGGTTGTGAATGGGTTCAGTCCCACACTCCCTTTTGTTCGCCGGTTAATGCGGTTATTCATCCCGCCACCGGCCTTACCATTTGTTAATCTGACCCAACACACATTCAAACGCAGCGCAGACGCACACAAACTGCAAATTTATAGGGCACGGCAGTGAAATGTCAGCTTGTTGTGCACCGTCGCGCTCTTCTAAACACAAAAGGTGTTTTTTATGTGAGACTGTGGAACATGTAAGGGATAATCTGGTCACTTTTGAAGTGATCTGCTGTCAAATACCTTGTCAGCTATGACATCATCAGTCATTACACGTGGACAAGGAGGTAAAAGTCTACCTCCATGTTAGGCAAATGGATAGCCAAATGAGGGACACTTTATGTTTTTTCGATTTATAAAGCAACTCTTTCTCAAAAACGTCATACCGATGTGAGAGAACCATTACCAGATCATAAACCTCCCCCCCCACACACACACTCTTTTTTTTACATGACATTGTTTAGTTTGTCACTGTTTCCTCAACTGAGCAATGTCATGAATGAAAACAGTGACTAACAAAGCAAACAAACATGTCACACAAGAATGTGAAGGTTCAATATTAGCTCATGTACTGTTGTGGTTTTAGGTATGACATTTTTAAGTCTGAAAAACTATATACTATACATTGGCTCAAAAACAAACTTCCTAATTCGAGGTTTTGTTTAATTCTTGAACTGCTCTTTTACATTCAGGCATCAACCTTTTTTCCTGCTTTTCTGCCCTTCACAAACTGGCTAAATGCAAGCTAACCAGTGTAAGAAGGCATTTCTTCCTTCTTCAAGTTTTGTGTAACAGGAAGTAATAAAGCGTTGTCCAGTCTGCATGTCCAGATTATTATGCTTTCATACGTGACCCTATGTGGGGTTTTTTTGACTGTCATGTCAGCCTTTTCATACAATTTTTGAATGTTATTGACGTCACGGTCTCCTTCAGCAGACAAAACGGTGGATGAGAGGAAGTTCTTGTTCAAAGAGGGATGAGTAAAAGCAGAAACAAAGACATAGAGACAGATGGGTCACCCTCTCCCACATTCATTCAAAACGCATCAGGTTATGTTGTGCTTTCCAACCACACGAGCTCCCCGGAGGTAAGGCAGCCGACAAACAAAACTTCTTCGGCACAGACTGACTTCGTCGATTTGTTTTTCTGCTCATTACGGAGAACAGGCGAGTGGGGACAACGTGAGTCAGTGGGCTCGTGTACACAACTATGAATCATTGTGGTTGGTGCAGGTAACCGGCTGGCTTCCAAAGAATCAATTCGAGGAATTGTTCGGCCTGCCTAGTATTACATCAGTAGTTTCAGAGAATGACAAAAAAAAAAAAAAGGTGCGAAACAAAAAGGGGTGTTTGTGTTCAGTTGTTAATGACATCACCTGCCTAGAACTATAAATATTCATTGCACCTTTTTGACATTTGAAGAAAAAGCAAAATCAAATGGGAAGTGAAAAAAGTCTAAGATTACATGTTTACTGAGACCCACTCATTTGGGTTTGGATGAAAAGAGTGTGAATAAGTGTGTTTAACAAAAATAACAGCAAAGTTTAGTGGATCTCCCACACAGATTTCATTTTTGTGTTGAATACAAATGAATAGAAGGGAAACATAATAAGTTAGGACTTTAAAATAACAGTGGGAAGTAGCTTTAAATACAAATTACAGCAAACTCTTCCATTATATTAGCTAAAATGCCCCCTGCAGGAATGGATGACAGGCCCGGTCTTTGAAAATTTACTCATTTGTTTAAATAAAACAAAATGTTATATTCGAAATTAGGAAAAAGAAGTAAAAAGAAAACTATAACTGAAAGTAAGAGGTTAATCAAATTTCTATCTGTGGAAGTGTTTCAGTAAGCCATAAAATGTGACTGTGAATTTAAAAACCCGGTGATTTCCCATCATTCATCTTTTTTATTTAACCATTTGTTTTCCTTATTGCTGTTTAATGAGGGAAATTGTCTTGTGCTAAAGTTTATCCATATATTTACTAATGTTTCTAATGTTTTTTTTTTTCATCTATATATTCCATGTACATGAACGCTCATCTCAACTTGTATCCAAGATCCCATCCGTACCGTAGAACTATATGGAACATAGATGGACCACAAAATCAAGGGCTTTGTCTTCACCTCAGCGGGTCGAAGCAACACCCTCGTTACTGCCGATAAGGACAATATATATAACCACATCTGACAGCATTAGTTGGAAGTTGTTACAACAGCAACTGTTTGTGTCCAGAAAAGGAGAAAAAAAAAGATACTTCAGACATTGTCCTGATCAATCCTCCCAGTTAAGTAATATTCTTGTGAGTTTACAAGCAGGAACCTTTAACTGACACACACAGCTGAGCAGAAATCAGCTCACACTTACTATTCTTCCAATACATTATTGAAAAGTTGTTGTTTTTTTTTACAGCTACAGTTTGAGAACAAAGGTATCCCAGCTGTCACTTTCAACCACACAAGACAGAATGGAGAAGATATTTTGGGATAACTTTTTTATTATTCCTCCATTTTCATCTTCACACAAATCAGCCCCCACCCACCCACACACACACGCACGCACGCACGCACGCACACACACACACACAGCAGTTTGTCTCAGTAGCTGTCACTATTTTAACACTTTGATTATATGTTGTTTTTAAAAAAAATGGGCCCATCATAGGTTTGGAATACACATTACACTCTGGTCGTTCTGCTCCGAAGGCATTTAATTAAAGCTGACTTATGCAGAACTTTCCCTTCGTTCACTTTTTAAAATTCCCTTTTATTTATTAGTTTGATCTTCAGTCGTGTTTTGAGCCGCAGCTTTGACTTCAGCCTCGTGTTTTCCCGTTTTATCTCCTTCCCACTCGAGGCTTGCAGCGCTGCTGAACACTTGGGCATGCTAAGTCCAAATTGCACGGCTGGATTATCACACGTTCTCCCCCAGCCCGCTTCAAATGTCTTGCAGAGTTCCTGAGATCTTACAAAATGTTGCAGTGGGAAAGGCTTGATTTTAGCTTTCAAATCCTCGGACCCCTTCAGAGCAGCGGAGCGAGACTTTGAGAGGAAGGAAAACTCAATTAATGTCACCTGCACAGAGCAAAGGAACACGTGAATGTTCTCAAATGCTGGATTTGCTAATAAACGCAATCAGCCTGCAAATTGCACTCAAGACTCAAACAATATTTTGTGAATTCACGCTGTTTTTCTGTAGGTTTAAAGAAACGAACCGATAATTTAGCTATTCTAATATCAGAATATTCAGCTTCTTCAGAAGATGGGTGCTATGGTTTTTCGATTTTGTAAAAAATCTATATAAAAAGTTCTTCAATTCCTTCAGAAATATTGTTCTCTTTAATAATCTAATTCAGCGTAGTTGATCTAGTTTTGTCCTCTTTTGCTGCTTTTAGCATATGGCAGTCGTTTGGCTAGTTTTCGCTATCTCATTTTCTACTTTTAGCTTCTAGCTAGCCCGTTGGCTAACTTTGGTTAGCTTTTTTGCTACTTTTAGCTTTTATTTGGCCTTTATTACATTTAGCTTCTAGCTAATGGTTACGCTTCTTTTAGCTAAAGTTTGCACATGAGCCTCCAGAGGTATTTTTCTGTCATGTTTTACAGTAACTCTGAAGGACGAGGAATTCCATCTTTGAAGGAACCTGCATCACTGCTATACGCCGACTGATCAAACTGGAGGAACCAGTGGAGCCATTACATGAAAAAGCACATAAAGAGAGGGAAACCACTTCCTCCAACTTCTATAATCCCAGGTCGGGTCAGTGAACTTGTTTTTGGTCAAAGTTCCCATTTGCCTATGTGTTTGTTTGTGTTTCCTGTAAACCCACAAAAAGAAGAAGAACCGGTCATCTCCAGGAGCCTAATCAGGAGTTATTTTAATCTGCTATTGGTTAGTTGGCTGCCGGGTTAATCTACTCCACAGAGGAAACTATGAATCATTAACATTTATATACATAAAAAACATTTTCCAGGAAACAAACTCCAAAAAATACCATAAAACACGTGTGCAAAATTCTCTTTTTTTGTCATTGTTGGGATAATCAGATAAAATTAAAAGGTCTAATAAACCCAAATATACACGGTTTTGTTTTTATGACAACTTTCAAACTTTATAACAAAAAGCTTAAACTATCTTTTTGCAATTTTTACATTTTCGTATATGGAAACAAGTGGAGGACACGAAGACATTTGAACACTCCTAAATCAAAGTGACACGTTCGTACTGTGGAGCAATCATTATGGCCAATGGTTTGAAAAAGCTGGCGGTTCTAGTATTAATTGATGAATCAGCGCCTAAAGTCGAATGCTGTGGGAAGAAACCTGCACATTTCGTCAGTGCTGTTGCTAAAGACCCGACAACGTGTCCTCAAACCCCGGCAGCTGCTTCAGGAAGCAACACTGGTCACTGGGGACACTTTCTATTGTTCAGAACTTTCAGTGATCTCAAACAGACGATTACATCAACCTCTAATGTCAGACAGTTTGTCTGCCTGCTGAGATCCAGGAGAACGTAAAACTCAAACAAGTTCGATCTTTTTCTTAAACAAAATTTAATCCAGAAAAAAAAAAAAAAAAAGAATCAAGTCATTTAAAAATGACTACTACGGTCTGCTAAGGAATAACAAACTGTGACTGACAACGTCTTCAATGGTTCAAGTTTTGAGAAGAAAAAAAATCCTCCAACTGAATTCCCAATGGAGCAACTCAACAGCAGCACAATAACTGACTCGACTGGGAACATCTGTGTATATAATTAACTGAACTCAGAAGTCCCGGAGTAAAAAAACAAAACCTAAGCAGGACCAACAAAACAGCTCCTGACTCCATCATCCTCGTTGCTCCCAGAGTTTTGAATTTTCAAAACGACATGTGTTGTGTTTTCCCAGATGTCTTCTCCAGCTGCTCCTGTTGTCGGGCGAACGCTTCGGGCTTTGGTTTATGTAACGACTGCAAAGCAACACATACAGTACGGCTGACTGAGCTGCGGCACAGCAAACGCTGTGGAGAGCTGAAACAAAATCATGATGAGCCCTTCCTCCTATTAAACAGGCACGCTGCTGTTTGAAGGCCAGGCTCATGACATGATGTTATGTCCACAAACATAACTCATCTTTCAGAGTAAAAAATAAAAATGAAATGATGAACCTCCTTCCTGCGGCTGCATTGACAGAGCCTTATAAATAAAACCCACCCTTATCAGCTGTCTGAACAGAAAATGGACGAAAACTGAATCTGAATAAAACCGAGTCTGCACACGAGCTGCTCAAACTCTTTTCTTCATCACGTTACATTCGACAAGAAAACGTCTCTGGGTTTGCGAGATGAATACTATTTACTGACTATAAAACGCCTCACTCCGACAACCACGTAACAATCACCTTTTATTAAAGCAGAAAACAGCAAGCAAATCCTGACAGTCAGAGCTCCACTCGGTCTCTGCTGCTCTGCAGGACTACAGAATAAGAGCACCACCTAGTGGCAAAATGCGAACAACACAGTTCACAGTATGACTTTAAGAACTCTGAACTTTAACGTACAGAATATTGTAATCAAACAAGATTGGAGGACATACTAAAATCCATCAGGACACCTTGGGTAAGGTTTTTTTGTTTTTACTTACAGACAAAACTGTCTGCTCTCCGTTAGTTAAATGTTGAGCGGTGTACCTCAGGGTTTGATCTGTGAAAAGAGAAAGAAACAAAAATAGTGGATCTGAAAAAAAACATGTAACACATTTATTTAATTTTAGTGTGAGACTATCAAAATGTCTACATATTTTCACAAACTTACATTATTTTTTTAAATGTATCTCAAAGACAAAAATATAGAAGAATGTAAAAAGTTACAGATAAATTAGATGCTATAGTCGGGTAAAACTGATTACAAAACACCAGAAACTCTAAATTTGGTTTGATTTGTACATTAGAACAAAAACACCTGCTCTAATATAATGAAACATTAACCTACAAATGAGAACATTTAAAGAGTTTATCAATATCAGGTAATGTAATAATCTATTAGAAAATGCTACAGTTTGGTGAGGTTGTACCTCCAAACACTAACAGTTCACACAAGATTTAAAACTTTACCACGAAAGTTAACGAGTTATATACACCCCTTCAAGGAATCTACTAACCTGGGCACAGGATTTTTGTAAGCGATGCCTTTACTTTCAAAAGTTCAGGGTTCTCCTCTGAGTCTTTAGCGGCGTGGAAGCTGGTGAAATGCAGCGCGGGCCAAAAGTCTTTTCTCGGTTTCATGAGTCGCCTGACAACACTCTCCCAGCCATCCCTGTTTCGAAAAACAAGTAGACCCACAAAGACTAGCTTAAGATCCATTTGTCAGGGGAAAATAAGAAGCGGTTGATTAAAGTTTCATTGAAAATATATGAATTTTAACTTTCTGAGAACCTATACATACTGTAACTGCAGGTCCTGAATAACAGCCTGTAAACGCTCCCACACGTTCTGGTTGCTCCTCCAGCAGCCAAAGTCAAGCATCTCAAGAAGAACTTCTAAAGCTTTCTGAGTATCACTTGTTTTCTCTTAAAACAAACACAACAAACATTAATGAAGATCATTGTAGATGCAACGCCATAAATTATGGGCCAATAAAAAGGTTTCCACTAAATGATTTTGTATACAGTGAACCCTCGTTTATCGCGGGGGTTACATTCCTAAAAAGAACCCGCGGCAGGCGAAATCCGCAAAGTATTTACATGTATTTTTTACAATTCTTTACAGTACTATAGAACGAAACCAAATACCAAAACCTGTTTTCATTCCCAAGCATTTAAGAAATAATAATAGAAACATTTTCTTACAAATAGCCTATGATAGTTTTTAGAAATACTGTAAAATAATAATTTTAACATTCAAACCACGCAATCGGACACATTGTGACTTATGCGTATTTCACAGTTCCTCTGACTGTGCGTCTTTGTGCTGACTCTGCTCCACTGTAGCGTCTTTTTCTACTTAAGGCCGTGGTGCAGGGATCATTTTCCAAGAGAAGAACATAGTTATGGGTAGTTGTTGGCGTTCTTTTCTCTTCTGGACAAGATTATTCTTATGAACAGACATGCTACCTTGGATTATATTAGAGAGCTGTATTGTCATGTGTTTTCAGTTCAGGATGCAGAACACAATGTGGGTTCACACACTGTAAAAAATGCTTTAAAAAAACTGCACAACAAAAATCTGCGAAGTAGCGAGGCCGCGAAAGGTGAAGCGCGTTATAGCGAGGGTTTACTGTATTTTTATTTCACATATTATTAGTAAATTTTTTTATTTAGGATTATATCTGCTTTTACCTGACTGAAGCAGGAGGGAGCTGTACTCCAACATTAACTCGTGGCTTGGGACTAAAACCTGGATGTTCTAAAGCAAAACGGAAAAATTGTAAATCTAATCCGTGGCAGACACCAGTTCCTATTAATATAAACACCATTCCAAGTTGCTGTTTTACCTTTAAGACCTTCATCAGTTTCTTCTCTGGAGCATCGTGCCTCTTTAAATACTGGTATATATACACATGTGCATTGGGATTGGGTGGAAAACTGTTGTCGTATGCATAGACATTCAGAACTTTAAACGCCTCTTCATGATCCTCATAAAACTCCAACATCTACCAAAATAAAACTACAGTAAGACAAGATGCAGGGATAGAAGAAGAACTAAATCTGAAAAAGAATAAAAATTTAATTGATGGATACAACAACTTGAGACAAAGACAGATGATATGATGGTATAATAGGTTTATTATACTGCAAAAGCTAATATTTGCATCCAAAACGACTGCCTATTATAGTGTCAGAGCCCAGCACTGAGAGAAGTTTATCAATCCAAGTTTACCATTTATCATTTGAGATAACAACAACTAAAGGGCAAACGTTTACCTCAACATAGCCCAAAATGAAAGGATCCCAGACGCCTGGATTTTTCAAAATGTCTTGAAGAATCACAGAAGCTTGTCGGAAGTAGCTATGGATGCCTTGGTTGTCTGGATCAAAACAATCTGAAAACAAAGATCATGTAGAGAGACTTCTTTCATAAAATCAGCCAGCAGACAATTTGTTACAGATGCAGTTACTCTTTCTATCCTCTAGGGGTCAGTGTAATATCACGCAAAGGCTAACGTGTATGGCTAAAAGTTAATTGTTGCCATTCGTGTTTTGCCTTACCAGTTTTGGAAAGGGTCGACATTTTCTTACACCACATGATGTAATCCAACAAGCTCCTGTAGGCCTGGATCAGTTTAGTCCTCTGAAGCTGAGCGTTTGATATCTTCCCGTAATGCCAGCTTTCTGCAACAGACAGAAGCTGCTTTGCTTCTTCAATCTGACCGTGGAGCATCAGGTGGAAGGAATGTTCCAGGCAAATCTTGGCAACGACAACAGATAAAAAAAGAACTTTTAAAAAAAAAAACTAAATATATATATTTTTTAAATCAAGCAAACTGAAATCTATACACTGCATTGGGCTTGTTAAGCAACATACCATCAGGTAAAGTTTAACACCAGAGTGCTTCATTCGTTCATAGACATTGTTGTAGTCGACCATTGTTGAGTTGGGATGGTGGTGAAGGATCTCAGTGCTGATCCTCCAAACAAGCTGGAGTCAAAATTATTAGGAGTTCATGAAGTGTTGACATGCCTCATGATTTATTTATTTTTTTGTCTTCCTGGGAATCTATTTAGACTAAAATAAAAATAAGAGACGTGTGTATTCGGGCCTATGTAGTAATAATTTTTTTCTCTTTGTGTTGTATCTAGTGTGTTTATAAGAAGCTCTTGCATGTGCAGCTCAAAATTAAACCGACAAAACAAACTTACCTCTCTCTGTGCGGTGCTATTCTTTTTATGCTCTAGAATTTGAGCGTAGCATGCCATGAATTCTGCTGCCTCTTCCCATCTATGGTGCAGCATGGCTTCTCTAATGTGCCCCAAACACATTCTGCTCGACTGCAGAAAGCCAGTTTCGTTGCGTGACTCTAAAAATAATTAGATAAATTAGAACAAGGGTGCAAAGAGAATAGAAAACTCCATGTTTAATTTGCATATTTCTAAAACCCAGAACAAGAACATGTTTAACCAGGATTGCACGACGGATCAATAATGTTATCATTGCAATAAGTAGTCCTACAGGAGACATCTAAGTTCATACATCATATGTCCACCCATACATATCCACCCAAACAATTAAAAAGTCCTATTTTAAAAAGCATTCTAATGTAAAACGAGAAATGTACCCCTCACCTACATACAGCTGTTTAACCAAAGGAACATTTGATTTTTGCCCTTTTCTGGAGCTGTTGTCTGAGGAATCACTGTCCTCATCCAAGTCCCTGTGAAACTCCGGCTCGTTGTCCAAGTCATCCATATTCAGCATTTCTGTTAAATTTAGATTTTCAGGAAGCAGAATTCTCACCCACACAAAGTCTTTAAAATGTTGTCTTGTTTTTTGACACTTTTTTGATGTTGTCTGAAATGGCAAATTGTAACAAATGCAAATAAAGCAAGCACAGTATTGCAGAAAACTTTCACAGCCAGATGATTGCTTAAAAACTCTGAATTACCTTTTACCACCTTTTTGATGGTTTATAACACTCAATAATGGACTTGCGACCTTGTCTAGGGTGTACCGCGCCACTCACTGACCTGGGTACCAGTGATCCCCATGACCCTGAAAGGAAGAAGCGGGTTAAGATAATGGATGGATGGACGAATGGTTTATAACTACTTTTACGGTTTCATCTTCCGTTTTGATGAATTTAGATCAGATTATAGCTGTGATTACTAAACTTTTTATCTTTTGAACCACAAAGTATCAGTGGTAGTCATGAGACTACCCATCACTGGTTTATATACAAATATTACATAAACAAGGACGTCATGACAAACGTAACAGTCCCAGCTAGCAAAAGTTTTTAAAATGATCTATTTATCAATACTGTTTTAATCCTGTGCAATAGTTATGAATTATGATAGAAATGGTTGATTTCTGGAGATTATTTGGGAACTTGGTGTTTCAAGATTCACAGTGGGAACTCTTCAGACGAGTAGCAACTTATGATACTATGATAAAAGTACATAAAACATTGAGATAGAAACTCCACGAGACGCTAACTTGAAAGCTAGCAGTTAGCTTTTTTCAGCTCTCAATTAATTAGGTCCGGTGAATTTTATCTTTTAGCATAAAGCATTAAAAATACATTGGAAAGAATAAAAGGGTTCAAAACAGAATTACAAGTTAAACAACTTACCTCCTTACGGATTATGTACCTCCCATTTCATCTGAAACATGCGATATCAGTCCAGTTTTCTATTGCTGTTTTTAGTCATACCGGTAGCTGCACGTCTCTTCCTCACTGGTAGAGAAGTTGTGCACGCGAGGTGGTGTCTGTTTTGAAGGCGCCATCTAGCGGCAAACTATGTTATTTCAACCAATTCAATGCCACTGGGACACTCATGTGTAATAATTATACTACTACTACTACTACCAACAACAACAACAACAATAATAATAATAACTTTTCTAAAGCTGCTTTGAGTGCTTTTTCACTCAAAAGTGAAAATGGTGGGAAATCATCGGCAGGCCGGACAGAAGTCACCTGCAGGCTAGATGTGTAATATTTGTGCACTGTTTTTATATTTTATATCTTTTACTGTTGTGTTGATCTTTTTGTAAAGCACTTTGTGATTTTTTTTATCTGTGAAAGGTGCTATAGAAATAAAGTTTACTTACTTACTAATGTGGCCCATGGGCCACCAGTTGCACATTCATGCGCTATAATAACGCTAAAGAAAAATTCATATATTACATGTATGATTATGTGAGCTATCTACTCCTTGTGGTTCAAGAAAATATTAAGATCTGACTTACCAGTACATTTTTTTGCGCAGGGACAGTTTGTTTGAGGTTTACTTTTCAGTCTGCATTTTTTTTTTGTCTGCCTCTCAACAACTTGTCTAACCACAGTGAGCTGCTGGCAGCAGCTTGAGTTTGTAATTCTTCTCAGTTCATACACCAAAATGTATACATAATCGTAGCTTGGATTACAACAAAGTTAAGTTTGGATTTTGAACAGTAGCTTCAACATTTCTTCGGATACTTTTTATAGTGTGCAGCACTATTATATACTATGTTATTCTGCTATACATGTGCATGGGATTGTTTTTTTTTTCTCGGTCACCTGAAATCAAACCCATCCTTCTGAAAGCTATCCGGGCCTGCACTACACACCCAGCCGGATCTGAACTGCTGACGTGTCGGCTCCTGCTCCTCCTGCTCCTCCTGCTCATGCTCCCAGCCAGCGGCGGAGTCGAGAAGCCAGGCTACGAGAACTGCCAGCATGGCAGCAAAACAGTTTTGCCTACAGGGCTTTTTATTACTTTCATTTAACTTCGTGTCAACCACAGCCTTGGAGAGGAGGTTCTCCGACTTTAAAAGATGCGCCGACGAGGAGTGCAGCAGTAAGTTTTCTTGCTCAGCTCAGGGGGCGAATGCGGGGATCTGTCTCCCCCGCTCCATCCCACCCGAGTCCAATACTTGCAGCTAACCATAAACGGCGCCTTATCTCTTGACTTGTTGCCAGTCGATATTGCGACCTTGACTGACTTTTTTTTTAATTATTCCTGAGCCGTTTAGTTGTGCGACATACAGTGGAAAAGGGGCAAAGTAGATTTGACTTAAAGCTTTTTATTTTTCTTCTTAAATAATTTGTATTAGCGGGCTTTCTGGAAGCTCCGGCCTGCGTCGCTGGTTAAAAGCAAAAGCTAATGTTAGCATCACATTAGCCACCGGCCGGCTTCGTTGGCTAGTAGTAATTTTCTGTGAAGCAACAGTGAAAATTCACATCATTTTAGACCAAATCACCCGGACTGTTAACTTATTACTGTGCATTTCTAATTTCATCACTTAACAATGCAGAAACTAAATATTTGACGTCAAGCTAATGTACATTTCACCCTACCAGATATTTATTGATAGGTAATAAAATGCTAACACCATTTTCAGTGATAAGGAAATTTTTATCAGAAAAGGGAAGCTAGGTTGTGTCATAAAACCATAACAATCGGACAAATGGGGCGGTGTTCAAAGCCAAGTCACTGCAGCATCACAGTGAAAATGATGTTTCAGCTACTTTGCTTCTCAATCTCTTATGTAAACAACACCTAAAACAGCCTCAGGATGTGACTGGCTCTGATTACTGTTGACATGTCTTGCACCCTGCACGGATACAGCCACCCTGATGGCTCAATGCAGTGAGGGTGTAGCTTGGTTCCTTTGTGGTGAGGAAGTTGTACTGAAAAGCAGATCTCTCAATTTACTGGTCCCTGCTTGTTCCAACCCATGTTCTGAGATCTTGGATATAAACATCTGAAAGTCCAATGAAGATGTCTCATAGATGCCTCCCTCTGGAGGTTTTTCAAACAAGTTACACCCCCAAGGAGACCCCCAAAGCAGATGCAGAACTTGCGCGAGGGATTATCATCCTCTTCAACCTGGTGGACCTTGTGATCACCTTGGAGGAGCTAAAGAGGGATGTCTGGGTTACCCTCAATTTTTGCCAATACTTTTTATAGTTTACTCTTTTGTTATGATGCGTAACCATAGCAACGGGGTATTTACATTAAGGAGCAGCTGATTAACATTACAAAAGCTGAAATAATATCACAACTGAAGACAGAAATCCCAGAGGAGTTGAAAAGGAGGTGTCATGGCTGCAGAGCAGAAGCAAAAAGGTTCGGGCCATCTTTTCCTTCCGTCGTTATAGACGGCGTGAGATCGTTGGCTGGCAGGTTGGATGAACTTCGGGCCCTGACGAGGACTCGGCAGGACTGTCAGGAGTGCTGGGACGTGGCTGCAGGATCGTGTCCCCAGCCCTGGTGTCTCTCTATTGGGATTCCTGGCTGTGTTGACGGACGGAGATTTGAGGAGCAGCGGGAGGAGAAGAGGTGGATTGGCAGTGCTTGTCAGCTGTGGATGGTGTCACCCAGGACATGTTACTGATAAAAAAAACAGACGGTGGTCTGTTAAACCTGGTAGACCTGATGAAGCAGACTGCTACAGGAGATCTTTCCTGCCCACAACCATCACCATCTACAAAAAATCTTTAATGATATGAGTTACTACAACACTTAATTTCCCTTTGGGATCAATAAAGTATATTTGAATTGGCAAATAAAACTCTAACTTTAACTAAAAACTCTAACATTGCTGAAAAGAAGCAGCAATAATAAAACTTATTTTGTTTTCAGTGCTCCTGTGTCGGGGAAAAGCTGTGAAAGATTTCTCAGGACCTGATTGTAGGTTCCTTTCATTCAAGAAATCTGAGACTGTATATGTTTACTATAAACTTTCTGGAAGAAGGGCTGACATATGGGCAGGAAGTGTAAGTATACTTAAATGTAAGCATTTTTGCTCAGTTTTTCATCTGGACTGTCTTGTGTTCTTTGAATAATCAACATGATCTCTTGTTCAAAGGTCGGAAGCAGCTTTGGCTATTTTCCAAAGGACCTTCTCACGGTTACCCACCTTTATACTGAGAAAGAACTTGAAGTTCCTGCAGAGGTATGAGAAACTGAAACACCTCATCAACTTTGGGTGGTTATCTATTTAATTCTGTTGTGAAGCTTTTCAAATATGACAACAATACCACTTGTAAATGTAACGGCCATGAATAAATTGGTAAATTCTATTATTTTTGTCTCAATTTAGGAAACAGATTTTGTCTGTTTTGAAACTGGATTTGACAAGTTTGACACTTACGACATAGATCTGCTTTTAGGCTCGTTGGCGGAGGAGAAGAATGATAGTAATGCCCAACAAACCAATAATACGCAACAAACATCTGTCCAAATCCAAGCAGCAGAGAGCACACAGACAGAAACACAGCCATCAGTAGAGGAAGTGACAGAGAGTGACAAACAAACTGAGCCTCTTGAAAACTCAAAGGATCTTGATAAAGATCCTGAAGATCAAAGTGCCTCTTTACTTAAACTTGATTTAAACGCATCCATTGAATCACCTTCAGTAAAAGATTTAGAGTCTGATACAGACATTGTGCCTGATGTTACAGAAGGAGAAAAAGTTGAATCTGCCTTGGAAAATATGTCTGAAAAAAGTGAAACCAAAGATGGGGCTGCCTCATCTGAAGTGGATCCTTTGCCCAAAGTGTCCATTTCAATGGGAGAGCAGGTTCCCGAGTTAAAAACGTCCTTCGGAACAACTTTCGATGCTGTCATCACTGATAAAGAGACCACCACAAAAGTCACTCCACACATCGAGGACCTGGAAAAGGAGGCAGATCCTAAAGATTTCGTCACAGAAAGAAAAGAAGAAATTCCTCTGCTGCCGTTTTCTGAGGAAACACCGGCTGCTCCAGCATTGGATTCTCTCGTGAAGCAGGAAAGCCCTCCAGCAGCACAGGATGATAAACCAAATACAACAGAGGATAAAAACTTGTGGACAAAGGTGTTCTCAGTTGTAACGGGAACAGAGACCACAGCAGAAGATGTGAGTTCAGATGAAGAAGATGATGATGATCAGCTCGAGGATGCCAAAACAGAAGCCCAACCAAATTTAGGGAAAACGGAGAAAGAACCAGTTTTATCAGATTCTCAAAATAGCATAGAGAACGTGAATGTTCTTGAAGATACCTCTCATTCCATCACTGTGCAGCAAGATATTAAAGAAACAAACAGTGACGATGAAAAATCCCTGCTTATTGGTGCTAATGAGAGTGCTGAAGAAGTAATCAGACATAAGAAAGCTGTGTATGAAACATTACAACCAACCAATGAGCAGCTACACCATGAAATAGACGAGAGTATTGAATCTGTACCAGATGATGATAATGTAAGCCTACCTCGTGATTATAAATCTGATATTAAAACACTTGGAAGCAATGAGGACATAAAAGAAGAGTCCAAATATACAGAGATCATCAAGAAAGATGGTGATATAGAGGACAGTATTGTTGTAACAGTGCAGGTGCTCGACATGACGCTTGATGAAAAAAAGCATGTGATTGATCAAGAAGTGGCCAACACTCAAACCGAAAAAGATCAAGACCTGCCCACTGAACAAAAGCAATCTCAGGATTCAGATGTCAAAGTTGTTGAATATGCTGAAGATGATGAATTACCTGATCAGATTCTTGAAAATGTAGAGATAGAAGTTGAAAGTAATAGCGGTCAGATGACATCACCTGTAGAGGAAGTCGAGATTCACGAGCAGCTGCAAACGGCGGAGGAAGAGGACACAAAAGATGCAGAAACTGAAGACCACATTGAAGTAAAAGAAGAGTTGCTTGAAGATGAGAATGCACTTTTCATTTCACAGCCCGATAACGTACACTCTGAGGAAACCTCACCTGAGACTACCCGGCCCACTGAGTCAGATCCAGAGCCAGAATATAGTGACAGCATACTGAGACTGACTCTGTTAAGAGAACACTTCACAGAAGAGAACATGGAGCGAGTTCAGAAGCTTCTGGGTCTGAAAAATCTGTACAAAATTGAGGCCATGTTCTCTGATCTGGACACAGAGCTGCGTGCTACCCGTGTGTCACACTCAGGATCCACCCAGGACATTGAAAATGCACTTGAAAGCATCCTGGAAACTTCAGAAAACTCCATCCTGGACGAGATTGAGATGATGCTTGATGGACAGGAAGCAAAACAAGAGGACAAATCTCAACCCGACACAAGCAGTTTGGATGAGGAAACTGAAGTACTTGATGATTTTCAGGAGCTTGCTTTCAGCCTGCGACAAAAGTACTCGACAGTCAGCGACAGTGCACCTTTAGCAACTGAAATGTATTTGGATAGTGCGCAAGGTTGGTTTGATTTTCCCGTTTCTAATTTGATTATGTCATGAAAATTAGGGCTCTTGCAAGATTGGTCTTTTTGTGATTTGCAGAGTGTGATAGAAATACATTTGACTGTGATCTGTGCAGCCCCATCAACATGATTCGTACATGGAATTCAGTTGTCTGTATTAAACGTGTGCTTTTATTTCCCATGTTTGTTGCACTGCAGATGAACCCCAGTCAAATGTTGAAGAAGACACCCCCCATGTTGTAGAAAAGGTCGCCGACCCACCCGAAACCAAACACGACGACAACCTGACTGTACTGGATCAGGAGGAAAAACCAGCAAAGATTGAAGAGGAGCAGATAGCTCAGGAGGAGGTTGATGCTGAACATGGTGTCGGTGTGGAGGTGAATGTTGGACAGTTTAATATAAACAATGATGATCAGCCAAGCCCCACTGAATCAGAAGATGAGCCAAAGCTCCCTGAAGCCACCCTGAAGACTCCCATAGACACAAGCCTCGAAGCTGAGACTGAGCAGTCTGTCTCAGGTTGGTCATCTGAACATGCAGTAATGTTTTAATTACGTCATCTGTAAATGATGTCGGCATAGAAGCTGAACCAACTCAGAAAACAAAACTGCATCCTTAATTATTTTTTTTATTTGATTAGTTATTGGTAATTAAAATT
>JAVKLF010000060.1:4724257-4735682 GCA_034783495.1 Millerichthys robustus | reverse complement strand
GTACTCTCTGCGGAACTGTGTTTATGCGCACGCTCGCTATTGTGAGCGTGTGCACTGGGGATTCCCCCGCGTGACAAAAACAGCTCCTGTCAGGTTCTCGGCTTTCATTGCTCATTTGCTCGTCACCTGGAGGTTTAATGTAACCGGATATCTAGTTGACGGGTAGACGTTTAGCCTCCGCTCTGCATGTTTTCCTTTTGTTTTGTTTCACCGGAGTTTCAAATTAACGGTCATGGTTTCAAACGGTTCGTAAGAAACATCGACCAGGACCGACTCGCGTGCTTGTGTTACTGCGAGGGGAAGTATTTATTGGTTAGTGGCATGGTTATACGTAGCGGCTCGGTCCTCTGGTCTCACAAAGGAGCGGCGTTTTCGTCGGGTGCTAGCAGGCTGTTCGGTCGCACCGGCAGCGACAGCACCCGCTAAAAGCCTTTAGTTTCTCGGGGGAAGGGCAGGGGGGTGATCCGGGGAGGCGACCATGACGAGCCGCGACTGTAGCAAGGATCATGACCTGCTGGAGGACATCCGTATGGACTCGGGCATTGACTCGTATGGCTCCATCCTGAAGTCAGAGGAGCCCAGAGAGCCCAGCTGCGACTTCAGCGGTCCGAGGGACAAGCTTTCCACCGCAGAGGAGCGCTTGGACTCGGCCTACGGATCCTCGTCCATCACGGTGGAGAGTCTTCCGGAGATGGTGGAGGGTTGCAATTTGTCCAGCGCCACGGAGGATCCAAAACAGAGTTCTGAACTTTCTGAAGAGGAGAACTTGCTCACAACCATCACAGAGGATGGAGACACGTAGGTTTTATTTATTTATTATTATTAATATAAATACCCACGGATTTGCTTTGGCTATCAAAGTGTTTAGAATTATGTACTAGTGCTTCTCTTTAAAAAAATATAACCCTCACGTTTGCTCTTTTCTGATTGGTTAGATTAAATTGATAGAGAAGCAGCTGCATCCCATGCATTTACAAAAGTTAGAGCTGAGTATGTCACACACACACACACACACACACACACACACCATCTAGAGGTTATCGTATGTGCTTCAATTCACAGATGACCAAGAGTCCACAGGGTTTGATTACTGTGACTCTGAGGCCTTTTTTTGCGATGGTTCTGCTGCTGGAGTTTAAGGGGATTTCATAGTGCACTATATGCAGGCTAGTATTGAACTTTGTCCTCGTCTGGGTGAATGTGGACAGTCTGCTGTGTGAGGCGTCAGTCAGAAAACAGAAGTGAAACAGATAGGCCTGGACTTTCCCCCCATCCTGCATCACAAAGCACGTGTTGCCAAGCAGCTTCATGTCTTTTACATCAACGAAAGTTGTTTATCAATACCGAACAGTCTCTCTGTGCGTTTTGATTCCCACCATTCACAAAATGTGATTACTCTATTTTTAAACTAGGTATCTAAATAGAAGTTTTGACAGAATGGCGTTTTTTACTCCAGCTTTATTTTCAATTTGACTCAATGTCAAATGATGTGGTGCATCTTTATTTTCCCCACAACAAACCAAACACCTCAGCCTCCACATGCAGCTTCATCGGCCCATGCAGACCTTCTGTGACCCTCTCATCTGGTGTCATCGGCCTGCTTTGACGATAAAGCAGGATTTTGGTAATGGGTTCTGCTACCTTGCCGGTGATGTAGTCACAGAATGGAGGAAACGTTGCTGCGTCTTTGACCTCTTTTCGTTTCCGTTTGCTGATTGTCAGGGCCATATGGTTTCATTCTCACACCCTAACAATAGATACCTGCTGGGAAGGGGGAAAAACACCTGAAACGCACCACACTGGGCTGCTTACACTCACAGAGAACTATGCAAACACTCATTTCCCCCTTGTGGGATTTTTTAAGGCCTTATTCATTCAAGGCTTACTCAAACCAGGAAGTTTCTTTTATAATAAAATGCTTACAGGGTTGAATCTGTTACATCTATTAGTCTGCAGATGCTTGAAACAGTTATACTGAAGGTACAGGCTTAAAAATGTATCGGCCCATATCGGGTACCACGCTTACAGTATTTAATCAAATACTGTTTCTTTCCTTCTTTTTTGTATGTAAAGATAAATGTTTTAATTCATAGGGGGAAAATAAGTGTCTTCTTAATTTTAATATTGATGAAAAAAAAGATTTAACGATTTTGCTTTAAAATTTAAACAAGTATTCAGAGTCAAAAGCAAAAAGAAAGAAAAACTCCTACTTTGACAGACTTACAAGACATTTTCTTAAAGCAAACAGATAAGTTTTATTTAGGATGTTTTTATACGTTTTTCTCTTATACTAAAACTACATTTTAGTATTTAATACACCAACAATCCATCAATTATCTGTTACCAACTTCTTCCCTTCAGGGTACACCCTGGGCAGGTCACAAGTCCATCACAGGGACACAGAGACAAATGAGACAAACAACCATTCACTCTCTCACTCACACCTGAACATGAATGTATAATTATTTATGTAATTTAGGGTTTTGTGCATCAGTCCTTTTTGACACTTTGCACAGAAATAGGATTCAGTCATAAATTACAACCATTTTAAATTGGATCATTTTATTGTACTTGTTTTCCTAAATAATTGCTCACTGCATGTTTTTCTTTCTTTGTTCAAATCTGCAGAAATACATACGATTTCTTATAAAACAATAAGTTAAATGTCTATTTTTTTCTCCACAATTTTGGCTGTTTATGGAGGCTTGTTCAGAGCTGAACGAACATCTGTGCTGTGAGATTTGCACAGACCTTTTCGTCGCACTCTGAAGCAGCGTCCAGCCTTTTGATTGGCTGACATTTACTCTGAAACAAGAACTTATCAAGTCTGAGAGCATGCTGTGGTGAAACATCAGAGATCATCTCTCTGTGGTCAGAACTGAGTTTTATTTATCCTAAATATGCACACATCAGTAAATCTTTACAACCCAAGGCCATACTTTGATTTTAATAGGTTGAAATCTTTTTTTTTCAGTCAAGGCTCTCAGTCAGTCTAAATTAAGCCTCAGTGCTCTGTTCCATTTCCTGCTTTATGCATGCTTTTGTTTGCTACAACTTCCCACACAGCCTTTGAGGTTTGCTTTGTTGTTTGGTTCGGCTATTGTTTTCCAAAATCGTATTTGGTTAAAGGTGATTGTAACATGTCCTTTGATCGGACGCACTGTTGCACAAAATTCTCTAAATTTTTAGTTCTTACTGGGTTGCACAACAGACCAACTACTCAGTTTTGCCGTGCAGCCCACCAAAAGTTACATTTTGAGGTACTCTCTTGAGATGAGTACCGAGGAAAATTGTGATGCAACTGTTTTGTTGAAGTGCTGACTTTTCTCAGCCCACTAAATGTTACAGCCAAGTTGAGTTGATTGCTCAACATAAGAATAACTAGACCTGCAGTTTTTTTCTGCATAAAAACTATATATATATATATATATATTTACAATGCATTCTCTCTTTAGAATTCTGCATCTTGCAATCATCCACGAGAATATATTCATCGCTCTGGAGTTGATACATCTGTTCCCAAAAGAAGTCCTGGACATCCAGAACAATTTGTACCAGGTGAGTTTCACAGCACGAACAAACTGCAGCTTTCTGGGATTTGTTTGACGAGAGCAAAAAAGAACTTCCTCATTACCACTGCTCTGAACGTGGAAGCAGAGGTCTTATTTATATCACTGCGCTTCCAAAGAACTGTTCTTCCTTTTTATGTGCAAACCATCCCCTCTCAGGGACGTCACTGTGGGTGGTTCGGGTGTTGGCTCATAAGGGAGTTTGAATAGAAACTCCCCTCCTCTACCTCGAGTAGAAATAGAAGCACAGGGAACTTGTGGAGTGTATCCTTGTGTGGAGGTGGGCGGTGGAGTTTGTTCCAGTCCTTCAAAGAAAGTCAGATGAAAAACTTTACCTAAGGTCAGGACGACTCAAACTGGCAGAACTATCAAAAGGAAACGTCAGCATTTCATGCAATGACTGTTGGCTCTGCACTTGGTGCTTCTGGGTTGCATAATTTCCTCTCCATAGTCATTCTAAGATTTCGTATTACCAAGAAGCTTTGCTTCTTAAAGTTTTAGCAGAAAAAAAAAATCATCCATAGTTTGGTATATAAGGTTTTTTTTCTGCTCCTTTTCAGTTCTGGTTATGTGTAGCACTGTTACAGTTTGGTTTTATCGCAGAAGTCAAACAATAAACGATATGTAAAAAAATAAATCCACCATTAAAAAAAATGAAGGTGAGAATTCAGTACAGCCAGAAAACAGGTTTGTTTTGAATAGAAGATATTACTTTCATTTTCTCTACAGGATTTGTGTTCTGGTGTCTTTGATCTGTGAAAACAGGTACAGGCCTGTTGGAAATCGTTGTTTAAATCCGGGCCAATGAGGGCAAAATATGTCGTAAATCAACATAAATACTCACAATTATCGTACCATAAATACTAAATGTTCTGCTTTTGAATGATAAACGATTTTACTAAACGTCTGCTGTGCCATCTATCACCTAACCAGTGATAACTTGGAGTATGACTTCCAAACTGAACGTCCGTTTTGTTGCTGGCACATTTAGAGTCCGTTGCACCTGGCCACCTACTTGAATCTGACAGATGTGGTGAAGGGTCTTCTGGAGAAGGGGGCCAGTCTGGAGCTGCAGGACCAGGATGGAAACACGCCGCTGCACGCGGCCTGCCAACACGGCCAGATGGACTGCACCAACGAAATGACCAGAGACCTTTCTGCCAGCAAGCTGGCGCCGATCCTCGAGACCCAGAACTGGAGAGGTGAGAATAGGGATGACATGCCTGTAATCACCACGGTAATTGGTGTGATTGTGTGTATGTCAGCTGTATAAAGAGTTGCAAAAAAAAACAAAACAGTTATTGTTTTAACAGTTAAGACAATTGTCTGTAGGAACAAAAATGCTTTTTGCATGAAACTGTAAACATTTTGTCTTTGCTGTATACCCATTTAAATTAAAATGAGGATTTAGGCTTTAAATTACATTTTCAGAAAACTGCAATTTTAGCAACTGCTATTTTATTAGTATTATTCTAGTTTTGGTTTGATCTTCACAACAAACTTCTATCAGGGTAGTGTTTTCTTTGATTTTCTTATGACCTTTTACAATTTGTTACGGCCCCGTGTTTGTATATTTCAAACAATTGTTTTACTTGCAGGTCTTGCCTGTCTTCACTTGGCTGTACTTAACAGGCAACATCAAATAATGAACCTCCTGATGAAAAAAGGAGCAGATCTTAATATCCAGGTTAGTCTGTAAATGTCTGCAGCTCATCCTATGTATTCTGTTTTTACAGCAAAGGTTGCACTTGCGTACTATAAAGCCTGGAACTGTTCAGAAACGGTTAAAATAGATCCTGATTTTAAACAAAGCTTCTAAATCTGCAAAAATATGATCCCGGTTTTTACCCAGTATCACACACTGCCTTTCATGCCAGAGTTTTAAACTAAAATGGTCCTAAACTGAGAAAGGACAGAGATCTAGCCATTTAGGTCACGTTCTTATAAAGATAGGATTAATTTGTGTATTTAATCCATTAACGTGCAGTCACGTTTGTCCTGAACAAACTTTATTTACTGCTTGTTTTCTCACGTTGAGTTCCTGTTTCTAAATCTTCTGCACCTGTGCAGCGTTGATAGTGATATGAGCTGAGCTCAGGGCTTCCTGCAGGATTCAGGGAGACGTAATTAGATTTGAGATATGATTAGTCTGGCTGCCTGCAGCTCTTAACTTTCTATTGATGGAAGGGAACATGGCTGTCAGTCCTATAACTACCCCAGACATTCCTCTCTGTTTAAATCACTGGCCCAACATAACGCTCTGCCTCACATGTAGCATACCGAATTATTATTATTGTGATAAAAACACGCCCTGTTTTTCCTCACTCACAGACTTATACAGTTCATAATAAAAGTAAGCTTTTATGTAAAAGAAGAACACATACAGTTGGCTTACATCCCTTATGAATTATTGTTTTATCAATGTTGCCCAATTTTTACGGTTATTTTCAATCTCTTCCCGTCGCAGGAAGGAACCAGCGGCAAAACGTCTCTTCACCTCGCCGTGGAGCTGCACGACGTCACGTCCGTGAAGCTGCTGCTCAACAGGGGGGCCAATGTGGACGCCGCCATGTACAACGGCTGCACGCCGCTGCATCTCGCCGTGGGGAGGCAGGACACCACCATCGCCAACCTCCTCTGCCAGTCTGGTGCCGACACGATGCTGCGGAACATGGAGGACGAGACGGCGCTGGATCTGGCTGATGGCAACGACGACGTAAGCAGTTATTACTGACAATGAAGGGCCAGCAAAGGGTTTGCAGTGATTTACCAATTGATGATAATGATTTGCAAATCATCTCAGCTTTTCATCGAAGTAGAGAATATCCCTCAGAATTCAGAGCTAAGAGAGCAGTTGCACCGATACTTTGTTCATTTTATTCTGTTTTTCAAAATATATTGGTTTGTTTTATTGGTGCTTAGTATTGCAGGCTGGATTAAATTTCACGTTTCTTGTTGTCTTGTCAGAAGAAAAACACGGCCTTTCCTGAAAAACCCGTCTGAATGCTCCAAACTTTCAAAATCTTGACTTCTCCAAGCATTGTGCAATAATGCAGCTTTTTACTGTCACTTTAACTTTTGCTACAAGCTAAATACAAACAAGACTTCTCTTTACCTCTTTGTTGAGAGCTGTTATAGTCTCTCTCTATATCTTTTCTTCTGAAAGACTCAGCCCCTCTTGGGAACTATTTTTGTCTCCAGTTATACCATCATGTCTTTTTTATTTGTACCAAATGTATTTTTACATGACGTTTTTGAATAGATTAGAATATCAGCCTTATTCAGCAGTGATTCATTACCTCTGCAGCAAACTATACACCTGATAATTATGCTGCTTACGTGTTTTTTATTTTATTTGCTTAATCTAGTTTACAGTTTCAGCTCAGTCTGACCGTTCATGTTTTGTTTTTTTTTCAGATTCTGGCCCTGTTTCCTTTTGATGACATCCAGATCTCTGGAAGATCAGTGGTCGGCATGAAGTCGTGAGCTGAATCGCAGGCTGGAAACAAACAACCAAACAAAAAAAGACTGTCTTTAATTTTGTCTAAAGCCTCTACACAGCTGGAACTTATGATTGAAATAACAACTGGTTTTTTTGAGCTTTCATTTAATAGTGTCTTTGTATAGTTTTCTCCAACATCTAGTGTAATATATGCCTCACATTAATCCTTTTTTTTTCTCCCATAACTGAGTGATTCTGCTTCATTGAACCTAAAAAGCTGAATACGTTGGTTTGTGTTCAGATTTAAAATTCCTCCCACTGCTAATACCAAACATTTTAATAACCTGTTATAAAAATTCTACCTCTTTAAAGTATTGACCTTGTTTTAGTGACATTTTTTTTGCCCTCTCTTTGCCTTTTGGATATTTTTTTGTAACTCTGGGCAAAAAAAAAAACGAATAAGGAATGCAACATCAGGGATCCTTATAATAGATTTATTTTTCTGTTAAAACTAAAAAATGTTAAATTTGCGAAATGCGTCCCTGCTTTTGGTTGAATTTTGATAGCCAGTAAAGAAATGTATAACGCAAAAAGCAGCTTTGTCTTTATTTTTTCTTATTTATCTCTTCTTTATCTGCAGAAAGCATTTGATGTTATTTTGTGTGTAATTACACTGGGCTTTCTAGTTAAAATAAGCAGTTCATTTATTTTTTAATAAAACAAAATAATTTTTTACTGTGCTCTTTTGTTTGTTTTTTTTCTGGAGAAGGAAGTTAAAGTTTATTTTAAAAGGTTTTTAATTTTCGTGGTGCACACCCTGAATTCCTAGATCTGTTAGTTCTATGGTGGAAAATCCAGATTTACTGAAGCATGATAAATTCATTTTCACACTATGCTAAAAGATAATTTACTGAACAATTGCAGCCCAGTTTATAATTTCAACAATGCAAATTGTGTTCAGTAAGCCTCATCTGTAAATGTTTCGACGTGTATATACTTTCTGTAGTGATATCTAAATGACAACGTTCTTTTTCTTTCCTGTCAGGTGCTTATATAAGGTTTTTTTTGGTTGTTTTACTGTAAGTCTTCTCTTCCTTATAGCTCCTACAACACAATGGGAGCGGTGCGGCTGGAATTTCCACCAACCTGGATCTTGTTTGTCAACGCACAATCGGTAAAACTGGTCCAAGTTATGCTCATTTATGTTTGAGCTCAAATAACTCTTAGTCATCATGAACGTAATTTTACTCATGCAAAACTGTTCTAAGTTTTATATTCGCCGATCTGTGTGCAGAATTTCAGACGAGACACAAAATGGTCTTTTTTGGTAAACAGCTGGAACACGGTTGTGAAAGCGTAACCACTTCCCCATTCAACTGTGAGCAGGGAAATCCTGCAGTTATTTGGGTTATGTGAATTATAGGTTGTGCTGCTGGTGCTAACAGCAGAAAAAAAGTAAACCATATATTTCAGGTGTTCTATTTTGTGGTTTTCCCCTCGAAAAGTGTTGCTTTAATGATCAATCGTGGGTAGTGCAGAGACTCATCTCCTGCTAAATATCAGCGAATTATTATTATTTTTTTTTTTTTAAGAAAGAATCCTATGTCTTCCACAAATCTCAAGACTGTTCAAAGACAAATTTTTAAAGACTTGTGAGTTCAGAAGTCTGAAAAGCCTGATTTGCGATGGAAAAGTATGACACTACCAGATCAGAGTTGACTAATTTAGCTCGTCCGTTTTTGTTTCCACTCACCTTCTGACCTCTCGACCTTTTGAGAAATTTTTTTTCGTTGATGCACTGGTTGGAAAATGCTCTGTTATTCTGCAGCACCCATTCTTAAATCAAGCCTAATGACATCTGAGAAAAAAAATCTGTTCTATATTTTTCATGACTGAATTTAACATAAAGAGAACCTTGTGCATGAAAAATAATGAAGCAGTTTGGATGTTGAACAAGACTTTGCAAAGAAATTGTGGACAATGAGTTTTAAATTTATTTGAACTTGCTTACATGGTCTGACTGTGCAGGTGCTCAGTGACCTTGTGTCTCCTCTTTAGGGAGCAGGTTTAGTAACTGGTGGAACATCCAGTGAGAATCACCAGGTGCCATTCAGCGGGACAAACACATTTTTTTTCTGTATAAGGGAATAACTGGAATTTCTGACTGTCAGAGTTCAAACCATGGCAGGCCGAACCCTGGACTTGTGATACTTTGACAGCGTTTTGACAACTTTTACATAGAATTTAGCCGTTTTTTTTGTTTAGTGTCATTATTTTTTGTTTGTTTTAGTTTTTTAGATGGCTATAGCTATACCAGCCTAGACAAGCAATAGTCGGGTTTGATCATCACCACTACTTCTCCTTTAAAGATGCTTCCATTGCCTATTTTGTTTTGTATACCCTGGCCATAAAAATACAGTTTATATTTTTCCATCTTTATTTTCGTATTTCGTTATGTTTAAGTTTGAACTTTTTCAGTTTTGACATTGTTATGATTTTATAAAAACTGTCTGAGCGCGCTTTCGACTTGCTGTTACTCCCCCTACCGACAGGGGGCAGTGTGTTTGAGAAGCGCCGTTTTCTTATATCTGACTGGCATCCGAGTGGTGTTTCATTAAAAAAGAGGAGGAGAGATTTCCGGTTCAAGTGAACACATCGGCTGTTGAAGATAAGTGGAAAAAGAAGGTTTTAAACACGGACCAGCGGAAAGCACACAGGTCCCAGTGTTTAGAACGTCTTGACCGGTCTGTTCCGAGCGGCTTCATGCTGTGTCACCGCGGAGACGTTTGAGTCTGTCGGCTCGGAGAGCTGCTCCTGGTGTCGGCCGAAAGTGTGGGAGAAAAATGCCTTCTTTCACACGGAGGTAACGTTTCTGAGCCAAAGTATGCCTCGATAAATGATGAGTTCAGCTGCTGGAAGTTGCATTTTGACGTTGTTGGCTAAGATATTAAATACAGGAAGCGATGTTGAGTTATTACATCAACAGCTGCTTCAGCAGTTAAAAAAAAAAAAGTTAATAATGCTAATATTTTCGTCTTAATACGTTTAGATAGATAATACAAATTAGATGTGAAAACATGGCAGGTTATACACGTGTGTATTTTCAAGTCAATTTAAAAAAGTTAAGAGTAACTTCCATATCAAAATACAAGTGTGTGTATTAAAAGTGTCTCATTTCATTGAATTTCTTTGCTTTTTTAAAAATGTATTGTCACATTGAATCGTCTGTCTGTCTCCAGTCACAGTTTTATTATCATAAAGGTTAATTTTCTGTTACACAGGGCTGTGTTTCTGTCTGTGGTGGAGCAGCCTGTGGGCTGGCAGCTCCATCAGGACCGTGCATTCCTCCGTCCTAACAGGCTTCTTGTTCAGATCCCAGGTCCTGCTGGAGTGGGCTGTCGGTAGACCAGGGCCCAGCAACACAAAGAACTTCTGTGTTGGTTCAGGCTGCCCCCCCGAGAGAAGGAGGCCCAGCCTGACTATGATCAAGACATGCAGTCTGTGTATCTCAATAGGGAGTTCCACACCTTATTGACAAAATTATTTTAATAAGAGTCATCTCACATATATGCGGCGCAGAAAACGTTTCATGTAATCACGGTTGATCTAACAGGTTATTCATGTTTGTGTGCATTAGTATTGTCCCCGTGTGAACTAAACCTTGAAACTAGTCACAAATCAAAAATGTCTTTGTAGCCAAGTGCCAATCTCTTATCGGTGTTCATTGATGATCTTCGTAATCTAACCTTGGTTTCAGTTGTAATATCTCAAATTATTTTTAAACAAAAGCAATGCAGCAATCTGTCGCAGATTGGCAAGCCAGATATGTTACTTTTATGGTATTATCTTGTGGGGTCAGATAAAATGTTTACAAAAGCCATATCTGGCTCAAGGACCTTGAGTTTAACACATGTGCCTTAGAGGAATCTATTTGTGTAAATTTAAGTTAACTTGATATTAAAAATAGGCTACTTCAGTACTTTAACTTAAGTGAAACTGTTGGAGTATCCCTTTAATGCTTTTCTTAAGGATAAGTCTTGCAACAAAACATGTGCCCAGGAAATAAGTGTTTGGTTTTACATAAATTAGGTACAAAAACAGGAAACTACATCTTGTTATATACCATTAATAGAGACTAAAAAGCTTTACATAATAATTTGTTACCAAAGAGATAAGTATTACTTAGCTTTACTTGCAGTAGCGTCTTAGTTTTGGTGTTTTTTATTACCTGAAGGTTAGGGTGATAATGTTTTTTTTTATTGTTTGCAAATTATCTGTCTGCCTGCCTACCCTAATCACTGTTAATGTAGTGAAATCGTTGATGTGTGATGAGAAATAGTCAACACAAAAAAAGAACCAGTATTTTACTTTTTAATTGTAACATAAACTTGTTTTGTGATGCTTTGTTCTGTTG
>JAVKLF010000060.1:4704897-4715008 GCA_034783495.1 Millerichthys robustus | reverse complement strand
TGCATTCGGTGCTATCTTCCTGAAACACTCTCGTCTTTTATCTCGAACAGCAGCTAAATGAGACAAAACGAAAGTTTTATTGAAGCCGTGTGCTTACAGCAGTGACATAAATACAAGCTTTTAACGATCTATGGCTCAGACAGTTAAACATATTTACTTATAGATTCAGCAAAACACAGAAAGAGAAGTAAACATGATGGATAAAAAAAAATCATTCCACATGCTGAGTAATGATAGCTTATTCAAAGTTTTAAAAAAAGTGTGCAATTACCAGATATTTATCCAAGACTTTGTGTGAGTTCTCATCTGCTAAGATTATGATGATTGTGAGTATTTTGATTTAAAAATAGAAAAAAGTTGGTTAAGTTAATGTGTTAAAACCAGTCTTATCTCCTGTGTTTTCTCTGGTAGCAGGTTTGCAGCTGTTTAAGCACATTTCTGTATTTATGAGGTCTAATGTGGTTTAAAACCCTTTTAAAAAGGTGCTTTTGAGACAACATGTCATCGTATTTTTCTTTTATACAGCTGCTTGCAAATTCAAAGATAACATTAGGATGACAGAGCGGGGAGCCAAACGTTGCTGGATGAGTTTGGATTTTCTTGTTCTTCCGCCTTAGGATGATTGCTCCGTTGTTGTTTGTTTTTTCTTAAAGGGACAATTCAGATCTTTTAGATGGGGTTTTGGAGAAACATTAGAAACTTTATCATTCTTATTGCAGATTGGGAAAAAAAATCACGTGCACATTTCTCCTGTTTTAGCCTCGCTGCACCGGCTGCCTTTTATTTATTTTTTATTCTGTTTTGCAATCACTTTGACTCATCGCTTCTACTGGACTTTTGACAGCATCTGACACATAGATTTTGTTTTAAAAATTTGATGTGTTTTATGTTTTTATTATAAGGCTGTTTTGCTTTGATTTTAGGTTTTTATGGCATATTGTGACTGCGGCTGTGTTATATTTTCTGTAACCGTGCAGCTCTTCAGTTCCTGTGGTTGCTAAATAAAGCTGGTACGGTTCACAAGCTTTCCAAAGAACCCCACTTCAAACAGTTTTGTTTTTAAAAGTTATTTTTTAAAATCATATTCATTAATTTTTTTTTATAAAAAAGGTTTTCCTCCGTGTTCCAATAATGGGATTTTAAACACTCATTTGTTGTCTCTAAAAAAGACATTCTTTATTTTTAATTGATGACTGAATTTTTTTTTACTTCCATTTATGCAACTTTTCACTCCACGCACAGAAAAGGAGCGATATCCATCTGTAAATTCCTTTGAACGCTTTCTTGGGATTTCAGATTTAGCAGTGGAAACACAACATTTCGAATGCAGTAGATGTGGAACGTAAACACGGCCTCACACACCATGTGCTGCACCTCGCCTAGTGGGTTTTTGCGGGTTTGATGTGTTCCAGGCTTCTTCCTTTCCTTCTCGGTGTGGGTGTTTTGTTCCTGTCTAGTATTTATCAAGCGCTATCAAATGGCTGTTAGAACAGGATCGTTTGACGTTTTGTTGCTAGTTTGTTGTTTTTTTGGGCATTTCAAATGTCACTGAAACTAGACTGTGCCCAGGTCTGCAGGATGGTGTGGTTTTTAAATCATCACAAAGTCAAATATCACCTGATCTTGTCAGCAGGCCTCTGTCTGGTGGTCTGTTATTGCTGTGGCGCAGACGCAGGGGTATCTGAGGCAACAATAACACACAGATGAGTGTGTGTGTGTGGACCGAATGGGCACAGATGAGCCAGAATGACCTGCCGCCAATCACCAGAACTGTCGTGCATTCTGCTAGTTGTGCAATTTGAGACCATTTTATGACATTTCTGCATTTACTGGGGATGGGCTCGTGGCTGCAAAGGTCACAAGATGCACTCAAAGCTGTGGCACTGCCAGCAAACGTTCCAGCCCACCAACACGTCAGGGACCCTCCTGAAAAGAACGCACTTGTGGGTTGAGAAGAGATTTTGACAAGGGGGTTCAATGTTTCCACAGGAAGTCTGTTTTTCTTCAAAAGACAGACCAGACTAGATGCACTTTTCAACTTAATGAGAAAATGTTGCTGGCTTGTAACGACTCTCACCAGGACCTTTTCAGACATATTTGTTACCGCAGGCTAAAAACTCCTCTAAAAATGTGGCACGACGTGATTTCTGTTTGCTTAGTTTGCATTTAATTCAGGAAAAAATCGGATTGTTTTTTTCAGGGGACATTTTAGTAGATATTTAAAAAACTTTAAAGGGACGTCCGCCTCGTTTCATGCCAGCGTTTCAGTAAATAAAACTCTTCTGGCAACATTTGAAGAACTTCCTCTGGATTTTGTCTAAAAATCCTGTGTCTTTCATGTACAAACAGAGAAGTTTTGGATGTTTTTTTTTGTTTGTTTTGTTTTTTCAAACAGATTCCTGATGGTTTTGTTTGCAAAAAGATTCAGGTAAAGTTTCAATTATCTTCTCGGAACATTTTTTATGTTCCTAAAGGAAATTGTGCAAAATTGTTCAGTGCCACAGGAATGTTTTGTAAGTCCTGTTTAAGACCTATATTTGTAGAACACTGTGGAACGTTTTCCTTATATTAATCTTTTAAGATATTTAAGCAATCGTGGTTTAGAAAACCACAAGAATGATTATATTATTACCTAAATCTACAAAATGATTCTATAAAAAGCATGCATTCAAGTTTCTGTAAACCTTAAATACTCTATCGGGGTTTAACAGCCAGTATAGTTTCACGTTGGAATGAACAAAAATATCTCACCTGTTACAGATAGTTCTTTAAACAAGCTCAGTTTGGAGAAAGAGTTGGATTTAGACCATATTGATAAGCTAAATAAAAATATTTGAAATACCTTGAAATAACTTCATTGTGATTAACAAATGTTTTACTGTTGGGTTCAGGCTGAAATCCCTTCAGGTTTCTGCTGCTGGATGTTACTTTTGTTTGACGTTTTGCAGAAAGTCTCGTCTTCAGGCTGTGGTGAGAAGGTTTTATCAACAACTTTGATTATCGTCGCAGCACCTTGTTTTGGTTTCCATAACCTCGTGCTGTACACGTGTTTGTCATCGCTCTACCTCAGCATATTCTCGCTGAGCTCGGCAGTTTTTGTTTTACTATTCATTTGCATATGGCGTTCAGCAAACGCAGCAGAATCTTCAGGGAGGTGGTCTCATAAGGAGTCATAAAAATAGTTCAATTTCTTCTCTAAATGACACAGCTCCCGTCCCCCGCTGTTGCTTTGACGAGTGTGAGTTAAAATGTTGAGGGAGCGACACCCACGCTTCTGTTTTACCGACAATGGCAGAAAGCTGCTGCCACCCCCATTGTTTCACACGACTTCCAGGAAAGCCACACTTGACACACACACACACACACACACACACCTCCCATCAGTTTAACCAATGCCTCATACTTTCAAGTAAACTGTGCCCTCCGTACCAGCTGGTTTGTCATTTCTAGTCATCTGTTAAAATGAGCTGATAGGACATTTACTTCTGTCTTTTAAAAAAAAAAATTAGCTTCTCTGTATTGAAATATATAGTCAATATATTGAAGAATTTAAGCAACAAGTCCCAAAAACAAGTTAAAGATTGAAGCTCAGTTGCAAACTTGCAAGCAGGAGAACAAGTTCAAGAATATGGCATTGTATACAGAAGTCTTAAATATCCTGAGGCGGTAGGTTCAAGTCCGGGTTGGGTCAGGAAAGGCAAAAAAAAAAAACAGCTCTCAGGCAACTCAGTTGTGGTCAGCCCCTGAGAGAGCAGCTGAAAGAATAACGGCATACACACACAGCTGAAATCAGTGCGTAAATCCCTGCACAAACTGTTTTAAATTAAGAAGCACATAGATTTAGTCTATAAATTAGTTGTGGCCCAAAACTCAAATCCAGTAAAGACGACAGGTTAGTTGTTCTAAAAGGTCAACTGTTGAGTAACCTAACATTCTGCAGAAGTGGAACTTTTTTGAAGTTAAGTATCAGTTCCTGAAAACCTAAGAAAATTCAATTTGAAATGTATATATGAATAAATATCTATATAAATAAAGGCAATTCAGTTGTCAGAGTTACACGCTTCCAACTGCATTTATGGTAGATGTCTCCATCTAGTGGATAAATTAACTTGGATCAACCCAAACACTTCCACATTCTTTTTAACTTTAGATAAAAGTACCCCATGGATACAAAGAGAAGGTATTACATGTTTATTTTCTTTGCAAAAACAAGACTTGTAATACAGGCAGGCCTGACTTCAGGCAAAAGAATTGAACAGTCCTCTCTCCATGCAGCATTGCACATGAACTGAATTGCCCCCGAAACCCTCTGGACGTCAACAGACAATGGAATCAAACAGTCCAGCATTCAAACATTTACCATAAACATTAACGTTGGAGCCACAGTACGTAAAAAATAATTTTTAATGAATGTCAACTTTAATTTTCACAGCAAACAAAAGTTTTCTCAAAAGGTTTAGCAGCGCAAGGCTCCAGTACCAAGAACACTGGTCCTCCACACCACAGGAATGATAATTAATTTACAGTTACTGCACTTTTAAAAGGATGAACTACTGGAAATGAGTGAAGTGTCAGGGGAGAGAGTTTAGTCAACTTCTTCCATGCGTGAAGCATCATCATCACCCTCCAGAGGGGGCATCTCCTCTGGGACGGATGTGGAAGTGGCCTCCTCAGTTGGAACGTCATCGTCGTCGATACCTGAAGGACAAATGTCCGCATTAGTAAATTAACGCCCCAAAAAAACCAACTTAAAATTCTGATCTCCAAGCACGCTTACCCAGTCCGAGCTTGATCATTCTGTAGATGCGGTTGGAGTGGGTCTGTGGATCGTCAAGGGAGAAGCCCGAGGACAGCAGGGCCGTTTCAAACAGAAGGACAACAAGGTCCTTCACAGCTTTGTCGTTTTTATCAGCTTCAGCCTTCTGCCTTAGTGTCTCCATGATTGGGTGGTCAGGATTGATCTCCAAGTGCTTCTTGGCCATCATGTAACCCATTGTTGAGTTGTCCCTGAGTGCCTGGGCCTTCATGATCCTCTCCATGTTGGCTGTCCAGCCGTAGGTGCTCGTCACAATACAGCAGGGAGAGGACACCAACCTGTTTGACACGGTTACCTGGAGAACAGAAAACAAAAGTTAAAATACGTTGCTTGAACCACCTCAAATCTGAAATTGTATTTTTTAAGCGTAGACTACTAAAATATCCTTTACAAGATGTTTTTCTTCCCAGTGCAACTGATTAAAGATGCAAACCTTTTCAACTTTCTTGTCAAGAATCTCCTTCATGAGCTTGCAGAGGTTCTCGTATTTGGCCTTGTCTTCCTCCATCTTTTTCTTCTCCTCCTCATCTTCTGGCAGCTCCAGGCCTTCTTTGGTGACTGAAACGAGGGTCTTGCCATCAAACTCCTTCAGCTGCTGGATGCAGTACTCGTCGATTGGTTCGGTCATGTACAGCACCTCGAAGCCACGCTTGCGGACACGCTCAACAAAGGCCGAGTTGGCCACCTGATCCTTGCTCTCGCCTACAAAAAACAAAAATGTATATAAAACAAAAAGGACACAGTCTGATGCTCCAAAGACTTCAGCCTCCTATATATATATATATATATATATATATATATATTATTTTTTTTTAAAAAAGCCACTTAAAAACATACCAGTGATGTAGTAGATGGACTTCTGGTTTTCCTTCATGCGGGTCAGGTACTCTGTCAAGGATGTCGTCTCATCTCCAGACTGGGAGCTGTGGTAACGCAGCAGTTCTGACAGCTTCTTGCGGTTTTGAGAGTCTTCGTGGATGCCCAGCTAAACACAGGAAAATAAATTATTAGTCAAAAAGATAATAAATGGGAGAAATAATTACCATGATCTTTTTTTAAATGAACAATTTTTAGGAGGGTTTCAATACCTTGATGTTCTTTGAGAAACCCTCATAGAACTTCTTGTAGTTATCTTTGTCCTCAGCCAGTTCTGCAAACAGCTCCAAGCACTTCTTGACAATGTTTTTGCGGATGACCTTTAGGATCTTGCTCTGCTGCAGCATTTCTCTGGAGATATTGAGGGGCAGGTCTTCAGAGTCCACAACACCACGGATGAAGTCTAAAATAAATAATAAAATTCAGCATTACAACTTCTACAACCTTTTGATTTGCTTTTAAGTCGAGCCTGGCTGAGCTTACTCAGGTACTCTGGGATTAGTTCCTCGCAGTTGTCCATGATAAAGACTCTCCTGACGTACAACTTGATGTTATTCTTCTTTTTCTTGTTCTCAAACAGATCAAAAGGTGCTCGGCGAGGAATGAAGAGCAAGGCCCTGAACTCCAGCTGACCTTCCACTGAGAAGTGCTGTAAGGGAGGAACAAGAACAGTTTTAGACTCACCTTCAGTCCACTTAACAGACAGACAAAATACAAAAGTCCCTTTACAAAAAAAAAAAAAAACAAACAACAAAAATTTACCTTGACAGCCAAGTGATCCTCCCAGTCATTGGTCAGACTCTTGTAGAACTCCCCGTATTCCTCATTTGTGATGTCATCAGGGTTCCTGGTCCAGATGGGCTTGGTTTTGTTCAGCTCCTCCTGGTCAATGTACTTCTCCTTGATCTTTTTCTTCTTCTTCTTGTCCTTGTCTTTGGAGTCCTCCTCATCATCTGAACCTACATCTTCAATCTTGGGCTTGTCCTCACCCTCCTCCTCTTCTTCTTTCTTCTCCTCTTCTGCCTTTTCCTCCTCTGCCTCATCATCACTGATCTCCTTGTCACGTTCCTTCTCCACCTACATAAGTTATGTTGACTTCATAAGTTTACCAATAAACACTTTTAAACTTAAAAATAAAAAATAAAATCAAAGATAATATTTAATAGCACTTACAAACAGGGTGATGGGGTAGCCAATGAACTGAGAGTGCTTTTTGACAATCTCCTTAATTCTTTTGTCCTCAACATACTCAGTCTGGTCCTCCTTCAGGTGCAGGATGATCTTTGTTCCACGGCCAATAGGCTCACCTGTAAATAGAAATGTTTAGAAAGTTTTGACATAAAAATATACCTAGATTTCACAGTTTTGCGTCACATTTGAGGATACGCACCACTGTCAACCTTGACTGTGAATGAACCTCCAGCAGATGACTCCCAGGCATACTGCTCATCATCGTTGTGCTTTGTGATGACAACCACTTTCTCAGCAACGAGGTAGGCAGAGTAGAAACCCACACCGAACTGACCAATCATGGAGATGTCCGCACCAGCCTAGAGTTACACAAATTTGCATTATGTCATAAGCAAATTTCTACTTTCTACAAACCATTTAAGATATTTTAACCACTTCTGATAAAACTGATCTGATTACTTTAAACCCTTTAGTACCTGTAGGGCTTCCATAAAGGCCTTTGTGCCAGACTTGGCGATGGTACCCAAGTTGTTGATCAAGTCAGCTTTGGTCATGCCAATTCCAGTGTCCACGAGGGTCAAGGTGCGGTCAGCTTTGTTGGGAATTATGTCAATTTTCAGATCTTTGCCGCTGTCCAGCTTGGAGGGCTCAGTCAAACTTTCATAGCGGATTTTGTCCAGAGCCTGAAAGGACAAGAGGCAATAAGTTGATCTCCTCAAACAAAACAAAGGATGAAACTAGCTGTACATGTCTGAAAGCTACAAGTGTTGTGCTGAATTAGACTTACATCAGAAGCATTTGAGATCAACTCCCTGAGGAAGATCTCTTTGTTGGAATAGAAGGTATTGATGATCAGGGACATCAGCTGGGCGATCTCTGCCTGGAAGGCAAAGGTCTCAACCTCCTCCTCTTGGTGCATTTCTTCAGGCATCTACACAAAACAGTTTACATAATGAAGACTGAGCAAATCGTCAACATTGGAACATAATGTGGGTAATTCAGTTTCACTTGATATAAAGTTTCATTTTAAGTTGATTGTAAATCACAAGTAGGTTTCGCAAAGTTGGGACAGATGCCAAAGTCTTATAACGCAAGTGCGGAAGTATCAATAAAACATGGCTCCTAAGACCGGAGACAATGGACGCTGGAAGCACGTGCTAAGAGGCGGCAAATGCGTCAAAAGTAGTTTTATTGCTTCAAAAATGCCACAAACTAGTTCGTTAAGACTACAAGAAAACCTTACTTTGATCGCTAAACAATCGAAACGATCACTTGTCGTTTCTGCATAAAATGTGGCCCAAACTAGGGGTCATCGATTATGACGTAACGGCTAAATGAACGTTACCCCGAGCTCTCCCGGGTTTGATACAGCCGTGCGTTATACTCCCCTGATGAGCTGTAAGAATTCATAACGGCTCTCTAGTCCTTCTGAGGACTCAATCCAGCTGTGTCACGAATACCACACCTGTCCGACATCACGGTGCCGCATTCAAACAGATCAGCATCACCGCTGATCGTCGCTCAAAACCACGACATATACATCACTAATTTGTCATATCAGAGCGTGCCAACAGTCTCTCACGAGACATTAATAGTTAAATTAGCATAATTCCTGAACGGGCTTTCGCGGAACATTGTGTTAAATATTTGAAAAGCGACTATAAAAGCTGATAGAAATGTGTCGAAATATTCCTCCGGGGTTAGTAACATGTTAATGTACGTACCTTCTTAATTTCGTTGACTTTTCTTGAATAAAATGCAACAAAAGTGATGTCCCTCGAGCTCGCTGACGATGGGAAAAATGAAAGGAACTCCTTTCCTGAAACAGCGAGTCTTTATAGACTACACGTGGGTCTGGAGTGCGGTCGTATCCATCCGCGGCTTCGCCATCTACTGGAGCTCCATTGAACAAAAACATTTTGATTAAAACAGTTATTTTATCTTAAGTTGTACACTTTTATAGCCTTTTCGAAAAGAAAACTAGTGAATATTTTTTGATGTCTCTCCCGAAAAATCAGCATATCTTAATTATAAAGAAATGAATGAAAATTATAACGAAATACCTGAACTCAGCGTGCCGTTGGCACCATCTTGTGGTAGATTATTGCTACAGCAAAATATTTACCGAGACGAGATTTTTAGAACTTCACAGGTGCCTCCGAGGCAAAATGATAAGCATTAAAATAACAAATCGGCCTAATCATAATTACACGGGCATCGCGGTTTTCCCTGAAATGTGACAACTATTGTAGAACTCTTTTATTTAACGGAGGAATACTGAAAACGAGGGAGGCTGTACTTCGTTTCTTCTAGCACTTTCCATGAAAAACCCGCCTCACGATGACGTCATCGGTCTTTCAACGTATCGGTCGCAGCACATCAACCGACACAAAATGTACCTAAAACACCATAGCAACCAACAACTCAGCGCAGATGAAATATAAGCTTTATAACTTGAAACTGATAACTCATGGCGATTCGTTAGAATTAGATACGTATGTACTTTTTCCCTCTCATTTTACAAGTGAGCTGTACAAAGTGTATCGATACTTCTGTACTTTTTATTTTTTCTTTATAGATTCGTTTTTACGTATTGTTTCCCTCTTATTTGCTTAAAGTGATTGTGTGTATATACCTAATACTTTCCAAAATAACCAAACAAACAATAGATTAGATACACTGTGTTATTATTGAAATGTAATGGGTTTCTTGCAGACATACCAGCAGCCTAAAAGAACTTCAACAGCTCAATATATATAAAAAGATCTGCATTAAAATAATTGTTTGCCTTGTGCACACTAATCGTAGCTTTACTTGAGTACACAATATCACACAAGTGTTCTTCAAATGTAAAATGTATTATTTTACACCGCAAACTTAATTGATTAAAATATAAAAGGAAAAGTCCTTACTTTGTGCTAAGATTTTAAATCAGTTAAATTTTTGGTCTTGGAAAAGAGAGACTTACAAATTTAAGTGTTTAAATTTATCCTAAAATTAAAGCTCCAACTCTAAGCTTTGAAAAAAATATCCTTGGTGCAGATTAAAATAACATGAACTGTATTGAGTGGTCGACTTCACATACTTAATCAAAAATCCAAGATGGCCACCATAGCTAAAATATAGAATTGACCATAATTCAGCCAATTTCAGACATAATAGGGTGAAATTTGGTCTGGTGGTACATGATAGTGATCCCTAACAGAGTGAAGGCAAATATTAAACTTA
>JAVKLF010000060.1:4694500-4704797 GCA_034783495.1 Millerichthys robustus | reverse complement strand
GTGTTTGTGTTGATGTCTCAATAAGATCACCTGTCTAAATAAAAGTAAATAAATAAAAAGTGGGCAGGTGATATGCATCCTGTCACATAATGTGAAGTCTTTTATTTAAATTGGAATCACAAACAGGCTGATAAAAAGAGTTGAGTTTATCTGGTGAACTGAAACCAGTTTGTAAACATTTCAAATCCTCTATATCAGCTCCAGAAGTTAACCGGAACAAAGCAACAGTTTTTTTTTTCTCCTTTTTAATGAGGACACCCAGGTCTGCTGCGCCGTCGCTCCTCCTGAAGCACGACTGACGCCCACATCAGCCCGTCCTCCTGCTCCTCCCTCGACTGCTTCATCCTACTCCTCCAACCTCCGTCCTCTTTTACATGTTGCACTGATTCTGATGCAGCATGAGACTTTCATCCACGACGGAATTTCTTCTAACGTCGGCTCGTGGCTGAATCAGGGTCAGGATGTCGGTGCTTCTTGTACCGAAGCCGCTTTGTCAACAGGAGCAGTGAGTAAAAGTCTGCCAGGTGACAAAAAAGCCATTTATTCTGTGCAGCCTTGGGGATTAACAAAGCTTTCCTTTCCTTTTTCTTGCAAGTGGAGTTGATCAAACTTTGACAGAGACAAATAATTCCTTTTCTTGAGTTCTCAAAATAACTACAGAGCTGGAGAGTTCATCTTCAGTGAACTTTCAGTAGACCTTTGTTACTCAGATTGAGGAGCTCTTCTTGGTAACTGGCAGTTGTGTGGAAAAGCTTCGAACAGCTGCGTCGAAACATCGCTGCCGCTTCATCATCCTAAACAGCTGTTGGCTCGGCGTGTCAGGGAAAAAAAAGCTGCAGGAAACTGCGCGCCACCAACCGCCGGCAAACTTGTTTGCATCGAAGTGCCTCGTCCTTAGCAACTGATGAGGACGAGAGACGGTGTGATGGCCTGCCTGTATTTGACGAGTGTGTTTTTCACCTCGTTGGAGAGAAGAGCACGCGGAGAAAAAGTCGACAGGAGGGAACAGGGGAGGGAACAGCCGGCGAGGGAAACAGACTGAGGTGGGGGAACGAAAAAGAGTCGCAGAGCTGAGAGGAGAGACTGAGGAGGAGGAGGAGGTGGAGGCAGGAAAGTAAAACTGCAACCGAGTTGGTCAAAAGCCCATTTAGTTCTGGAGCGTTGTGTTTTGTCAGAGCTGCACGAGGTGAGTATGGATTCTGTTTGAAGTGTCTGTAACGGCAGCGGATTAAAGAGTTCACGGGAGCCAAAAGGGAACAACACGCAGCTCGGGGAAATAACACTATAAATTCTAACATGAACATTACTTTTATTGCAGAATAACAAAAGCAGACAGAGCTGCTACATTATTTAATCATAAAACACGACTGGAGTTCATCACCTGTCACCGCGGCTTCTGTGTGGATTTTAAACTGACTTGTTCTGCTTACATGAAATTTACTTTTAGACGGTAAATATAATACTTAAACAAAAATGTATTGCATTCATTTACTAAGCGCAAAATAAATTCACTATTAAGCAGCACTTGAAATAGATTTTTTTCCTATATTAACAATAAACAAATTTAATTTACGAGTCTAAAACAGAACCTTAAATGTCAAATGTTCAACAGATTTGTTTTAAAAAGTACGTATAAAGAAAAAAAATTAGCCTTTTTTAGGAAAAATAATAAACATTAAACACACACGTTCTAGACTATAATGATTATAATTTATACACGAACAAAATATATCAAAGAACCAACAATCTGAACATTAACTTCAGCTCCACAGAACGAATTAATATATATTTTCTAACATCTTTTACAGCATCAGTCAATGGTTGTACAGATTATGAGTCGACTGGTAATGAACAAATTTAATTTTTAGAAAAACTGGTTTGATGACCGCACAACTGTAACAACTCAAACCTTCAGTTACAGCTTTTAAAATGTGATGATTTGCTGTATTTAAAAAGAAATTAAAATGAGGTTGCATTATAGGAATAAAAAGGGATCAGAAAACATCAAGCAGAGCTTAGTATGTTTTACAGGTTTTCATTATTTCTACCATGAGGAGGACCAACAGTGAAAACAATCTTCGTTTATCTTGGCTCCTAAATGACTGAGAATAAAAGTAGACTAATAGTTTTGAGAGCCGTCGTCTTGATTCGGCTTTATTTAACTCACCATCATCGTCCAATGGCTTAGCCACAATCACCAGCTGCAGAGAAACAAAGCGAGCACCTGCGATACTATGTTCCTTTATTTTTATCATCCTGACAGCACACGATCGGCCTCATTCCTCTGCTTTGACTCCAGTCTACACAGCTAATCAAGTATCAATAACCGGACTGGGAAATCTTAATTACCAGGTTGATTAGGACGATTCATCTCAGTTAGGAAGACGTCCTTGTGTTCCTCAATCCAGTTAGCTAAATCAGTGAAGCTACAATGTGATTTGCTTTTGCGTTATTATGATTGAGCCTTGATGGCTGCCCATTAGCAGCCTGGTAAAGTACGACTGCGGGGGAGGAGGATTGATCCTTGTGTTAATGTGTACAGATATAAGACTGTGTTATAATTAAAAAAACAAACCGGGCAGCAATTTATTTCGCACCCCCCCCCCCTTCTTACAGACCCTTCATGGGCACATAATAATGGAACTGCGCAGCACGCTTTCTGCAAAACCACAATCAACCCCCCAGCAACGCAAAAACTCTGACAAAAGAAAAAAAAAAATCAACAATGAAAAACTCAGCAACAGGCAGTAAAGCAATTTAATTCAAGGTTTTTGCAAAGAGATGAAGATTTCTGCACAAGCTGCCTAAAAAACACACTGGTCCTCAAAAATGTAGAGCACTAAAAGCACCAAGGTTTAACCCTTGAAATGTTGCCTCAGACTGAAAGGCACGAGTAACATTTTAGTACTGGATGTTTTAAAAGCTGAAATAAGACTCAATCATCATTTTTTTGTGTTTTGACACACAACGACAGGCCAAAAAAACAAAATTCAACCATACTTCTAATCCTAACTGTAGATCCTAAACATTATATTACCTGCTGCCAACAGGTGAAGGTGGACGATAATGTTTTTACTTGTGTCTGTTATTATATATCTCAATTTGTATAAAATTAAATTTTATAAATATTGACAAAAACCTGCTATGGTTGTCGACTAGACCAGGGGTTCCCACATATAATCGATTTTATGATAATGGTTTCAAACATTTAAAAGATATATTTTTGCATTATTTTTTTTTATCTTCCCTCCAGCTTTCTGAGACAAGTACACAATATTATTTTCAAGGTTCAACCAAAATGGCTACAGCATCATTTTTCAACATAACATTAACTAGGGTTGTAACAATACATTAATATATCAATTAAATGATTAATGATTCAATTACATCAAGGCAAAACAAAATCTTTGATCCATTTTGTCATCATGTGCCCAATGCGGATCGATACATGTCCATCTAACACAATCATTCGCTAAACGATTGTGTTAGATGAGGATATGATATCGAATCACATCAATCACAGACTTGTGAATTGAACTGAATAGAAGTCGTTTCATGACAGACTTTGTGATATCGTGAAACATCGTCATCCAAACAAAGCGGCACATCGCTGTATCAAGATAAAGCTGGTGATTTACACCCCGAATGGCCACCGCAGTCGACCAACTTTAGCCAATACACAAATGGGTATAATTTATTCAATCTTACAGACTCGTGTTAAAATTTTGTGTGAGTCAGTGAAGTGACTCCAGATGTCACACTCAGAGTACGTGTTAAATTAAACATCTGGTAATACTGCATGAGACTGAGTACTGTGTTGTTTTCAAGGTTCAACCAAAAATGCTACATTATTTCTCAACGTTACGTCAACGTCAGTCTAATTAATAAATATACATCTCATCGGAAACAGTGCTGTGCACCAAAGAAGACGGTATTGTTTCTAATCGTTCGAAACATTAAAAATACCTTCCTTTAATAACTGTACTCTGTTCCCCCACCTCCACCACTGCTGGAGGTAAAGTTCTGCTCTTAACGTTTCTGTCCCTGGAGCTCCAGTTTCATAAGATTTGCAGGACAAAAGCATGAGAAACACTGGTGAAGGCCATTCTTCTACACAAATACGTAAAAAGTTTTCAATAATTCAATCTGTACACCAAGTCCAGTTTTATTAAATACTACTTCTGCTTTGAAAAATGAAACATATTTAAATTAAATTAACATAATAAAGCCAACAGATACAAAGAATAGATCTGTATTAGCTTACATCAAGACATAAAGACACACTTCTTTGAATTCCTGATTTCATAGCTACCTTAATTGACCAGAAACAAGAAAGAACTTGTAAAAGCAATAACGCCTACATGTAATTAACTATCCTCTAGAGAAAAGCATCCCTCTTGATGTACGTGGCATGACTAATCCAACAACGTGGGCAAAACACTGAGTCGAGGGTCAGAAGTCCAACAACTTACAGGGACACCTTTTTGCTACAAAAAAGGAGAAGGGTATGACATGACGCTGTAAAAAAAGTTGTTTTTTTTATGATCACAAATGACAATTGTTGTACAACTATTTTTTCCAATTTCTGCTCAAACTCAAGGCTGAACAATTTCTAAAAAAAAAAAAAAGAAAATCACTGAAAATCTTCACGAATCGTTCAAATAGTTTTACTGTGAAGATAATGGAAACTTGTTCTCTGACTCCTACAGTGCAAAACAAAGACAAAGTCTCCAACACAAACCAGTGTGGAAGAGTCTGTTAACTATATTCAATTTCGTCGTTGTCGTTAGTGGTAAAGAATTATATTAAGACTATACTAAACGGGGCATCATGCTGGTTGAGTTCATTTTTACTCTATGGTTTGAACAAGATCGTAATCCTCTATTTACAAAAGCCAGTATGCCTAGAGACTGCCTGACAAGAAAATTTGGTTTTTCTTAGAACTACAAAAATGTGTCTTTCAGTGACTCATTTAGTCTTCACTTCAAATAGTGTTTTTAATATTTCATCTTACTAGAAGGTTTGTCTCAAAAGAGCTTTTCAGCAAAATAAATCAACCAGAATTATGGTAAAAAGGATCGACTACGAACTTGTTTCATGTTCTCCTCTCCATCAACACTCTCAAAGGCTGACATATGCCACAGGGAATACACAAACAACTCGAGCTAACCAATCGCAGCTCTTCCAGGTCCCTGTAGTCCACGTTTCTGAGGAGGTGGGCTGTCAGTACTTCTGGTAAAACTGATAAATTCAGTAAAAATCCAGAAAGCCGTTTCAGGCTTCAAACTGCCAAATGTCAGAAAGAATGACACAAACAGAGTCTGTGGAAAAAAAGAAGCAAATTCACCATAAAAGCATGAGTGTAGGCAGAGGTTTAAGGTCTTTATCGCTGCGCTCCGGACAGAAATAGTCAGAAAATGCTAAGAGATAAGCTACTTATACTGCTTTTGTATCTTTTCAGCTGTTTAGAGAGGTGAAGTTTCTGCCACTGATCTTTGTTATAAATGTACCAAAATATACAAAATTAGGTATTTTTTTAGAAAGCAATCTCCGTCAAACAAGCAGGAGCTACTTTGTCTTCAAGACTTAACAGCTGTTAAATATAAACAACCAAAAACAAAAAACAGATTTGTTGCAAAACTGCAACATGCATGTAGCACAATCAATACCAAAACTAATGTCAGCAGAAAAACTAGCAAAACTTTAGCTTAAAACGAAGAAGAGCAGAATGGTAGTTAACAAGTGAAAAAAGATAAATGACAGCTAAAACCTAAAAGTAGCAAAACAGGTGTTAAAGCTAACATTTGTGAAACATGTTAAAAGTAGCAAAACTATAGTAGAAAGTAGCACAACGATGCTAAAGCTAAAGTCAGTAGCTAAAACATAAGATGAGCAAAATGGTAGCCAACATCTAAATGTAGCAAAATGGTAGCTAAAACCTAAAAGCAGTAGCTAAAACTTCAATAGGTAGAACAAAAGCTAAAAAGAACACACAAAGATAAAAACTCAAGTGTGCTGAAGAAAATGTAAATACAGAAGTAGTTTGACTGCACAGACATCTGAAACATAAAACTGAAAACAAAAAAAACAAGGGCGTGTACGCTGACTCAGTATTCATACAAACATGAGACCTTGAACGTATTTAAATCAACTAAAAACATGAATTAATTGTGAGATGGGTACATTTGGTGCCAAGGTCAGGAGGACTACATCTGATGAAACTCTCTGCACTCCGCTCTGCTCTAATGAGCCAGCACTGTGCTCTTTCTTATGATCCTCTAGAGAAAGAAATATTAACAGTATGAGAGACTGCGGAGATCCCATGGGACCAAACACAGACTCTGCTTGAAATTAGCAAAGACAAACAAGGCAGCCATCAGACACTATACAATTAAAGTTTCTTGAGAGAGCAAAACTAATTAAAGCACAGAGACAAGTTCAAAACATGACAACACTCATTGCAGAGCATTTCCACTACAGTCAACACAAAAAGGACTGAGAGCAGAGGTGATGCTGGAGGTCAAGCCAGCATCCTGTAGGTATCTTACCTGCTGACTCCAGCAGCACGTGGTAGTCCGTTCCTCTCTGAGTGGGCGTTTCATCAGCTTTCTCCGCCCTCTCCGCCTCTTCGTAACGATCCCAGTTTGACTCCAGCTTCCTCCTGGAGAACACCTCCGCTCTGTCATCTTCATCCTCAACTTTTTCTCCTTCGTCTTGGTACTAAAAAAGAACAGATTGGTGCAACAAACAAGATGACAATTTTAAAAATGTAATGAAACATCACTACTCTTAATTTAAAGATAGACAATTTTGAGTCACGGTTAACTAAATGTCTTGGATTCTTCAGAATAAAAGTACCACAGTTTTAAATTAAAATCATCCTATGATGATCAATACAGAGTCATAGCTGTTTTGGTCAAACCTTTTAAATAATAAGCACCATCTTATGCAGTATTAAGAGATACTCTTAAATAGAAATATAAAAGAAATATATCTTAAGAGTGTCTCTCAGCTACTACCACACAAAATTTTAGCTCAGTATTTGTTAGATTGGCTGAGCTACAGACATTTTTGTGTTTTTCAAGGTCAGTTGACTGGATGTTGGCTTTTGTGTAGAACCATTACACATACATTTCAGTCAGAATGATAAACAATAAAACCTAACAAAACGCTTCAGTTAAATCATATGACCTGCTGCATGCCAAAACAAATGATAGTTAATACCAAAACTGGACTAATTAAATAGTTTGAATGATGTTTATCTTAAAAACATGTTCATAATGATGCCATAAAATGTGAAACCTGGGTCTATTTAGACTGAATTTTATGTTTCTTGTAATTTTGTAACAGTCTGGCAAATGGTGCAGTTTTATTTTTTTCCCCAGCCATGTCATCAAAGACCACATGGTAAGTATGGATACACCAGGGAGATTTTCATGATTGCAATCAAGGAGCCCCTATGTACCAAAAGTCATTTCTATGATTGCAATCAAGCAAGGAGCCCCCACTGTTTCTACTCTACTTCTGTCAGGAGCATCACCTGACTGAACATAATTTTGGGAATAAAGCTGAAGCCTCTGGTGTCGTATCAAATCCTCAGGTTTTGCACCTGTATAATTACTGAAGGAACAACTGTACTTTTTTTTGTTCCAATTTTACCAATCAATGCTCAAAACTAGCAGATAAAATTCACATTAATTGTTTGCTAGTAAGGCCGAAATAAATGTGACAACTTGTTTAAACTTCTAATACTGTTCTGGACTGAGTGTTTTTGCTCAGTAGCAAAAACTACTAAACTTTTCGAAATTTATAGTGAAGTTTGGTGCAGCGACGTAGGGGGAGTTGTCGCTGGGACGCGGTCTCACCCGTTGAGGGAACTCCGCGTGAGAACCTCCTCCGCGTCCACGACCCCGGTGGTGGTCTCGTTTGCCTCGGCTGCGGTGGTAGCCTCCTCTCCCCCGGCCTCTGTGCTCACCGTCGGCGTCGTTCCCACCCCGACCGCCTCTCTTCCAGTTGCCTCCCCTGCCTCGATAAACTCTACCGTCCATGATTGTTGTGAACGTTAAACTAAGGGGAAGATTTAGTGTGTGACACCGCTAAAAGAGCTGCGCTGGTGTTACATCGAATGGTATCCCAACAATAATTTAAAGGTTCCTGGCCTAATTTTCGCCAACGACCGGTTATCGCAATGTAAATATTTACAGTATTTGTAATAGATTTTGTATAAAAATATATATTACGTTATTTATAACATTTCATTTATGTACTTAAAATAAAATGCACAACAGGAAATATTCATATATTGTAAAACAACTACCAACCAACGTTTATTTATAGTTTTTTTGTGTGTGCACATATTATCTTAAAATGTAACATCAAATATGCGAAATAAAATTTTGAACGTTAATTTTACAAAAATTGATTTTTCAAGTGTTGACACAAAACATTCAAGCCAGCCGTTTTAAAGTGGCACTGTACAATAGTTCTTTGAGTTTGATCCCAAATAGAATGACTTCTAAAAAAACATACACATTTATGTTCATATTTATATTTCACCATTGTCCTCTTTTTTAGGTTGGCAGCTCAGGCTGCATTTTTTCATCTGCAACACACATCACGGACACAAGATAATGGAGCTTCAAAACAGCACTTTTGGCAATTCTTCACACGCTCACGGCCTTTGGGAGGTCATCACCATCGCCACGGTGTCTGCCATCGTCAGCTTGATAACTATAGTTGGAAACGTCTTGGTGATGTTGTCTTTCAAAGTGAACAGCCAGCTTAAGACTGTAAACAACTACTACCTGCTAAGCTTGGCCTTTGCTGACCTTATTATAGGAGTACTGTCCATGAATCTGTACACTACTTATATTTTAATGGGCTACTGGTCCTTAGGGAACCTTGCATGTGATCTATGGCTTGCAGTAGATTATGTGGCCAGCAATGCTTCAGTTATGAACTTACTTGTCATCAGCTTTGATAGATACTTCTCCATTACACGTCCTCTGACTTACAGGGCAAAGAGAACTCCAAAAAGAGCTGCGATTATGATTGGACTGGCTTGGTTGGTGTCTTTTGTTCTCTGGGCACCACCCATTCTGTGCTGGCAGTACTTTGTAGGAGAGAGAACAGTCCCTCTGGACCAGTGTCAAATTCAGTTCTTAACCGAGCCCGTGATCACATTTGGAACGGCCATCGCTGCTTTCTATATCCCCGTTTCGGTCATGACCATCCTCTACTGCAGGATCTACAAAGAGACACAAAGACGGACGAAAGATCTCGCAGAGCTGCAGGGGCTGACAACAGAAAACGTTCCAGAGGGAGACAAACCACAGAAGACCATCATTCATTCTTGTTTTCACTTCACCAGAGAGAGAAGAGACCAGAGTCAGGCCTCATGGTCCTCGTCCAATCAAAGCAACGTCACTAAAACTACCATAAGGTCAGACGAGGCATGGGCAAAAGCAGACCAGGTCACGTCTTTTAACAGCTATTCATCATCAGAGGAAGAGGAGCATCATGGTTCCGTAGACACCCCAGAAGGATCATTCAAGGAGCAACATACTGGACAAAGCAGTAAGAACGGGCAGGCGACAGATTACACAGAGGAGCAGTACTTGTCCACCCCTCAAAAAACGAACCATAAAAAGTGCATCTCCTATAAGTTCAAACCTGGCTCGAAGGGTAAAAACGGCAACTCGGCAAGTCCAGCACCGTGCCCTCCTGAGCCAGAGGAACCTGCCAAAAACACACCTTCCTCCTCCTCTACCTCCAAACCCATCGACCCGGCACTGAAGAACCAGATCACCAAGAGAAAGAGGATGGTGCTTGTGAAAGAGAAGAAAGCAGCCCAGACCCTCAGCGCCATCCTCCTTGCCTTCATCCTCACGTGGACGCCGTACAACATCATGGTGCTCATCTCTACTTTCTGCGCAGAGTGCATCCCCGTGTCTCTCTGGCACCTGGGCTACTGGCTGTGCTACGTCAACAGCACCATCAACCCCATGTGCTACGCCCTCTGCAACAAGACCTTCCAGAAGACTTTCCGCATGCTTCTGCTCTGCCGCTGGAGGACAAGGAGGAGAGGCAAGGACAAGCTGTACTGGGGCGGGCAGAACCCAAACGTCAACAATAAAGTGAACTGATGACCAAGTGTTGGGATCTTTTCACACCTGCCAATTTTTAAAAAATGATTTTTGGCATGATGTGCTGCATGTGGCTTTGTGTCAGAATATACCTTGGTGGGAAAAGGAGTGGAATTAGAAAAAGTGACTAGTTGGCTTGAAAAAAAGAAAAA
>JAVKLF010000060.1:4681275-4694400 GCA_034783495.1 Millerichthys robustus | reverse complement strand
TCATAAATGGACATGCCTCTGAATTGAACTGTTTGTTAGGAGCATCACTAAAAATCTCTAATTGAAACATGTTCAATTGTATTGTGGTTAATGTGGGCGCCAAATTTTACAAGAAAACTTTAAAAAAATGCAAAAAATACTGGAAACTTTTCCTTGTAACAGTCCATCAGGTATTACAAGATTGTTCTTTTAATATAAAACTAACATATGATGAAATTGTTTTGTTGCTGTATTGTTGTAACCCTTCCATACACGCCATTCAATCCTTTATTTTCCTGTTGATTTTGATGATTAGTCAAAGCTCTCTCGATTTACTGGTCTGTCCATGTTTCAATCTTCACCTGTAGTCACGAGGCATGGATCAGGACTGAAAGAACAAGATCCCAGAACCAAGCAGCTGAAACGAGCCTCCTTTGTATGGTGGCCAGGCTCAGCCTTAGAGATAAAGTGAGGAGCTTGGAGTAGAGCTGCTGCTCCTCCACTTTAAAAGGAGAGGTGGTTCATCTGATCTGGACACCTCCCTTTAAAGGTTTTAAGCACGTCCCACTGGTACGAGGCTCCGAAGAAAACCAAAGACTTGCTGAAGGTTTGCATTGTGTCCCCCAGGACAAGCTGGAAAGTGCCACTGCAGTGGAAGATCTGCGTTTCCCTCTTGGACCTGTTGCCTCCTTGACCTGACTACGGATAAGTGACAGAAGATGGAGATGATTTTATTTATACTTTACAAAATGCTCCAAGCTTTTCAAAGCTGGGTTTGTATACTTTAAAGAGAACTATTATAAGAATTCTTTTAACCCCCTTTTTTATTGGTGCAGCGGTACTCCCTAGAACCTGCAGTAATACAAACAGAAGGGATCACGGGTCTCAGTAAAATATAAAAGTTCTTTCAATCTGCTTTTTCTCAACATGTCATTACATGAGTCTAAAATTAACTTGCTAACTGATGTTTATGCTGCTTGGTGTACTGCTGTCTTATGATTTTATATTGCAGTAAATATTTTGTTTACAATGTTTGTTTTGGTTGCACTGCATTGATTTGTCTTGTGTGCTGCTTTGCACTAGTCGGGGTATTTTATTTTGGCAGCCTTGTTAGAAACAGTAACCATGGCTCAGAAAATACAACACTACTGTAAACGATCGTGTGGACGATACAGTTCTCTGTGGTTTAATTTTACTATAAAAACTGAAATTAGCAGTTTGTGGTTTTCTTATTAAATGTGCTTGAAAAAAAATGTTCAGTTTTTGTACAATTGCACTTGGTGTTTTTATGCTCAGTTAAATAAGGATATTTAACACAAACGTGTTAACTTTATTTTTGACTTTATATTCCATTTTATTTGAAGTGAAACCAGATCTTCGTAGCAATTTGAAAACAACTACACAGTTCTTTAACTCTTTGAATTTTCAGGAACTGTCATAATTTAAACACCTCAGGCACATAATGTACAGTATGAGACATAAAGGCATACAGTACACCACAATGATTTCATTTTAAGTATGAAGAGGTCAAATAGGGTGATCTGAAACAAAAACTGGTTGATACATTTTAATTTATATAGCGCTTTAAATAAGAATTTATCAATCTTAAAGTTTAACTTTCATTCACAGTCGGATTATCAAAATGGACTAAAGAAAAGAAGAAAATCTATACGCTCTTTTTCAGATAGAGGAATTTAGCAGCAGTGGACAAACACAACGAAGGGTTAGTGCACTAAAGACTGACAAAAACACCAGGAGTATATATAGAACAGAAGAATAACAGATTTTTTTAAAAATCAGTACCGTATGAAAAAAAAAATGTTTTGCTCAAGACATTTATTGATAGAGAAATCTGTACAATAGACCCAGAGGAGAGGGGAAACCATGACACTTAAAAATCTTGTTTTAATGCTGCCAGTTGATCTCAGCAGGCATGTGCAGTACTACCTCCTCTTGACTGCTGGCCTGTTGCCCTTGCTGCTGCTGCTGCCTGCCTTGCTGGAGCCCTTGGATCCAGAGAAGAGCTTGGTCATGAGCTCAGAGACATCCGGGAGCTCGGGGTTGGGGTTCAGCATGTTCATGGACTGCTCCATTTCCTGAAAAGATGACAATGAAATAAAGAGGCTGCAGATGAAACAAAATAAATCAAACCAGGACAGTGCTTGCCTGTTTTATTTCATTTAGGAATTAATTTGTAACATTTTTCAGTTACAGCCTGATTTTATTCATTATAACTGGACAATTAGGTGTTGGTTGCTCTGAGATTCTGACAGTATGATCAATTTAAGCAAAAATATCAACATTCCTAACCTATTATTCATTGCATATTACTACATTAACTGTATAATAGTATAAATAAAAATAGCAAATATGTGTTTACAGTTTTATTATTTAGTATGAACAGAATATGGAGATTGAAAAGACACATGAACACATGTTTGAAAACAGTGTTTCAGCTTTTACCTGCACTCAGGAAAGATTTCAAATGAAACAGGAAGGAAATAAATGCTTTTACTCTTGTATTTTATTGAAACCCATTAAAATAGCAAGAAGGGAGAGAGGACTTTTTTGTAATTTTGACACTGTGACCTTTTAAACGTTGAGGTATATGTTGAAAGTGATAAACAGACAATATTTATTTACAATACAAAAATTAAACTTAAAAGTGCGAGTTACCTTTCTCATCTCTGGGTCATTTGTGTTGACCACCTTAGGCAGCAAAACAATAATCAGCAGGGGCAAAACCATCATCATAACCTGTAGAAGCAACAAAAACGTTTAAGAACAAAATTCAGGCACAAATAATTCATATTCCTCCCCCCAAAAAAAAGAAAAAGAAAAAAGTTCTGCTTTCTCCACAGTCTAAACATGTCAACTAAAAATGTCAAAACCCATTTTGTTAATATTCAAGATTGATCAGACTTTTGTAAAATATTGTTTTAAAAAATCTAATTTATCATAGGAAAAATAAATATATTGTATTTCCTGAATTTTATTATGCAACTAACCTTCACACTACATCGACTTAACTTACTGCACGTCATGCATTGCACTCAGCAGGTTTGTTGAACTTATTACCATTGGGTTCATGAGAAAGTCTGTCCAGCCCCATGTTTCTCTCTTCATAAAGTAGCTTTGAGGACCAATAGACCTGATTTGAAGCGGGTACGGCTGGCGAATCACCTCTGATGTTTTGATGTAGTTCACAAGACGTGCCCTGTTAATTAAAAGGGTTATTACATGTTACACTCACCGAAACAATATCAGTTACCGGTACTATAAAAAGACAAGTAAATGTGCTTTTTAATGGCTCAGGGCATTAAATAAATCTCACCTCATTTTCCCCTTGGATGTGATATCAACACGCACTGGTTCAAACCTATATGTTGGGGTAACGATTTCAACAACATAAGATCCTGAGGGAACATCGTTTACGGCAAAACTCCCATCAGTTCTGGAAGAAAAGAATGTTAATATCGTGGTTAAAAAAATGCAGAAATAATAAAAAGACTATAGGGGCTTAATGAACTTCAATGAAGGATATTGCTTTGAGACGACTGAGATACATACACAGGAGACTGTTTTTAAAATAAGTTTTACATCAAGTGTGCTATTAATTGTGTGTTTTTGAGCGGATGAATTTCTCTGTAATGCTGAAAAATGATTTTAAACCCTTACCTTACTTATTGGGATGTGAGTCAAACACATAACCACATTTTGAGGAATCAATGTTATTGTTAAGCTAATAACACAACTAATTACACTTTATTAAAAATGCCTGAGTAAACTGGGTTCTTTTCCATCAGTACTTGTCTATTTGAGACGGTTAAAATATATACACAAGAACAAAAAAGCAAACAAAAACAACAACTTGTGCTGTTATGTTATAAATGTACATTTAACACCATCACTGTCTATGCTAACAGTCATCTCTGAAGGCCTCGTTCAAGAGCATTCAGCTTCATTGGAATTAATTAGAAAATTAAAATTTTGGTTATGTGACATGGTAGACATTCATAATTATGAAGATGTAAAAAAGCGCTAACATTTTAAGTCTTCCATGTTGCACGGTCAAACAGCAGCGTTATTTAAGATGCAGGATGACAATGCTAACGATACCTGGTTAGCAACGAGGCTAGCAGGAAATCGCCTGCGAATGTAGTCGTTTCTTACCTTAAAAACCCCACGTATTCTTCACCCTCAACTAAGACTCTGGCCGTGGAGACCCAGTCTTGTGTTTTTATGCCGGGAACTATCGCTCGTCCCTCGATTTTGAACCGATCTCCATTCGGTTGTGTCGATAAACCTCCTCCAGTACCAGGCCCTGAATCCAAGTCGGCGATGCAGCTAACCACGGCTAGTGTAGCATACATTAAAATACATAATTGCGATAAACTTTCTCTCTGCAACATTTTGCCTGACTTTGCTGAATCAAAAAGACCTTAGAGAGAATTTGCACTGATTCGAAGGCAGGTTGAGAGAGAAGTCCCGCATCAGCTGTGTCTGTGCGGAAAATGACGTAATTTGAATAACTTTATTGTTCAAATCACCAATTACAATGTCAAGAGCGAAAAGTTCCCAAATATGATTTTGGAATTTACAGATTGTAACAACAGAAAACATACTATATAAATATTTGAATGAAATGAGAATAATTTTTAAGACGTTGATACAAAAATTACACCTAAAAAGACGGATTGTAACTGGGGCTTGCAAATGATTACAAATGATGCAACAAAATCGAACAGTCATAAATTAGATTTAGGAATAAAAAAACGTTGTCATTTGGGAGCAGTATTTAAAAAGTTTGGCTTTTCATAAAAAGCTTAGCTTATTATGAAACATAGTTATTTGTTTACATCTACCCAGTTTATTTTCAAAATTACTGATCAACTACACAAAAGTATTTTGAAGAGACCTGTAGGCACGTCCTGGTATGTAAAACAAGCGCGTCCTTGTTCTCTCGGTGCGTAATGCGCTTGCGTCAATGTGTCTGAGGGCCCGCGAGCAGCTAGGCGTGCTAAAACAACGTACTGAACATTTGCGTTACTTTCACTACCATTAGCCTGTTCTTTTACTGCTTTTTATTTCTTCTACACGCGACCCGGTTAAGTGGTATGTATAGTTGGGCAGTTTCAGATTTACTTTGAAGTCATGTTTAGTCTGCGAAAGTCAGTAATTTATGTAAGGACGTCAGCTCGAGCTAGTATTAGTTTAGCTAATGTAGCTGTGCCGGGTAGCGTGCTCGGCGCTAGCTTCAGCTAACTTAGCTGCTTGTTTGTTGTTGGCCTGTTCTTTAATACATTCTTGAAAAACTATTTTTACTAGAGGCGTTGGACTTTCTGACCTTTAAATTTTGAACGCCATCCTACTTCTAACGTTTCAGAAAAGTCAGTTTCTAAATATCGACACATAACTGTGTTTTCCTTCCTCCTTGTGTGCTGTGAGAGAAACTGACGTTCTCACAAGTATTTTCATATTTAAAGTATTTTTAACATAGAGTTGTTAATGTGTAGTTGTCTTCACAAAAATGTTATTATACCTTGCATAGGATATTAATAGGGTTTACTGTGTCTTCATTACAGGTCACGTTAATTTTCAGAATGTCCTTCCCACCTCATTTAAACCGGCCGCTGTTGCCCCCTCCTGGGATTCCTCCTCAGTATGCTGGTTTTCCCACAGGTAAGCATCCACTGATCCCATATACATTCATTTAAATAATGATTATTTACTGCACACTTAGTAGCAACACTTTGTTGATAAATATGTCCAGATTGAATTACTGTTTCGAATAAAATATCACTGAATGCAAAAACACCATTACACCATTATTTGCTGCAATTTTAACCTCCTGTTACCCAACATTTGTTTTTTACTCAATGTGCATTTTGTTTGACTGTTGCAGGAGCTCCGATGATCCCAGTTCACATGGGCATCATGGCCCCTGCCCCTGCAGTTATGGTTCAGTCTCTTCCAGTTGTCAGTAAGCCTCCTGTTCCAAAGAAGGACATTTCTGCTATGAGAGCCAAAGATGATGAAGGCAGTGGGCCCACCACAACTGTATTTGTTGGGAACATATCAGAAAAAGCTTCAGACATGCTGATCAGACAGTTGCTGGCGGTAAGAAGTTGGGGGTAAAATTTACAAATCATTAATAAGCTTTTTTTCCCCTCACCCATTTCAAACAGCCAAGCCTACTACGTTTATGGTTGCATTTTCTTTTTCATAATGATTATAATATTACATGTTTTCTCAGCAACACCATTAAATAGTATTCTTTTGCCGTGTGTGATCCTACTAATATTAGTGTAAGTAAATCAAGTTCTATTTTTACAGAAATGTGGTATTGTTTTGAGCTGGAAGAGAGTTCAAGGAGCCTCAGGCAAGCTTCAAGGTAATTCTTAGCATCCAGTGCGACCAGGAATAAAAGTTCTTCTTCAATTTTATTTATGTATTATCATTGGTGTGATTTATTTGATTATGTAACGTTTTAAAAATTAAGTTGCAATTCTTCACGTATCCTGTTAAATCTTAAATGATCAATTTTAAAGTTGCCTTTTACTGTCTTCTCTGTTGCAGCTTTTGGTTTTTGTGAATACAAGGAGCCAGAGTCCACTTTGCGAGCACTGCGATTGCTTCACGACTTACAGATTGGGGAAAAAAACTTGCTAGTTAAGGTGGATGCAAAGACTAAATCTCAGCTGGATGAGTGGAAGGCCAAGAAGAGGACTGCTAATGGGGTAGGACGTTTTTAAAAAGAATTATTGTTGCTGGTTATGTTTGATTACCGTAGACTTCCTGTGTGTTTAGTCCTCTGGTATTTGTCATGCACTAAAGATCACTACAGACCTCCAAACTACTGGACATTTTTTCAGATTTGATAAGATAGATGTATTTAGTGCAACATCTTAATTATAGAATAAACTGATAACTAAATTGTAAGTTTTTTTTTTTCCTGTATCTGCAGACTAAGAAGACAGAGGAAGGAGGAGATGAAGAAGAAGAGGTTCTTGATGAGGAAACAAAGAGGAAAGACCAGATTGTCAGAGAGGCCATTGACGGATTGATGCGGGAATATGCTGCAGAACTTAACGCACCTTCTCAGGACGAAGAGTCCCAGCGACGAAAAAGAAAAAAGGAAAAAAAAGAAGAGGTACAGCCACGTCTGGTTATATTTTATGTCCAAAAGTGATACACATTTACAATAAAAATTAAGCTTATTTCAACACAAGTGATTTTTTTTTTTTACATTTCTGTCAGTCTGCTCCAGGGCAGCTGTGGCTACAATGTAGCTTACCATCATCAGTGTGTGAATGTGAGCCTGAATGGAGCTTTGAAGTCCGTCGGGACTTGATAAAGCGCTACACAAATACAGGCCGTTTACCCTTCTGTTTTTTTCTTTACAGGATGATATTAACACCATTGACATCGAAGAGGACAAAAGAGACCTGATTTCCAGAGAAATTAGTAAATTTCGTGACACTCACAAGGTAAAGTGGCTTTTTAAATCTTGTAATTGACATTACAGGTTTTGGACTACAGTTTCTGACGTAGTTCACATTTAGCATACAACACTTGATCTCAGTAACATGAATACTGCGTGCAGATTGGCCGTCTCTAAAATTTTTGCAACACTTTCTTTATTATTTACGCCCATTACTTTATAAATTAATTCCTATTCAACCTTCACAACACAGCTCTTAATATTGTCACCTCAGGCCTAATTTGAAACCTGTGACCTCCGTAGTGAAACTATTAGTTGTGACCATTAGAGATTAATTTCTTCATTCATTACACAAAAATGCATGGAGACGATGTAAAGTTACTCTAAAGCTAATCTATTCATTAAACCCCACCATTATGATAGTGATCATATGGTGACTAAAGCAAGATGAATCTCAGAGCTTTGGAAAAAGTTGCCAGGATAAGGATGTAAGTATCATCCTTCTTTTACTATATACATATACTGGGCGTCCCCCTCTTGAGGACTTGCATTGGGGCAACTGTACAGCTCTTCAGTTGTCGGGGTTTCAAATCTCCTTAATTCAATCAATCATTTGCCATTATTAATGCTCACCTCCTTCATGATGATTATCGTAAGACAGCTTAGGCAGTTCCCTGAAGTCTGGAGAGTCGGTGAACCTGTGCGAGTTCTCTGTAAATTCTGATTTGTTTTATTGTTCATGTTGAAGCACAAGGACTGAATAACTACTGCAGTGAATTTTAGTGTAACCTTTATTATGATGGTGTAGAGTGGGGGGCGCCCTCTCCACAGCAGATTGATGATCTGAAGCCTGACGAGGTAAGTAGTCTGTGTGTGTTGTTGGATCTCTCGTTCATCTGACTATCTCTTCTTTCTTTCTTCTTTTTAGATTCATTATATTTGCCAGATAGATTACTTGTTAAGGGCATAAAATAAAACTCAAATATGCAATTTTGTCCTTTAAAAAAAATGCAACTTTAAATTTAGTCAAAGTAAATAAAGAGGAGTTTATTACTCAGCGTTTAGGAATTTAAATAAATGGTTAATAAATTTGTTTAAAAAATTAAAACCAAATACCGACATGAAACTATTTGACAGACTGTTAAATTTCACAAGGGAAATTATTTTACGTGTTAGTTTCATGCATGATGTGAGGTAATTTATTAGGGTTTAGTAGTCTTATCATACAGAGGTAAGTAAAAGCATACGCCATAGAAAAAATAATGTAAGGGGACAAAAACCTGGACTAGCTGAATTGACAAAATATTCCAGATTTAATTCTTATTGAACTCTTCATAATTTTGGCATCAAACCTTGTTTTAAATTTAAATGTTAGTTTTTAAAAAATTGACATAAGACATTTGGGATGGATTTTTTTTTTTTTTAAGAAATACTTTGAATTTCAAATTATTTCTGAAAAATGGCTGCAAAGCCAGGCGCCTTGATCCATTTACAAACCACATCGAGGTGACAGGAAAGCGTCAGAGTCCCACCTTGAGGTTTTTTGTGAAAGTGTCCAGAGATCAGCTTTATTTATGGATTACACTTTTTTTTGCCATTTAGTGTGTCTAAAATAAATTGTCCATATTTGAAAGCCACGCTCCAAAAAAGATTTCACTAATCACTGGGAGAGCTCTTGGTGTTTTGGTTTATGTATTAATTGCCAATTATGTTAACATTTCACACAGCTGGATGAAATGTGGATTACTGACATGAAGTCAAACAGGTTCAGATCCTAAAATTCTCAAGGTCATTGCTCATATCTTTGTTGTGTTTTAAGTTTTCTTTTCTTTATTTGTGCTACACCCAAGGCTTTCCATCAGTCCATATTTATTGCTGACCTTCAAGTGCTTTGTTGCAGGTTCTTAACTGGAAATTAGATGCCGTGTTACTTATGTACCACCTCAAATGTAAGATAAGTGAAAGACGCAAACGATAATTAATTTGCCTTAATTTTAGCATATGTTATACCTGAAAACCTTGTGTGTAATGCATGTAAAAGGCGGTCATGGTGTGTGTGTGAACAATTGGTCAAGAAGAGCAGCTGAAGACTTCTGCACGGGTAAGACTGCTTCTACAATTTTATTTATCTGTGCAGAAATGTAACTAATTTTCATGATGTTTATTTTCTTGATTTAATAACCACACCAAATGCCTTGTTACCCATTGAAGTGAAAGATATTGTTGATGATGATGATGATGATGCTTTGAGCAAGAAAAAAAAAATCCCATAATGTTTTTTTCCTTGTATACCGTGTGACCTGCTTTCCTCCCAGGCCTAACTTAAAAGGCTTGTAGGGGCAGCGAAGGGCTGAGTCCATAGTTCAACACCTGTAAGTCACAAACAACTAGTTCAACAAAAAACTCGTGCCTGTTTTTGTATTTCTTGTTCTGAAAGAAGGAATCGTAAGGAAAGAAAGTATTGTCTTTTGCCGCGTTTTTCTTGTTAAAAATGGCAAAAATCAAACACGTTCCACAGATCTTTCCTTCCATTTGAGTGGTTTCCAGTTGCATTCTTGCTAAATGTAGTTTTCTTCAGCAAGTTCGAAGCAACAAAGTGCACCATGCTGAACAAGGAAGCCTCTCTGTTAGACTTAGACTTGCAGCTTTTCACTAATCAGAGTAGGACATGTTCTTCTGTGAAACCCCTCAAAATCTGGAAACTACTCGATCTGTGCATATTACTAAGCTTTCTGCAACCGCTCATCGGATGTTGCGCGGCATCAGCTGAACCTGTCTGTGTTTTGCTCTGCAGAAACTAGAGGAGGAGAAGGACAAGCGGGAGAAGGAGCGGCAGGAGTTTGAGCGAGAAAGGAGGGAGCGCGAGAAGGAGCGAGAACGGGAAAGGGAACGGCGGGACCGCGAGAGGGAGAAGGAGCGAGAGCGGGAGAGGGAGCGAGAGAGGGAACGAGAGCGGGAGAGAGAAAGGGAGAGAGACAAAGACCGCGATCGCAAGACCAGAGAAAGAGAGAGAGAACGAGAGAGGGACTGGGACAAAGACAGGAGCGCCGATCGCAGCCGATCAAGGTGAAGTAAAAAAAAAAAACCCAAAATATATTCATTCAATTCTGTGGGACTTTTCTAACCATGCATATTTTCTATTCAAAATAGTCTGAAGCCTGATGTCTCCCAAACTTCGTTTTTGTGTAGAGAGTTGAGTCGTGACAGAGAGCGAGAAAAGAAACGGGACCAAGAGGATGAAGAGGAGGCGTACGAACGCAGGAAGCTGGAGAGAAAACTCAGAGATAAGGAAGCAGCGTACCAAGAGGTAGGAAAAGCAAAAATAAAAGGTGCAGTTATTAAAGACGCAAGTTGAGCTCAATAACACAAATTTCAGAATACGTCAAGTTTAGTGAATCAAACTAAATTCAGTCCTCAAAATAGGGGGACATTAAGGTTAATTAAACAAAAATAAGACTGGTCAAGATATTTTTTGTTTTCAAATATTTGATTTCTTAACATAAGAATGTATGTCTGTCTGTATCTTACATTTTTTTGTTAAAGCGTCTGAAAAACTGGGAGCTGAGGGAGAGGAAGAAGTCCAGAGATTATGCCAAGGAGACTGAAAGAGAAGATGAACGCAGACGAGAAATGGTGAGAAGACGAGCAGACTGTCAACAAAATACAATACTGTGCTGCTTAATTTTTACTTTTTCAAAGTTTGACACATCTGAATATTAATGAAGCCCATTTTAAAATACATTTTTAGTTAAACGTGTGTTTTATAATGTATGAGTTGGAACTTTTCATATAACAAGCATTACTACTTTTTTCTCATCTAGGCTGCTTAAGTAGTATTTTTATTAAGTCAGAAAGTAAAATGTTGAATAAAATTGATTTATTGTGTAAATAAATTTAGCATAAATTTGTCTTGCTGTGTTTTTTTAGGTAAAAGAAGGCAAACGGTTGAAAGAGTTTCTTGAAGACTATGATGATGAAAGAGATGACCCCAAGTATTACAGGTGAGCAACAACAACTAAAGAATGTTGCACTTCTGTTTTTATATGTTTTGTTACCGAAATGTATGATTGATTAAATTTGGTCAAACACGCCCCGTGACAGAAATGTTGAAAATTTAAGCGGTCACCAATATTTTGTGTTACAGAAAAATACCACCGAATCAAAAAACAGTTAAATGGTGCCGTCGTCCAAATCAAACCCAGATCGTGCAATGCTGCAGCTACATTCATTGCTCTGGGAGCTGATGTTTCCTTTCTGACCCCTAGGGGCAGTGCGCTGCAGAAACGTCTCAGAGACAGAGAGAAGGAGATGGAGGCAGACGAGCGTGACAGGAAGCGAGAGAAGGAGGAGCTGGAGGAAATCAGACGGAGGCTGTTAGACGAGGGACATCCAGACCCAGACGCTGAGCTGCGCAGGGTATGCTCGTCTGTCAGAATATTGTGTTTGTCTGTGTGTGGATGTGGTGAAGGAGCACGCTGTCTGATGTTTTTGTGAAGGTCATTTTACCATCTGAGCCTCTCCGCATCTCTGCACACCAAAATATTGTTCAGCTTTCGTTGTTTGATGACCTTTTTTCTGTTACATGCAGCATTTGTGTGACAGTTTCTGCTTCTCTGCCTGTTATTGGTGCAGATGGAGGAGGAAGAGGAGGAGCGTCTAAGACGGCCCCCCGTCATCCCAGAGCCCGAACCTGAAGAGCAACGTGATCACCACAGGAGTTCAAGAGACCACCGGGATCGTAGACAGGAGCAGGAAAAGGTAGAACCCCGGTCGCGGCCCAGTCACTCTGACGAAGAGATGGAGGAGGGTGAGGAAGAGGAGGATTATGACAACGAGGAAGAAAACCCCAACGTAAAACCGCAGTTGAAGCCAACAATGCGGCCCATTACAGCTGCGCCCTCGGTGTCCTCGGCGAGCGGCAACGCGTCTCCCAACACTCCCGGAGACGAATCGCCCTGCGGCATCATCATCCCTCACGAGAACTCACCCCCGGATGCTCTGCCGCAGGAGGAACATCGGCCGAAGATCGGCCTCAGCCTCAAGCTGGGTGAGTTTAACGAGGATGATGAAGAGCTGAAAAAGGGCTAGTAGTGGAAATAAATCAACATTTTTAACAAGTGATTCTCAAGCAAAATAATTTGTGATGCATAATTAGAAATGTCAGGACTAATTCAGTTTGAAAGAAGGCAACTTGAAGTGGAAAATCAAAAAAGCAATCCGACAAGTTGAACCGTCATCTTTTAATTAGATGCTTGACTTTGACCTTGTGTTAGGAAAATAATACTGTTTTTCTTGGAAGTGGCAGTGCTATAAACATGAATGCATGTAAAAGTTACTGCATGTTTTAATGGAAGACAGTCTGTTTAGTAAGCCTCAATGATCATTTTAAATAGAATTTTTATTTCCACATGAAACTGTGCCACACTGGAAGAGAGAAACATTGTCTGCTAAAATACAGATTTCTCAGTTATAGTTGGTATAGATAGACCTTCCTATACTCCCTGTGATTGGTTAAAAAAAATAAAATCATGTTTTAGAGCTGTTCTCTTCGCATGATCCACCTACAGGAGACTTAAACAATGCTAGTTCTGTTTATATTGCTGCAGCAAGGACAAAAGAAGTTAACGGTGTATGTCTTCCTCAGGTGCTACAGGAAGCCCAAGCCAACCAAACGCAGGCAAGAGAAAGAAGTTGCCAGTGGA
>JAVKLF010000060.1:4655101-4669259 GCA_034783495.1 Millerichthys robustus | reverse complement strand
GGACATTTCCTCGTAGGTCATGTTGTCATCATAGTCTGAAGACAGAGTTCAGGAGGGGTCAATGAAACATCACAGACCAATACGTTAAGCCACTTTGAGCTCTTCAGCTGCTGATCTGTAACTACCCGTGACTCTTACCTGTCAAAAAGAGAAACTAGGAATTTCAAAAAGAAAAATATTACATCATCTATTATTTTATTTGACGGATTACATCAAGGCGTCTACCTATCACCACTCAAATGATGCGTGTTGTTTTGTTTTTTTAACAGTATACACCGTTTGTGTGAACCCCAAAACCGTAAATCCCTCCAAGCCGTTAACACGCTCGCTGATCCCGTCTGTGAAGACGAGTCTAATCTGACTTGTGACACAACACGCCTGCAACAAGCCGCTGTGAGAAAGACGAGGCGTGTCAACTTTAGCTTAGGTGTGGGCGTAATGCTGACAGTGGTGAACGTTTGGCTTCTGTCCAGCACCGTGGCGGGCTTTCACAGGTGGGTTAATGAGGGGTGACAGTGAGTTAAGAATGCACAGAGAAACACACGCTGTTAAAGACGTGAGAAAGAAAGAAGTCTCACCTTTGTTTGTGTTCGAGGCGTTCTTCTTCTTCTGTTTTTTACTTTTCTTTGCATTCCATAGCTTCCCTAAACATTGTTACAAAACAAAAAGATGTTTTTTTTTAATGAGAAGTTGTAAAATTTACATCGGCCAGTATGCTTGAGTTTGAAGAAGCCTGTGTCTGATTAATCTTTTGTTACCTTGCTGCTCTTGGTTCTTGTCGTTTATAGTTTTCTTTAGACTCTCTCTCTGTTGCTGGAAACTTTTACCTAAAGCATACAAACACATTCAATATATTATGTAAAAAAACAAAACAAATAACAAAAAAAAACTGGATGTAATTGAAAGAGTTTGAACATTTTTTTTTGGTCAAAGAACATTTGTAGTTAATGTAAACAAATTACCAAAATTAGAAGTATAAGATATTTTTAGGTCTTGTTATTTTAAGAAGTTTCTACTTGTTTTTTTTAAATATAATGGAAAAATCAAAAAGGCAGCCAACTTTCCATTTCTTAGGACTTAACCTTGTTTACTTGCACCCCCAACACACTCGGGTCAGAGGGCAATCTCAAATAATTCTTGAGCGCTTGTTTTAATCTGCTTGGTGCGCCAGATGGGTGGAGTCAGGCTAGTTATTTGTCCGTTTCTAGTACTTGTCTGCAACATAATTTCTAGACAACTGGAGCTGGAGTAAATATCTGCCTTATTAGATCACAAAACTCTGATTCACAAGTTTCAGTTTCATCCTTTTAACTTCTTTTTTTTAAACACTGAGTTCCTATTGCAAAAAAACAATTTGTACAAGCAAATGTAAATTGCAAATATGTTTTCAGTACCAGTTAAACATTACTTTTTCACACGGACATATTTTTTCTTCATTAGAAAATGCTTACTTGATGCAAACAAAAGAAAGCTTTTAATAAACAGTGAAAAGTACTGAAGACTGGTTTCCTGAACACACCAAAAGCCACATGTTCACACAGTGTAACACATATTGCAACCTTGTGCTGTTTAATGTCCCAACAGTTAACATCTTGTTCCTGCTTGTCTTTGCACGCCTACACCCAGTGAGATTTTCACTATCCTATTAGGTTCACTGCCAGCCACCTGTGCGACATTGATCTCATAAACGCCAGACAAGACATTTTTGTGTTTTTTGACAAAACACATTATGATAGTAAATAATAAAACAAAAAATTTGAAATGTATACAATATGTAATGCTAAATTTACTTAAATATTCTTTAGATCATGCTTCATTGCCAGAAACAGAAACTTTTATTGATATTTACATTTTTATTTTTTGTTTCCCAATCAATTTATTTTACATCTGTTTGTGTTCTTTTCTTCACAATGAGACTACTGGTACATTTTATTAGCTGGTCAGTGGATGCAGGCTGCAGCAGCCATCGCACCAAATGGCCAGATGGTCATGAATTTCTAACACAATGAGTTTCGTACCAAGCTAACCTAAAATACTGACAGCTGTCTTTAAAAATCTTTCAGGATCACAGCTTTGGAACTAGCATTATACATATCGTCATGATTTCTTTTTTTTTTTTTGGTCTGAAATATTTTAAAGTACTTTACACGGTCACATGACCAGCCCAGAAATAATAAGTGTGGACCTACAGCGTTACACTAACTTCACCTAATTTAGAGATCTGTATAGAGGAGTATTTGACATAGAAGTGACCAAAAACCTGAAGGCCTTGCTTTGTAGAGCAAGGAAAAACTTTCAACCAACCCTTCCACCACTATCATGCAGATTGGCTGGGCAGCGAGCTCTGGAAGAGTTCTGAGGCTCCAAACTTCTCTCTATGAACGACGTGGGTCTTTGTGCTCATTGGGACCTTAAACTCTGCAGAAACCTTTCTGTACCCTTTTCCAGATCTGTGCCTCGATACAATCTTGTCTCAAAAGTCTACGGATTTTGATTCTTGGACATCATGGCTTGGTTTGTACTCTGACAGGCACTGTCAACTACGGGAACTTAATATGTATGCGCCTTCCCAAATGTATTGACCCTTATTTAACCAGGCAAATCTCTTTAGCAAGGGAGGCCTGGGCCTGAAGGCAACCTAACATGCATGTTTTTGTCTGTGGGAGGAAACCAGAGTGCCCGGAGAAAACCCACGCAAGCACGAGGAGAACATGCAAAGTCTGCACAGAAACACTCTGGGTCCGAACCGGGGATCAAACCCAGGACCTTCTTGGCATCATTGCTAACCACTAATCCATTGTGCTGCCCAAATACTATTCTACTAATTTTACCACATGTGAACTCCAATTATGTTGTGGAAACATCTGTAGAATGATCAACGGTAACAGGATGCAACTGAGCTCAATTTTAAATGTCATGGCAAAGGCTGTGAACACTTATACACACATATGATATGAATATATTTCATTTACCAAAAAGTAAGGTAAAAGTAAGTTTTTTTTTATTAGTTTAGAAAAACTAAATCCACGTTTTTCCACTTTGTCATTATGAGGCATTGCGTGTAAAATTTTGAGGAAATAAATGCATTTATTTCATTTTTGAATAGGGCTTTAACGTAGCAAAATGTGATAAAAAGCAAAGCACTGTGAATTCTTTCCAGAGGCACTGTAGAGCAATAAAGTACATTTTAACGTTCTGCCTTGGTCTAATTTCTACCTGGAATGAGTCCAGCCAGAGGCTGATTGTCCTCGTCTCCATCCCTGTAGGCCTGCCACCAGTTTGGGTCATCCTGGCTGATGACGTGCAAAATGTCTCCCTTCTGGAAGGACAAACCCAGCTCCCGACAAGGCACAAAGGGGTCATCAGAGGGGTCGTAGTCAAAGTACGCTCGTACATGCATCTGAGGAGAGGGTTTACAACAACACCTTTACTGCTGCAAACCTGCAAACAGGCCTTCTCACGCACACGCTCATGCTGTGACAGACTTACCACAGTGTATCTATGAGGGGCAGGTTTAATCTGAGAGCTGGGGATGAGGAGGAAGGTTAGAGTCCCCTGCATTTCTTGCTGTGAAAAATATATATAAAAAAACAACAATAAATGAGATCATTGATACATTCCTGTAAAATGTAATTCTTTTAATGATAATATTCTATAGTATAGTCTATAGTATTTTTTAGGAGTGGTTTCAAAAGGTAAACAATCTTACAATAAACTAAAGTGGTTCAAAATATTCTAAACAGTTGTAAAAACACTGCAGGATAATCTGCAATCTCCCCACCAGCAAGTCGTGGACTTCGTTGATGTGCTTCCCACGAATAGGAACCCCATTGATCTCCAGGATCTCGTCTCCTTCGCTGAGGAGGCCGCTGCGTTCTGCTGCTCCACCTTTCACCACACGACTCACCACCACACTGTCCACATCGTTACGCACTGTGGCACCCTGGCAAATGCAAAAGCACTTACATTAGGAATGTTTTCACAAAATCAAGCAACACACATCCAAAGACACAACACTTTCTAATAAGGTTGAACAAATACAATTTAAATAGTACAAGTGAAAAAAAAAACACACTAATGGCACTTAATAACAGCTTGTGACTTCAAAAAACATGACATCTCACCAGAGGAGTGTCTTTGGCCTTCTCCAGCCGCACTAATTTAACCGTCTCTCCTAGATACTGAGTCATATTTTCCTCTCCCATTTCCTGCACCGCCACACTGTCATGAGCCTGCATCAGCGCCTGTCACATGAACAGACAGACAGAAAATACACACACATATATGAATACATATTCAGAATAATACCAACAGAAACTGAGACAGGATGTCTTTTAAACACAAAACCTGTAAAATAAAAGTTTAAAAATGGCAGACAAGTACTTCTGGATATGTGCTTTCAACGAGAAACCTACTCATCCCTAGTTTTTTTAATCTGAAATCCCACTTCCAAGGAATGTTTATGACAGAGATTGCTCCTTGATTTTAATTGATGTGATAAGAGTTTTTAATAAACATTAGTTCATATTAGTTTCTTTTGTCTGGCAGCAAAAGGATACTAAGACAGCAGACTCGGGCTAAGCTTCAGTCTCCTCTCAAACTGTCCTAATCTGTTCCTTCATTCTGGAGTCAAGACTATCCATCACCCATCATTTAACACCTTTGGTTTCCTGTCTTTAACGGACACTGTGTTTGGTGGACATGAGGGGACACTGTACTTTCTCACATGCCTCCATTAGTTTTGTCTATAAAGTTGTTTACTTGAAAAACAGAGTGACTTCTGTGAAACTTTTGCTTCCTGCAGAGAAACCGACATAATCTGTTCCAATTTCTGTGACACAAGGCAGCCTCACATCTCATGAGACTGACTCCAGTGGCTGCGTGGTCCAGACTCAGTCTGGTGGGGAAGGGGGGAGTAGTTCACAGGGTCACACCAGATGTCTGGTTCTCCACTGTATCAAAGAAATCCCAACAGAATCACACATCTGAGGACTTCTCTGACCTTCCTGCTTCTCTAAAGGACAATAACAATCTGATATTGCAACGCCGCTTTTTACCAACAATGCCCAAACTGACATGGGTGGAAATCCAAAAAAGTCTGACTCTTTCATATTGACAGGTATAAATGACAAACCGATTTCCCACTAAGTATTACTCAAAATCAAGGATTTTATTTCCCCCAGTGCTACTCCTCAAACAACTGTGACTTGTGTTCATGTGTGACACAGTGGAAGCTGACTGTGGGAATATTCAGAAACAGGTTACAGCCAATCGGAACGTCTGGAAACTCAACAGCAGGCACGTCCTGACGAGTACACGCAAAAAGAAGTAAATCCAGTCTTTAGGATTTACATCACAAGACTGACAACACCCGAAAGTTGCTCACAACTGAAGATGAAGATCTAGACGATGCAAATTATAAGGGCTTGCAAACTGTATACACGTTATACAATTAGACACAAGAATCAATTGTTTATTATATTAGTATATCACAATTTCATTTACAGATTCTGCCCTGTCTGAGACCACAGTTTGAAATGACTCCTTGGAGTGATTGACAAAATAACACTGGTTAAAGGATTTGTTCTGGAAAACACTTATCTTCTGTATGTTTTCCAGAGCATGTTTTATCAGGTACATACAAGCGCATTGGAAACACAAAATCTTCCAGCTGCTTTTCAGGCATCAAGCCATTATAATACAAAATCTTGATCTCTGACTTACCCGTGGAGGGTGGAAGAAAAACAATTAGCCTTTCTGAGGCACTCGTGTATAACATTAATTATATTTCCAGCAGTTTAATTATTAGAATATTAACTAAATGAAAGATTTGGCCTGCAAGGCTCTGCATGCTTGTAACCTTATCATTTTGTGAGTCAAGAAAAAGTTACATCAGGAAAGCTGAACCCTGACCTGAAGATGAGGGTTGGTGAGCAGCACACTGAGCTCCAAACCCTCCTTTTGTTGACTCGACTGAAGAATCCTCTGAACCTAAACAGACAAACAACATGGTGAGATAAATCTGCTACTGAAACCTTTAAAACTGCATGCCAGAAGAACTCGGTGTCACTTTACAACTTTAATCTATATCTGCTTAGTCTTGCCGACAATCGTTTAGGCTTTGAGATGCTAACATGAAAGCAAAGAATCAATATGCACTGATTTATTTTCTTGTTTTTGTTCTTTCTTCAGTCAGTTTGTAGAAACTTATTTCAAAATATGAGCGCAAAGCAAATGTGCTTTTTTAGAGTTAAATTACAACTTTACAAAGTTGTCCAAGATTTCCAAACGTAACTTACATCTAAAAACAGAATATTGCAAGATTTATGGCTTTTACTCCTTGTGCTTGTGTTGACTTCAGAAAAAAACATCTTACATATGGTCCTAGTTTTATTTGAAAGTAAATGATTGTAAATAAAATATAATTGTTTGTAGTGCAAGACTTTCACACATTGTCCATTTGGCTACTGCCAAGTAATTCAAAGAATTTTAACATTCCAGGTGGACCCAGTGGTAGCCTATGGTTTTGGAGAAAAAAAAAACAAAACCTTGTGTGTGTGTGTGTATGTCTCCATCAAAGATCAAAGTAGCAAAGCTCCTTTTTGAACAATACTTATATTGATGCCAGTTCACTCTGTTCCCATTTTTCTTCTCTCCTCTTTGCTGTTTGATTCTATTTCAGTCTTTTGTTTCTTGCGGTGTCAGCAGGCTTTCTTGCCTCTGCACTTCTGCCTCTTCCTCTCTTGGTCAGGGCTTAGTTTATCCATTATACTTATCAAAGGTCTCGCTAACAAGGTGATGCACCCTCTCCCCCCCTCCCCCAGCAGGACTGCACCTCGGCCTATGCTGCTGTAAGCTCCTGCAGTTTCTTTTTCTGGCTGCCCAGATCCTGGCCTTCGTCCTGCAGTGTGCTGCACTGCTAAGCCAGCACAGAGGGCTGCTGGGAGATTAGTTTACACAATGGTCAGTGAGCGCCGTTTAGCACAAACTCTGTATCTGTTGTTTGAGCGCATTTGTTGAGTTACTCTGTGTAGAAACGTGATGTGCTGTTGGTGTGTGACAGAAAACAAATGATCAGATCCAGCTTGTTTCGTTTCAAATCAATCCACTCATGACTCTGAATACCAATTCTGTTGCACTGCCTTGTCTCATAGCTTATTTGGTCAAAACAATTTTGACTCAAACAAATTTAGCCATCAGCTAAAAGTCACACACTGTGGTTAAGAGTCACCACAACTCATAAAAAGTTTACACTAATCCTAATTTGGTGCCTTATTGACATAAAGAAGCTTCTACATTACTTGTGGCAACTATTTCTGTCTTTCTACGTGATTCGAGCTGCTTTAGAATATTTGACATGTAGTGGCTCACTTCACAAGTCAAGACAATTACAGCTGCTTTGCTTCAGTAAAGGCAACCTGGCTGGTGTTTATTAAACAAGGAAGTCAGGAATGACAGATTCCCTGGTTTGGTTTCTGGCTTTTTGTCACTTTTTAGATTGGTACTCTGCAGGAACCACAAAATTGTTACTTGAGCAAGAAGTGAAAGTCAAATAGAATACACTATATTTTTAGTTATTTTTATAAACCATTAAAATATTACATATTTTGAGAGGTAAAAATATCAGCGGGAATCCAAGCAGGTAGTCTCCTCCCTCTGCTCTGCCCCATCAACAATAATTGCTTTGACTTTTTTGTTTCCATTTATTTCTGCAATGTTGCACATTTAATACAGTTTTCCTTACTTTTTTTTTACAATTCTTAATGTCTTTTTATGGCCTGGATCCAACAAATATTTCATGTTTTTTTCACTTACCTTGTTAGCGACAAGATAATTACATCGTAATTATTTGAGGTTTTGTTTTTGCTGTTGTATTAAATTAATTTTTGCCTCAAGCCAGTTTTTGATGCTTCGTTGAGTTTGCTCAGTGGCTTTGCTTACAAAGGAGCTTCAAAAATAGAATATAATCAGAAGCCATACTGTTAACTGGTGATAACGGAGCAAACAGATTTATAACAGTATGAACAATCAACCTCTTCTGTGGAGACCACGGCTCGTCTCCTGAGGCACAGAACTGATTTCGAGACATGGTTAAAAATGTCACAATAAGTGATTGAATCATTTACCGTAGGTCTTGTCGAGTCTGTGTGATCTGACTGAGAGTCCTTTGGTGCTGCTGATATTTGCATTAACCAAACTAAAGGCTTAGTATTCCTTAAAGACACACATATCCCTTGTTTCCTTTCATGTCAGAGTTTTAGACTAACATCTTATGATGAGAAGTTTTGGAGTTACAGCTGTCTTGTTCAAATCTTCTAAATGATGTTGTGTGTGATATAATGTGAACTTAACCGATCTTGTGAAATGTGTTTGCGGTCAGATTATGTGTCGAAAATAACTCTCAGCCACCTCCACATCAAACTTTAGTGCAGTATCTGTAAATCTGATCCAAGTTATTGGCATTTTTACGATGGCTAAGGTCAATATGCTGTGGTGGCTATCCTGAATTGGACCGACTTTAAAAGTTAAAGAGCTGTCAGAATAAATGATTACTTTCTGAGAACTTAATTAAAATCTATCTAGTGGTTCATGAGATATTTTGCTAACACAGGATTATTGATTGTTGATTTGAACAGATAATGCCAAAGTTTTAAGCAAATATGTCTTGCCCAGAATAATGTTCAGAATATGTGTTATAAATGACTCAGTTAACAAAACAGTAGAATTTAGGTAACTATATATGTAAAACTGACCAAATTATTGACTTTTATGTGATTGTTAAGGTCAGTTCGCTGTGACAACTATCTTAAATGGGTTGATTCCAAAGGTTAACAGTTCTGACGGATATGTTACGGATAGATAAACAAACAAACAAAAACAAGCAGTGCAAATTCCAAGAAATAGAAAAACTTGGTTGACTGTAAGCGTACCTCCTGGCAGAGGTCCTGCGCTTGTGATGTGAGGGGCGATGTGGGACTGACTCGGCTCATCTGCTGGGACATAGCAGAGTGGATCATGTAGGCAGTCCTGAATTCCTCCTTGGCTAGGAGCTGCATTATCAGCTCCACATCCTGCTGGCTCTGAGCATCATGCAAGCAGTTCTGCACCCATTTCAGAGTCTGCAATAATTCCTCCAGTTCTGACAAACAAGCAGACAAAAAGAAAGAGACCATGCTTATGAAAACAAAAGGCCCAAAAATCAATAAACATTTAATCTTTACAGATGTGAAGGATGCTTTTACAGCTTAATCTGGTGATTATTTGCCTAACAATAGCAGAGTACAACCTAAAGCAATTATCTATATTGATATAACACAACTCTGTGTGCAAAAATAATTTTATCAGGGTACAGGCAGACTTTTATTTTAGAGAAATAGTCACATAAACTGTAATGAAAATCCACTTTTATGAGGTTGATTTCTGACATTCTGAATTGAAAATTGTAAATGAGTTTAATACTGCAAACAATAAATATTGATCAGGCATTAAATTATAAACTTTCAGAGGCAAAGGGGCTTCCCTGATGCTTAGTCTCAGTGAAAACAGGTTATCGAGTAACACAGTTGTTCACTTCTAGTGCAAAATAACTACAGAAAGTCATAGGAGAAAAATATTAACTTGGGATGTTTTGCAGTTGAGATGTATATTCTTTTTATTAATCTTAAAAGTTTCTGGATTGTGTCTATATTGAATATAATATGGTGCACAATACAAATGCTGTAAAGAATGTATTTTATATAGTCTTTCTGTTGAAACTTAAAATAGCAATTTATACTGCTTAACTCACTGCTTCTTATTAGCTTTTACTACTAGATTTTGTGTTGAGCTGAAACTATCAGTGTGAATCCTACCAGAGAGCCTGTAAAACCCACCGTCCTCCTCCCACACTGCCCTCTGCCCTGTCTCTTCAGTAGTCATTGTTTTGACTTCTTTTGTTTTCATTTATGTAAAACCTCCCAATTCTATTCTTTCCTGGGGTTTGTATTGCTCCTCCTCTTTCAAACTTTCCTTCCTGCATCCAACCTCTGTGACCCTCATAAAGACCTTTCAACCTTTCCTTCCTCCCTTTAACTCACCGACTACAGGATCTGGGCAGGTTGTGTCTTTAGCAACCTTTTCCTTCCCGTCGAAGGTGGGATTGTCAATGCCAACCTTTGGGTTCTGTGACAACTTCTTGAGCCTCAGAGAAGCATTAGGATCAATGTCATGCTTTCCCTTGTTGTCCTCCTCTCTCCTCTTCCTCATCTCTTCTTGGTAAAGCTGGATCCTCTCCATGTGGGCGCTGCTCTGAGGGGATTTAACAAGGCTACTTTCCTGGCCTGGACAGTCCACAGCTCTCTCTCTGTAGCTCATGGCCTGACCAGAGGCCTCCTGCACATAACCGTTCATATGGGACGTAATCATCCCTGTTGCAGTGGTGTACAGCTCAAACCACCCCAGGGTTTCCTGAAATCTGCCAGAGTACTATGAGAAACTACTGCTGGAAACAATCAGCTCAAGGGTCAAATAACTCCATTGTGGGATGCAGTTCTTTGTGTTTTTACTCTCATCTCACATTCTGAAATACAAACAGAAAATGAAAAAGGATTTACATAAAATTATAAACAGAGATGACAAAAGAATATAAAAGATGCTTTATCTAGTTCGCAGTTAACACTATGAACACACTCTGAAGACAGACAAACACATTATTTAGGAGTTTGACAGCAACAAAGTAATGAACAGTTCAAATAAATGTAAAGAAGTTTGTTATATTTCATACTACAAGTAAGTAAGTAGAATTTACAGTTTGTTATGCTGGATCAGGAACAACGTTTACCCTTATCTTGTCTCATCTACCAAGGCACTAATCTAATTCTTAACTTGGACAACCTTTTGGCCTTGGTTACCTTAAATCCCCTCACTTCAGCACACCTGTCCATCAGAACAGCTTGTTCAATATATACACACCTGTGGCTAACTGCTCCTTTTAATGCCAATAAATTATGAATAAATTTAAATAATGGTAAAACTGTTTTTCTTTGCTTTTATTGTAAAAGAATGATTCATTAATTTAGTTAAACAAATTCTTCTCCGTATTATGACTTTTTTTTATTGCAGTTCATACCTATTACTAATGTTATTTTTTCTATATCTTTAACAGCACTTTAGTTAATTAAGTTGTTTTGAATGTGTAACAAAAAACACTGACTCAATATATTGCTGTATATATTACAACATATTCAAACCCATAATAAAAAAACTGCTATTATTTATTACCTATCTGGCCAGAGTTGAGACTATTGTAGATTAAAATCTATTTTTATGGATGCTACAAGCACTAATCTGGATTTCATAGTATGACCGAGACATGCTGATGTGACGCATTTGTTTGGTCAGTTTGAAGAAACAAAACCCTCAGGGTATAATTTATGACAAAAGTTCTTACACAGTTATAATAATACTAAATGCTAGTCAGCGTGGCTCTTATTATGACCTAAAAATTTATAGGCCTGACTGAAGACCAGTTTGCAGACATTAAAGATTATCAATTATTAAATCAAACTTGTTGCTATTGTTGGTAAATCAAAGCAGGCATAAGTCTCATAAATACGTCTTTGAAAGGCACCTCTGAAACAAAGTCGGTCATGTCCTCTACAATTAAATGGCAGCCCATACGCTCTCATACCAGCTCTCTACAGCTAATCATGTCTGGCAAGTCTACCTCCACGCCTTTTAAACCCCTCCTTTACAGAAACATTTAGCTGCATTTAGTGTGGCAGGGTACTGCTGAGAAACAGCAGAGGCTGCCAGCAGACCATCTGTTCCCTTGGGCTTAATTAAGCTTGGGATCTCAGGCTCTACTCTATAGCTCAGTGGCCATGGCAGGACATGGAGGGATGCTGGGAGGAGAGCCTGGATGTGCCTGGATAGAGGAATGGAATGAAATGGAAGTGTGCACTACACATTATAATACAAATAGGCAAAAGGTTTAGCTACACAGTGTATAAAACTGAGCTGTAGTCCTCTGCAGCATGACACAAATGATTCAATATTCTTAAAAACAAATAGAGCCCAAAGATCAGGAATTAGAAGTAAAAACTATTAATACGATTTATTTTTAGAAATAAATAACTTTAAGCAATTTGGCATAACATTTAACAGAACTATAAATATGGGCAAACTACACGTTTATATAAATTCATACAAAAATATTTCAATTTTCCTATCAATTTGACTTAAATGTACAATAAATTCAGAATTTACAGGCACGTTGTCTTCAAACTTGGTGAAATATCCCATTCGACATGATTTATTCTGAACGAATTAAAAGTAGTTTACTAACAAAATGACATTTTACACTCATCGTCTAGCGTGCTAATTTTAGCCTCCAATTTTTGAACAAATCAATGTCATTTAATACACAAAACGTTACTTTGGTTTCGAGCCCAAACAACTAACGGCTTATAATCTGGAGTCGATCGATGTTATTGATTTTAGTTTATAACGTTTTGAGACTTTGCAAATATCTCAAACGTTAATGAAAACTTCCAATATCCACTGCTTAATTTTAAATGCGTGATCTAAGAGGCAATATTGATATTTAGCGCGAGCGCCTAACCCCGAGTTTAGCTAGGGGACTTAGCTTAGCTGAGTCGTACCGCTAACTGCATTAGCTGTCCCGTTACAGAAAGCGACTACTCACCTCTTTGAAACCGGCCAGCAGTCCCGAGCTTTGGTAAGAGGACGTTGTTGTTCGCAGAACTTGTGCTGATAAAAACCCGAATATGAGAGAAGACTCCTACGTTTTTCACTCGGTGTTCACGGGACGCGTTTAGTCGCTGCAGAGTTTTGTCCGAGCGCAGTGAGACGGGACACTTGTGGCTGGCTGTGAGTGAAACTGCGCCACCGGTTGTTTTGAGTCGTTTCCGTGGCAACAGTGCAGCTCAACAGCGCCACCCTTCAGTCAGACGCATTACGACATTGTCGTAAATGTATAAATAGCCCTCTTTGCATTCAGAATAGGTTTAATATAATCAAATAATTTTAATTATTTTTAAAACATGTACACTATATGACAAATATTGATTTAAATTGTAAGTAATGCAGATTTTTAATGCTGTAGACTTTCAATCATCTTAATATACAAATTATGTCTTATAATAAAAACTACTTTTTAAATAATAAAAATTCAGTGTCTATTTGTCATTTTTTACATTTTATTTTTATTCTTGTTGAAAAAAAAACATTACACACATTTTGAAAAAAAAATACTTTGGATAAATCAATTAAAATAGAAGTTTCTCAAATAACACTAACCGGGGTTACAAATCTTCAAGAAAATCCTTCCACCAGTAAACAAAGTTTGGTTAAAGTTATTTACACAATATCTACTGTACCAAATATAATCAAACTGTAGTAGTTTTATTATCTTTTCAAATTCAAGGCTTAAAATAGTATCATGAGTAAACTGTAATAAAATTTAAACTGATTAATTATATCTTTATTATGGCAAACAGGCTTAAATCGGAGGCAACCAGACTTAGATCAATCTAAGATCTTAGTCCGGTTGCCTCCAATTTAAGCCTGTTTGCTGTTGAGATGACCCGGATAACAAAGAATTTGTACAGGCACCTTTACTATAGCTTTGTTAAAGATTTTATAGAACGTGTATATTTTTAAAATGTATTATTTAATTGAAAATATACTCTCTATAGGGAGCAGAACACTTTACAGTTTGATTTTAAAGAAAAACTTAAATTGTCCCTATATAATTAACTACCTATTGTTAGTTTCTCTGAATCGTGCAAGATTACATTATGACCACCATTATGACCACCTTCTGTACATCCGCCCCCTGTCTCAGATCATCGACAAATTCCCAGACGTTTCCTACCACTTTTACGCTGATGACCTGCAATTATATTGCTCTTTCAATGACTCTACCTCTCACAAGTTAAACTCGCTAGTAGATTGTGTCACCAAAGGCCCTGATCCTGGCCCCTGAAAACAAAATCCCAAAGATAAAAGAGCAGTTAGGTACTCTGAGTCCGGCTGTCCGGCAGAGTGTGCGCAACCTGGGAGTTAACCTGGACTCAGACCTCTCATTAGATAAACATGTAAAAAATCTGGTTTCCACATGTTATTTCCAACTGCGCAACATTTCAAGGCTTCGGCC
>JAVKLF010000060.1:4568888-4584419 GCA_034783495.1 Millerichthys robustus | reverse complement strand
TATTATTATCGGTTATACTTAACAGACTGCTGAGTACAAACACCTCGGTGCCAATGAACACAACAAACACTAAAGTCAAATATAAAAGTAATATTAGCAGTGAAGAGTCACCAAAACCTGTTGTTACTATACTGGTTTAAGACAAGAAACAGGTGAGTGTTCTGGTAGCTGTGTCTCTTTTACATTTAGAGCTTTTTTTTAACAAACATGCCCCTCTCAAACTAGCATACTGTTGAACAGATGCCCACGTATCATCACAAGGCATCGCCCCAGCGGCGGCTCAGAGATGATTCAACCACACACAGACTCAGACAGTTGGGTCAAAGCAGGAAAAGGAAGAGTAAATTCGTGCTAGTGGGTAGTCACATGCCCTGGGCTCACTCACTACTCTCATCTAACATATTTTATATTACCAGTGAACTGAAAGTTAACATTTATCTTGTGCGTGTGTCTTAATTTAGTGATATTAGCTTTGTCAGGACATAACGTTTGTCTTCCTCAGAGCTAGCAGAGTGGAAAATGTCCAGGAATAATAATATTGCATTGCTAATAGGTGCATAGTGGACAAGAGGGTGCAAGGAAAAATGTGTAATACCCACTACCAAAAAAGCAAACTGCAGGTAATAATATATTTTGCTGTGTCTTTGTGTGTTATTAGAAAGGTTTTGTATTTTTATTATTGTTTGTTAGTTTGATACTTTTTTGGGGAGCTTACAAGGGGAAAAAATGTTTAGAGTGGGCTTGTGAGTTTGGGTATCACATATATGGATGATATGTTTACTATAATATATTTATAAAAATAAAAGGAAGAACTGCTATATAACTTATATATGAGACATATTTCCAGTCCTGGTGGGAAATATGTTGTAACTGAATGTGCTGTCTGTCTGGAGGAAAGAAATGACCTCACTGCATAAACTGGAGGAACTGAATACCTGCCTAAATCTTTCTCAGGTAGATTTTAGTATCGAGATTAAAAAAGATTCCTCATATTATCCTGTTTCCCTCCGCTTTTAAAATCCGTTGTAGTGTTATGTCAGATTGTCTGCAGCTTCCAAGTACCGACAGTGAATGATAGAAAAAGCAGACTTCAGTTAATAGCCTATACTTAAAGGAATACATATTTCCCGCCTCTTTTCAGGCCAGAGGTTGAACTGACCGAGTCGTAGCCATTTTTGTCGATGAGTTGTGGAGGTCATCTTGTATCAGGTTGACTCCAAAACCTAATCAAATGTAGGTGTGCATCCAATGATTACATCCTGAAAGTTTCATTAAAAAGCTGTCTAGTGGTTCATGAGATATTCAGGCAACAGACACGCAGACATTCACAGACACGTGGACTCCAACATGTTTAAACACCTCTCCTGCACTTGTGATGTTACCTTCATATGACAAGCAGTACGCTATAAAACAAAAAACAAAGTGTAATGCATTTTGATGGTTTCGAGCACTGCGTAATACTGATTCCTGCCATGTAAATGTTAAGTATTGCTATGCCAATTGTTTGCTTTGCTTGTAGACGGTAGTTTGAGTGATTCAGAGGACCTGTATCCCTGCAGCAGCTCGCGCCAGTTTGAAGACAGATGACTCTTAGTTTTTGGTCAAGAAGCTCTGGCACGCTACGCCACTACTTCCTGGCACGACTCCTGTGAGCCGTTTGGTGCCGAAGCTGTTAAGGTGAGCTCGAGACAAACTCCAGATAATAAATCACGTGGAAAAGCAGATTAAATAGTTATATTTTAATCTGTAGCAAAACACACACACAAATATTAGGCTTCCAAAAAAATAAAAAATAAATCTAATTTTATTGCGATATTTTAAAGACAGATTGATCTTCACATTAAACCTCTATTGGAGATCTTTAAATGTTTTTGTTTGAACTTTGGCCCATTTAGTCAACTCTGTTAGCATATATCTCTTCAACTACTAGACAGATTTTAATAACACTTCTACAAAGTAATTATTGGAAGTTTGTCTTCAATTGATTTGGAATCACTCCAATTTAAGATAGTTGCCACAGCTAATGAACGTTAGCTAACAGAAAATTGGATGTAATCCAGTCAATTTTATAGATATTGAGCTATAATTTGAGGTGAGGTTGCAGATGAAAGTCGTTCTCAACACATACTCTGAGTGTGACATCTAAGAATATTGCATGAGATTGTGTATAATATTATATCCAAGGTCTGACCACAATGATTACAACTCAGCTTCCAACATAAAACGATCATTTAGGGAACAGGCTTTGACTTTTTTCTCCTTTCACCCCTCATTCTTTAGCATACTCCAAAAATTAATGAAGGAACTGAAAAAATATCTACATTTGTATCCAAATGTGGTTGCTTTGGCTGAAGTCTGCTATCAATTCATGTCTTTGTGATACATGCAAGATTGTAAATCCACCCACACATCTCTGGATCCGTCTTCGTTGTTACAACCAAGGGAGACATAAAAAGAAGTACAAAAATGGAAGTGAGAAAAAGAGAGAGGGATAGGAAAGAACTGATGAGAGGAGAGAGGGAGAGAAGGAAAAGATGCGTACTGTCTGTCGCAGAATATGGAGATTTCCTGAGTGTATATCCAAGTCTGTTTGAGGAAAGACTAGAGTGAAGCCACACAAATTCAGCAGCCAGCATCGATGGAGCTTTCTACGGGCAGCGAATCAAGCCTCAAAATCAACAGCATGATGGTCTATGCATGGAGCGCTGCTGTGGACGAATACACACATACACACTGGCTTTATGCAGATTAAAGCCACTGAATACCTTCTATGAGACCCTCTCCATCTCTCTCAGAGTCAGATCCTGGGTGGTATGTGTGGTGGGTCTTTGTTTGGTATAAAAGGGACTTGATGTGTTGCATTTTCCAGCCAGAGCTAAACTTGAATTGCACCAAGACGGAGTGTGAAGCAGAAGAGTAAGCATATGCAGTATACAGACGTTACACATGCAAATGTGTGAAATCACAGATTTGAAGTTTATACCAATTTAAAAGGTATTTAATTATGCAGATAGCCTTAATATTATATCAACTAAATTTTTCATTATTGATTGATGGCAAAATGGGAAGGTGGGATCATGGTTTACTTATGTCTGTTAGAAAAATATCTCATGAAGCACCTTATAAATTGTAATGAAACTCCAACACAGTAATCAGGGAGCAGCATCTACCAAAATACCTCAGAAACCCACCTAGATGAGTAAATTCCGTGAGATTCTGCACTTTACACTGGATTCAATTTTGTTGGGTAAATTCCACAATTCCGTCCGCGTTTTTCTGCATCGCAAAAATCATAGGGCCAATTAAATTGGAACTGAAATAAACAAACACAGCTTGAACTAGAAGGAGGCCACTGAGCACTCTTGCATCAAAATACACAAACACACAAGTGTTTACACACAGGTAAGAGAGGAAAAGGAACACTTCACAACAGGTTGAGCACAGCATGAGCTTCCATCCACTTTTAACAAAGCTCACATTGTTTTTATGACATCTCTGACAGCACGTTCAACCCCAATTATCCCATTTCCTTCCTCCTTCTCCTGACAAATACAATCCAGAAATAGGCATGGGCCGATTACCATTTTTGAGGTACACCACGGTGTTCAGAAGCCACGGCGTCAAACCTACAACATTTTTCCTTCGTACTGTTCTTATGGTTTGGAGGCCTAAAAACAAAACAGAGACAGGGTGGATCTTTTTATTTTCCTCCTCGTTGACCGCCACTGTTGCTCAGAGCCTTTATTCAGTTGTGAATGGTAACCATGAGGGGAATTCCTCTAAATTTTTAGGCTCCTTAAAAAAATACTTGTTCATTGGATCAAAACAAAATAGCCTCTTTTTAAGTCAATTCTGTTTTAAAACAAACATTTGCAACAATCTACTAGAGTTAGCATGTTAGCAGGTGAAATAAACAGCTTATTAAAGGTTAATAGCCAGGCTAACTTCTTACCTAACTTGGGACGGCGAGACTCTGCATTACTTTACAGGGAGCAAACCGGCAGAGAAGGAATATTCTGCACAGAACTACAGAACTATAAACAAATGTATCTGTTTTTATCATTTTGATTCAGTCTGTCATTTATGTGTGTATTTTGTGGAACTGAAAAGAAAAACATCTTTTGCACACACTTATGTGAAGACTTGCATATAGTGTCATTAAACAAGCAGCTCAGGGGGAAACATGCCAGCAACCTGTTGGAAAAAAACATCCTAACACTTTGGTATTAACCGATAAAGAAAAATATCAATTAAATAAAACTAACAAAACTCAAAACAGAAGTACATAAATCATATTATTATATTTTTGTTTTAGTAAAAACAATGCTGTATTTTTGCTCAAGGTTAGTCAGACTCTCAAACTGGCCCAGAAAAATCTGTTTTTACAAAATGCACAATCAATCACAAAACTCTCACTTGCACAGCCTCACCTCCTCCATGCTGTGTCCAGAATCTAAAGTAAGATGTCCCCTGTGTTCTGTCACCTGTCTTTAAAGACGCGGGGCTAAGTGATGGAAGAGGGTGAGCCAAGGTCTTATCTGTGTCCTGGAGACTGGAATCAATAGTGGACGGGCGACCTTTAACCCCGGCAGAAAGGAAGACCGAGCTCTGCTCAAGATCCTATTAGCATTCTGCTCACGCACGCCTCATACCTCAGCAGCCTAACGGCACATACAGAGTGGACGCAGAAGGTGTGGCAACAAGGTTTCAACTTGTGAGCTGGATTCAGTCAACATGAATGTCTGGACCTTAATCTCATCACGCCACCAAAATCTGTCGAGTTCTGCTGTCAAAACAAATCATCCTGCGAATGTTTTCTTTCGCCACAAAGAATCCTATAATCTCAGAAGACTAAAGGCTCAGATAAAACACAAAAACCTCATACAAACTGTTTCCATTGAGTTTTTTTCTCACTCCTCATTGCCTGCTGCCAAAGGCGATAAGGTGTTTGCCCGTGTTTGTGTCTGTCTGTTAGCAAAATATATTGTGAACCACTGGATGAATAAAATAAAAAAAAACCTTTCGGGTAATCATCACAGGACATGCATCTTTAACTGAATAACTTTTAGATATAACTCAACTCAAGTTGGCCACTACAGCCAACTGAACTTAAAAGAAGGCAATAAATGAGTCCATCTTTTAGACATTGTGTTAAAACTTGGAGTGGTTGTAGCTGAGAGTCATTCACAACACATACTCCAAGTACACAAGATCTTCACTTAAAACTGTAACATTAACTGTCAACCCAGTCTCACTCATGAAAAACTGGACGAATTTTAATACAAATTTAAATCTATTTGTTTTAAGATGACTGCCACTACTAATCACCATTTGCGACACATAATGACTATAGCTCAGTCAATCGTACAGATTGTATTGGATAAGTTATTCACAACAGGTCCAGAAGATCAGGAGACAACACTTAACATTACTTTCAAGGTTTGACCAACTCTCATTACGCAACATAAGATGAGCTTCGTCTAAAACTCTGGCATGGAAGGCGGTGGGCAACGAGCAGTTCTTTATAAAACTGCTAAACCTTTAGTTTTAAAGTTTGCTTTTCCAGGCAGCATAAGACCTCCTACTAAACAGACAACAATTACAAAAGCCAGACACACAAGTACATCAAAAAGATAAATAAGCCTGTCATTTGTGGCTGTGCGTGTCTCAACATCGGCATATGTGTGCGGAAATTGTCAACATTGCCCAGCGAAATCAGACTGACAACCTGTCACAATGCTGGAGATACAGTTCAGTATTGGAGTGACTAGTGGCACATGAATAAATTAACCCCTTTGATGTGGTGTGGGTAATAATGTAATGGTTAAAGATGGCAGTGATGAGCTATGACTTTAAGCTGAAAAGACACAATACACAGAAACCGCCTTTAAGCATCAAATTCTAATTGTGCAAATGCTGAGAGAACTTTTTAAGCTTTTTATTATAGCTTTGCTACATTTAGCTGTCAGCTATGCCTTTACATTTTATTTTGTTTAGTACAGCTGGGTTTATCCTCAAACTATTTTGCAAATTTAGGCTTTGAGATGCTTTCAGCTATTGTATTTGGCTACAGCTACAATTACCTTTCAGTTCTAATATAGCTGCTATATGGCTATTAGCAGTTTTGCTAATTGCAGCTTTTGGCCATTGTTTAGTTTATTTTAGCTTCCGTTCTGCCTGTTTCACCTTACATTCACACTGCATTTTGACAGAAAATGTATTTGATTGAGCTTTTTCAACATTCCTTTAGGTTTCTTGTGATAGAGTTGTGTCAGGGGAAAAACGAAAGGAAATGGAGGAAAAAGAGAGACTCAATGTGGGTGCATCCTGCCTTCCATGGCTGGTCAAGTCAGCACTGGTTGGTGAGAGAGGTTGGGTTTCAGCACCTCGGACAGCGCTCTCCCTCCCTTTTAAGTTGTTTTAACTGGAGGAGGAGGAGGAGGAGGAGGAGGAGGAGGAGGAGGAGGAGGAGGGGATGAAGAAGTAGACTGGTGGCGGTGTTGGTGGTGGGGGTTTCCCTGGCAGATTTCAGAGGAGGGTCTGTCTGCACAGAAATTCCTCCATCTCGACACACCGCCTACAATCTCCATCACATCGGATTTCCATACAAAACCGCATGTGTGCGTGTGCGTGTGAGAGAGAGAGAGAGATCGTGGCTTTCATGAAATATTGATCCACCCAGCCTCGCACAGAATGAACAGAAAGCAGAAGGGGGGGGGGGGGGGGGGATTCCCCCTCTGCCCAGCGTTTAACATGCATCCAGCCCCCCCCGCACCCCCACCCCCAACACACACACCGCCGCCACACACACACTCTTAAAAAATGTTTGATTTGCTCGCTGATCATGAGCGCAAACCTCTGGATTCGCCAGACTGAAGCGCGCGACCGTGACAAAGCAATAGGGTCAGCGCACAGAATAGAGGTGGCGAGAGGGGCTTATGGGGGTGTGGAGGGGCATATGTGTGTGTGTGGATGGGGGGGGGGTAAAGGCCGGTGGATGAGCCGCTCCATCAGTCGCCTCATTGCTGCACATCCGAGGCGCATTTTGTTCACAAAGACCGTCTAGTGCGAGACGCGCAGTCATCGAGTTGCGTTCAGAGGAGTGGGTGGGTGGGTGAAGGGGGTGGGGGGTGACAGGAGGATTTACCATCGAGTGCAACCTCATCAAACCGAGCCATTAGTCAACTTCTCATTTAGCGCTGTCACTTCGCAAGATAAGCAACATCTCCGTGTCTATTTTCGTAATATTTTAACCCCACATGAGCCGAAAGACGAGGGGGGAAAAAAGGCCGGAGGATGCGCTGAGACAACTGTCGTGAGCAACACTTCAAAAACCGCTGTGGTCAGCTGGGTGTCAATAATGCAATTTACAGCCTCTTTCAGAAAGCGACACAACGCACGAGTCCGGCTGTAATTTTCAGCTCCGACAAGCAGATATGAGGAGGGCATGAATTATTCAATACACAAACTGAGCGCTTATTTACAGCGGCTGACACAAACCCCGTGCAGAACCCGCACATTTTTTTTTTATCGCTTCAGCCGAGTGTGCACGTTTGGAGGAAGAATGATGCGCACGGGTAAGACACAAGAGAGAAAAAAAGAGAGAAACAAGAAAATCTAACCCAGTATGCGTCGTCTCCAAGAAACAGGCTGCAAAAACCTGAGCGAGAGAGAGAGAGAAAGAGGGAGAGAGAACCCGAGAGCCGCCACGCAAAAAGAAGGGAAAAAATCCAGCATTGTATCCAAACGCACCGCCGGCTGAAACCCATCCATGGAAACATGAGCGGAAAAGGGGAACAGAACCGACGCGCGGCTGTGCCTTTTACCTGTCAGGACTCCGACCCGGATTTGGTGGTCGTGGTTCGTTAAAATCATCCCGTCTGACGCCATGTTCAGCAGCGCTGTCGCCCGCACCGAGAACTCACGGACGGCAGGGCCCAGAACCGAGCTCATCGAACTTACAGGAGAGAGCGAGGGGAGGGGGGAGGAGGGCCGGAGAGACGGCATCCAGACTCAGCCAGACGAGATGAGTGGAGAGCCGAGTGATCATCTGAGCCACGGCAGGATGCGGGGGCTGCACGCGTCACGCAGCTGGCCGCCTGCCATCATCATAGTAGCGTGGAGCCCTGATTAATTCTGCTCTTTGTCGAGGAAGCGTTTAGAACCGAGTCACACTTTGACACGCATGCGCGCCTCTTCCTTTAATGTCACGTTTGATGCGGTTTAGTCTTCGCTGCCTTCAATACGAGCCACGGCAGAGATTCTGCCGAATCTCTGAGAAGTTGTCAGGATGCATCTCATTAGGTAAAAATCCACAGGACCTCTGAAGAGTAGTCAGTGGATATAACCTTTGAATCCCATCCAAGATGGCCACCACAGCTAAAACTTGGTGTGTCTCTTCACAACACATACTGTACTTCAAGCTTTAACAGATCAGGGGAGATTTGTTTCTAAAACTTTGACAAACTATTGGAGTCAACCCTGATTTTCTGTTAGCAAAATATGTCACAAACAGCTGGAAGAACACTTTCAGGAAATAATCATTACACAATTAAGTTTTGGAGTCATCCCACCACAGCTAAGCCACACTAGCTAAACAGCTCTAACTCTGACAATTGTACAGAAATCAAACAAAAGGTTGGCGTGGTAGTAGATGAGAGTCATTCACAACCCATTGTCCAAGTGCTACACATTGTGCATCATTTTTGCTTAAAACTTTCGCATTAACTGTTTGAGTTTTGACTGTTTGCAAGAGAAAAATAATCCTCACAAAACAGAAAACTGAAAAAATGTGATGACTGGATGTACATCTATGTTTGATGCCAACCCCATTTAATATGGCCGCCATAGCCAACTGACATTAGTAAACATAAAAACATGGCTATAACTAGTTAATTTTGCAGACATTGAGCTAAGGTTGGTGTGTCATGCTCACATAACGTGATCACATGACATTGTACACTCAAAAAACTGATGTGTTGGATTTATTTACTTAAACTATGTCACCTATTTCCATTTAACTGAATCGAGCAAATCTAACGCATTTACTTCACATTTACTAATAAACTAAATGTAAAAATAGCTTTTCATTCACTCAATTCAGTTTAGTAGTAATAGGTGATATAAATTAAATAAATAAACTTAACACATCTGTTTTTTTGAGTGCACATAAGGTCATTTACCTCCTCTACAACCTTTTGCATCCCTTTAATGCCCAAACCCAGATATGACCTCTCCACCCAAAGTCTCTTCCACAAAAATGAAATCCTTCACCCTCTTCAGTGCCGAGGCTTTAAAGATTGCAGTCTGACCTGTAAACATACAACTTTTTATCCCCGGGCAAAACAGACATCCAGATGCTACTAATAGCTGCATGCTTCCATGTTCTACAGTTTCTCTTTTCTTGGGGAAAAAAAAGGCTCTATCCTTCATCATCTGCTCATAATCAACCAATATACATAATTCATACACACAGGTCTGTGAAAAGTAACTGCAAGTAATGAAACAACCGTGTTCAGGTCCAATGACCTGAAGCTAAAACAAATGACACAATTTCCACACTTTTTTTTTTTAGAAGTTCTTTTCTTTTTCCCTTATGTCACATTTTTCACAGAGGTGTGCTTTTGTCAAGGACATGACGAAGACATTCAGGGCTCACCGGATGTTTTATCCTGAAATGACTTGTTTATCTCCACGCTGCAAAATTATAGACATGTTTAAATGTTGCTTTATTGTGCCTTAACGCTTTTCTGAGTGGCATTTTCAGTTGAATTCTTTAAGATTATGCAGATTGTCTTTTAAGTTAGCTTTGACCCAGCTTCTTCCAAGGTTAACTCAATTATGCTGTTTGCCCCACAGAACTCAAAGCCTCTTTGTTGCTTGAGATTCAACTCATTAACACACATTTTCCTGCACAACTTTTTTAAAAATATGGATGAGCTATTTATTTATTATCATCTCCCATCAAGAGCCCATTGTTTGTCTGTTAGCTTAATATCTCTTGAAGGTCAGGACAAACTAATGAAACGTTCAGAATGTAATGTCTGAAAACGTCATCTAAGTGGCTAAATAGAGTCAACTTCAATTCAAAAAGGCTGCCTTTTAAATAAACAAAATGACTATAACTTGTGGCATTTTACAGATATAGACGCAGTCTTTGGCGTGGCAGTAGCTGATATGAATCCACAACCCATTTCCTGAGCAAAAAATGCCATAACTGGATGGATTTTGATGACACTTTCAGCAAGTATTCACTGGTTGAACATCCACAACTGATAACTTTTGTAGCCAAACCAAATTAAGATGGTTGCCACAGCCAACTAATCTTAGAGAAAACAAAAAAGTCTACAAATAAGTCAATTTTACAGGAAATGATCTAGAAAATTATGGAAAAGTGGCCCCAAAACTGAAATGTTGAGACCTTTAGTTTGAGTGTCAACAGAAGGGAGATTAGCTTGTTTAGGAGGTCATTGTTCAAAAGAAAGCTTATTTGTTTCAATTTGGCAACAATGTGAGAAACTGAAGCCTTGAAAAATTGGTTAAAAGTTGCACAAAGACGTACAAAAAATGTCTATAAAATACCTTCTTTGAATTATCACAGGAACCACACACGAGGAACGTATTGATTGTTAGGTGTAGAACACGTGAGGAGATGCTCCTCCTTGTAATGTCGCATCATAACATCTGTCTTGTTGTCCATGGCAGTCGGTCTTAAATAAACATTGTTACGGGAGAGAATTAGAATCCTCACTGGAGCTGAAGTGCCTATGCATGCACAAACACTGCTTTGCAAACTGAAATAAGGCACTCTCTTCCTCTCACTAACAAACATGGATGTCCACTTTATGGTCCAGGGCTGGTGAGTTTCTTTCCAGGAAGGTTGCGATTTCCCAGGGGGGTAGAAAAGAGGAAAACTGAGGAGAGATAATAGTGGAGGAGAGGCAGGCACCAGACTGGAGGCATCAGGGAACCCATCTGATGTGTAGAGGACTGTGTTTATGTAGTGTGAGAATAAGTATGCTTGTGCACGGGAGCGTGTTATAAAGACGGCGTAATTGCCTTTCCGTCAGCGGAGCTGCTCACTGCCGTTGGATAGGTGATGAGGAAGCAAGGACCATCACTCTCCCTTTTCCCCTCACAATCCATCACAATAATAAGGGGAGCCTCAGCAGACAGAGGAAGCTGTTAACATGAGCCACCCCGTTCTTGTGGTGAGCCCAGGGAAGTCCCTTATCATCCCCAAATGCAGAAAAGAAGGAAGAGGGGGTGGGGACTAGGGGACAGCAGCTGGGGTGTTCATATTATGTAACTATAGCATCATTTCTTGGAATTTCTGGCCGTGGGCAATACCTCTTCTAAACACAAACACTCTTCACACGGTTTAATTTCCAGAGCAGAAAAAAGGTTGTTTTTAAGATGCGTTTTCTGTTTTTTGCTTTCCATTTCAGACATAAACTTCTCAAACAGACTGCAGGGGTGGAAAACACACCACAGAGCATGAAAGACAGCAATAAAATGTACTAATCTGACCAACGAGCCCAATCCTGCACCCATTAATAAAATGAAAGCAGAAGGCTGAAGTTGTGTAATGCTTAATAAAATATGCAGCTGCCACTTTTAAGGAGTCCCACAAAGTTTAACATCATTTTATTATGTTGTACCCGATCCTTGTACATCCATAAAACATCTCACTGAACACCAAACTGCTCTTGATGTGTGTTTGATTGGTCAGTTGTTTCTGGAAGAATTTCTGACAAGGTGAGGACAGTTTTTGGATCAGTGTTATTCTTGCATCCATTCATAGAAATGAGTCCTGTGGTGGTTTTTACGAGTGCAGGAAACAGAAGAAAGCATGACAGGGGAATTTAACTCGGGACTTTTTCAACTTTATCCCTTCTTCACTAGAGGACTTAACCTGAACATGGTCGATTTCAAAGGTTAATCAGTTGTAGATATAAATCAGATGATTACTGAGATTTATATATATTTACTGACAGACACAAAGACAAAAACATCATCTCTCACCTTCAGTGGCGGGTGATAATATGCGAGCAGACATGTTTTAGAAGAAGAGCGAGTGTATATGTGTGTTCGGCTGTATTCTAATGAGTGCCGTCTTCCATTACAGCAGGACAGAACGTCGCCCCAGGGTTTGGGAATCAAACCCGTTACATCTCATACATGATTTATCTCTGCTCTGAATTAATGCAAAGTGGGCTTTGCCTTCACGAAAGCTGGCTGGCGTCGCAGAGCATTGCTGTACACTGAGCTACACCACAGAGGGGAGAAAGGACAGAGGAAGGGCCTAGGAAGGAAGCTCACTGCAGCTAAAGAGCTGGTTTCATATTTCAATTTGCATCGATTTGAAACAAGGACTGGCTGTCTTTATTAACTGGTAGCATACAGGGGGCTTGTGTATTTGTAGTCTGTTTGAATAATTAACAGAATTGTATAAAATGTTACAAACAACTCATATGCCACACAACTCCGGGTCTTTATTTTTTCCCACCTGCTCATAAACATGATTGGCCAATTACAGACATTTGGAGCTTTAGGACTTCAGGTCTGGATTTTGTCTGAGTCACACAGTTTTCAGTAAGAATGCAACGTTTCCTCTGCCATTTCTACAACTTTTCTATCCATTGATAGGAAGACGTCTGATGTAACATTTGTGTAAGAGACCAGAGCGCCTGTGGTGAAACAGCTGACTCGGCAGATTTGTGTTTGTGCTATATTCAGGACACACCTGACATCGCCATGTTTTCTCAAGCAAACTATAGAAACGACGTTTCTATGCTCGATATTTATTGCTTAGTGTGTAATATAAGGACAATTATACAGTCTGACAGTCTCACTTTACTGCAGTTAGGTTGATGAACTTTTTAAAATATTAGAAGTACACACAGACCTTTTAAAATGAAACAATTTACATTTATAAAAGACTATAAACCAAATCCAACCATACATTAAAATACATCTGTCATTTTGCTACGGGGGTTCAATCATGCATTGCCAGATTTCCTTTCAACTTCCTGCCACTCAAAGGTGAAGGCACACATTTATGTTTTTACATGTCTGTGCGTGTGTGTGTGCATGGCGTCCACGTGCATGTCTGTTTTTACAAATTTGATTGCAAACTGCAGAAAGTAAAGACCTTAACATTACAAAGGCACTGAAGAAAACCACCCTCTAGGAGCGGACATGTGCTGTTAAGTCTAAACACTGTGGCTGTCTCCAATCATCAGCTCTGTGATGTGAATTATAAAGAAAGGAAGAGAGACAGAAAAAAAAAAAAAGAAACACCCTCTGGCATCTGCACCTCCGAGCCGTTCCCTGGAAAGATTTTAATTCTGAGATTTGCTCAATGCCACACAAGCCTTTGGGATATAATCTCACGTCCACACACCTATTAACCTCAACCAGAAGAGAAGTTGGAACGACTTTCAAGCTCCAGTGGGTCCGGTGCAGGATAATGACTATGGTGAGTTCAGGTAATGTGGTTGGTGAGCTGTTGGGGCCGAGCTGTCAACTCAGTGACAGAGCTAAAGGAGGGTGTGTGGATGGGAGCAGGATGGGGGAGGGTAAGGAACTAGGAGGCGGTAGAGGAAGAGTGAAGCTAGACCTGACAGAGCCTGGAAGCAGGAGCAGCGGTCCGGGATCAGAGATGTAGCTCGACTGGATTGAACATTTTCCCGTAGAGAGCTCGCGCTCCTGAAGCTCAATCGTGTAAACATGTACTCTCCTGTGAACACACAATCACCTGCTTTAGCACAAGATGGAAGTAAATATATGTATAATAATGTAAAGGGTTCTAAACCTTCTTTAAAAGGTGCTGCTGGGATGAGAAGATGTTCACATCAGCCAGCTCAACATGACTTATTACTCATTTAGGCCTTTGGTGGCCCTTAAAGCATCATCCTTGCCTACTGGCACTGTTTTGGAGCTGGATGCTCACACACTCACTCTAACAACTCGTCAATCAGCCACGAGGCCAATCTGATAGAGGAAGCAGCTTTGCAGTTATTTCACCCTTTGGCCCAGGTAGCTCCACCCTTCATCATCTGCTCCTAAAGCTCCAGCTGCAAAAATGACACTTAGGGTGCTTTTCTTGGAATCCCCTCTGTCCATCTTGCTTACACGGGGAACCTTGGCTGTCACCCCAGGTGACCCCTGCATGGTCTCCAATTTCACCGCAGGAGCCCTGACTCACATGTAGGCCAGTCAGAAAAATGAGCCAGCCATGCTGAAGAGATGAGATGCAGTGAGGGAAGACACGCAACTTCTAAAAACACAATCTGAAGCAAGTGAAGAAGAGGGAATGCTGAAGATGAGAAGTTTATGGCAATAAACTGGGTGAAAAAGGAGGCATTAAGGCTATGCACGGCTGAGCTGATCAGTGTTTGCACAACTATCATAAAATAAAAAAATAAAATTAAAGTAGTTTGTTTTTGATCATGTTAATTTGAGGGGGAAAAAATTGTTCAGCCATTTGATTTAAAAATATTTGGTCAATTGGATAGCTTTCTTCTGACATTTGCAGCAACCAAAGCAGTATTTCTGCGATCAATTTGTGATCTTTTAGAAGCTTAGAAATGTAATCCTTTTTTAATCTGAGTAAAATTCTGAAATGCAAAAAACAGTTTGTAATTTACATTGAAAAAACATTTAAATGTGTAATTCTTTTGCAAACAACATGACGTTACCATCTACAACTGTAATGAAAAAAAACATTTTATTAAATAAGCTACAGATTTAAATCTGGCTTTCTAAACCCTGAACCTTTCTCTTTTCTGGCCCATTTACGTTGGAGTGCCGTCACAGGGCCAGAGGATTTAAGCTAACCCATATCACCAACTGAAAAGGACTCGGGGAAATAAACTGGCATGGATGTAGCATTTATATGGCTGCAATGCTTTTACATTCGCAGGGGTCAGAGATCAACAACGGAAGCAGAGAGCTTCTCAGTGACTCGAGTTTTGGTTTAGCGTTAGCATGTTATATATTCAACCAGTAATGTTTCATTCATAATTAAGACTCATCAATTCTAAAGTAATACTGTATGCTATGAGAGGAGGTAATATGAAATAGTCTTTAAAATGTAAATCTGTAAAATGCAAGTCCACTCAGTCATGAACAGAGAGGGTGAAGAATTTCTATGGAAATGTTTTTTTCACTTACTGAAAAAAACTCTGCGGCAATCTTTTAAGACATGCAGTAAAACAAACACACAATGACAAACATGCATGAGTGCACACAAATACTTTTTTGACAGAAGGGAATGAACTGAGTGGAAAACATGCCTTCTGGTTCTGCGGATGTTTTTGAAGCCACATCTCTGGACCTTATAGTATGTTTTTCCGTTGCTAATTGCCAAGAGAATGTGCCATAATAAACACAAGAGAAATAAAAAAATGAACCTGTTTGAGATGTTGAGAGTACTACTGCATTTACAGTTGCGGATAAAAAAAAATTGGCACCATTTATCCATCCATCCATCCATCCATCCATCCATCCATCCATCCATCCATCCAT
>JAVKLF010000060.1:4515487-4531468 GCA_034783495.1 Millerichthys robustus | reverse complement strand
GCCTGGGAACGCCTTGGAATCCTCCCAGAAGAGCTGGAAGAGGTGGCTGGGGAAAGAGAGGTCTGGGCTTCCCTGCTAAAGTTGCTGCCCCCGCGACCCGACTCGGATTAAGCGGGAGATAATGGATGGATGGATGGATATGAGATTGTGGAACAAATTTAATACTGATCAGACCCATTAACTGCCTTTTTAGGGTCATTACTGAACCTCTCACCATGAGTATGCTTTTTTTGTCACAGGTATTGCATTCATTGCTGATACTATAGGTGATGATGCAATCCCAGACATCTTGTCCAGCATCACATCAAGCTGTATGCCTAGACTGACAGTCAAAATACCTCTCATAAAGTGCCAACAAACAAAAGTGTATTAATATACAATCAAAACTAACTAACTGACTGTAATGTACAGTTTAAAGACAATTGATGGGATTAGTCTGTAAAAAGTTGACACGTGCTGTTAAGAAAAATAGGATTTGGTGACATATCTTGTCTATATGCTGCAGAATTGTCATGTTAAATACCTGTTGGACTGTGTTCTGATGCTAGGTTGAACTGCCCTTTTCACAGATACAGCTCTGACAAAGCCTGGCGCCACTGTAGGACAAATGTTTTTGATAAGGGCTGCGGCTGTATAAAAGCTTGCACTTATCTTTGTGACAGACATATTGTTTGCCGTCCTCTCAACAATGGCAAAGAATTGTCTCAGCTCAACATTTTTGATACTGAATAAAATATAAAATAACCAAGTGAATATAGTCATATACACATCAGACAAAAATATTGCTTGTTATGAACACATTTTATAGCCAGCCAGGCTGCTAGAGCTCAAGCCATAATCACTCTGGTGACCTAATCATTACAACGCAGGAGTCAAATTCACTTGAAGGAGGTTGGTAACTGTGCCTATTCACTTCTCACAGAAATGACAACAAATCCCACATTTTTGCTTGAGTGGTGATTTGTCCTAAGGACTTGAGTCATAATTTAAAAGAGGACTGCATTAACCTGCACAATATAGTTAATTGTAATTCTTAGCTTGTGCTGGGCCCTTAGGTGTAGATGGAACAAAGGTTAATGGAAGTGAACGCACATAAAACACAGAGACAGAAGAGAGGGATATGAAAAACATGACAAAATGAGGTAGTCTTAGTTTGTCAAGTTTGTGACAAAAGAACTTTCTGTCCTTTAGTTGCTGCCAAGGCTATTCTACTATCACACGGTGACACCATAATTGCAGTGCAGGGACCAAAAGAAGACAGCCACTGCCCACATAGCCTCCTCAGTGGGTTCCTCAGAAGCGCAAGGCAATTACACAACCTTGCACCACAGCTGAGTTTAACTGTCTCAGTCTTTACATTCAATCTCCTCTACATCTTTGGTGTGTTTTCCTTGCGATAACAGGCATTTTTCTTTCATGCCCTAAAGATGGTAGATATTTCCTCAAATATGCAAACCCAAGATGGATGAAGTAATCCTATTTTCAGCTGGAGGCTACCCAATATGTTATGGCATTAAGATTTAATCAGCAGGGCATGGACAAGCTAAAGCCTTCTCTGCTATAGGTAGAAGTAATAGTCCTGTTGGTGACATTGAACAGTTCAAAGGTGAAACGCCTTCACTGACATTAAAGCTTTTTTCCAGTTTAGGCATGATAACATCTTCACAGCTTTCATCGGTGCACCTGCTGTGATTAGTGCATGGTGCCATTTGTGAATGGTTGGTGAACGGCAGCCAAAGGCAATTATTATCTCTGTTACATTCATCTCACCAAGACCATTGATTTACAATTAGTCCAGAGGTGATATTACACACAGGTTTCTCTTTTCCAGCCAGGTACAGTACCTTGTGTGCTGTGCTCAGCTATTGTTGTTCAGTCCCACTGTGTTGCCCCAGGCCCTAAGTCAGTCTGGATCAAGTATTCACTCAGTGTGATGTTGTCAATTTCCCCCATGATCCTCTGAGTTGTTGTGTATAAGTATGCAGGTGGTGTGGTGCTGTATGTCTCTGCTCCTCCCCTTCTTAAAAAACACTAGAGGTTTTATCAAACCCTGACTGGGAAGACAGATGGCTTTGAATAGGGGGAGCCTAATGTAAAAGTGTGTGGAGTACGGCGAAGGGGGAGATAAGCGGCAGACGGCCATTTCTCTCTGGCTGTGTTGGGGTACAGGGCCTTAAATCACCTGTTATCTCCTGCTGCCTCAGCCAGACGCTAATGGTCACCATAGCAGGCTGAACCCCGCAGGCAGCGGTAGTGGGGGGAAAGGGGCGGGGACTTTACTCTTCAATGCTGCAGCAGGTTTCATGAGAGAACACAGAGATACAGTAAACGCTTTAGCAAGAACATTATTCTTTGTGCTATACAGTAAGCCGACAGCCCATTGGCACACAACCTATTATTTTTCTTTCAAAATGTGACATAACTATCAAGACACAACCTTTTCCCTTCATTACCTGTACTTGCTTTGGGTTGCAGAAAGTCCATAGCTTTTACAATCCACAGGTGAGAAAAGGAAGAGGTGTAAACCATAGACAGGATACCAGTCCATCAAACGGCCAACACAGAGAACATTTATATCCTTAGGTCAATTTAGACAGTCTGTCATTCAGCACAAAAAAGATCAAATTAAATAAATACAACAAACTATGAGTGTGTCCAAAGACCTCTAACAGTAATGCAGTAGTTGAAGCCAGAACAGAACCAGACTCCCTGCATGTTGGTTCTGGTACAAGTTTTAAGTCCTGCCCCTCCACACCAAACAACAAAACATCGATCTTGGTAAAATTTGAAGAAATAAAAATATTCCAACTATTCCGATAAAAATGCAGTCATTAAAATACCTATTCTAGGTCTGCATTTCATTTAACTTTGAAACTTGGATTATGACATCACATCCAACTTAACTGTATGATTTCCTAATTGTTTTGCTTTGTGACAAGGCTAACTATTATTGGCAGAACAAGCTGCCAACACTGTCTGGGTGTGACGTATTGCTCCAAAATCTGTATGTCATTTATTATTAATGGTCTCGGCATAGATGTGCAAGTGGCCAATACAATCTGCATTATAAAACCTGACTGTCACAGAAACTGATTTTTGAACTGAACTAAATAGCCCTTCTCTTCTTCAGCCTGAAAGTGTCAACTTTCATAATTTATAGGACTAGAATAGTTTTTCATTTTCCCTGTGCCTATCATGCATGAACACAGACTCAGAAAAAGGAAGCCAAATTCCTGGATCTTGTTTATCATTCATCCCTTCTTTGTGTGGTAAGCCTTTTGTTAACATTGATGGATGCAGCAATAAACTGTGTTCACCGACAGTTTCGAGAAGAGGTTTTGATTCCATGCAGTGATTTTTACTAAGCAGTCTGTTTATGTGCAATTCAGCACGAAGCGTTGAAATTTGTGGCCATTTCACAATAGATGCCAGCCTTGTTCCTTTCATACAGTTACTTCTCTTGATAATATTAATATTTTAGGTCTTTGTATTAAAAACAATTAGAAATGTGCTTTCGCACAACATTTGGACAAATTGAGAAAAATGTTCAGATTTGTAGGGTTTGATTTTGCGTTTTTGTTTTCAGTAGTTTGCCACACACTAAAACATTATAATTACGGACCATAACTGACCAAAACTATATCAACATCATAAAACCTAGACTATATTAACTTACAATTATCTTTTAAAATACCATTTTACATTTCCTGCCATCATTATCCTGCATTGATATACCATTATAAAGACACAACTGCTAATAACAAGCTCAGCCTTCATCAAAGCTGGTGATACAAAGAGCTTCGGCTGTTTCACAACAAAGAAAGCTGCAGAGAGTCCGGTAACTGCTGCTCAATTATCTGTGACATCCACGAGCACTCTGACCAGCTGTGTTCTGCATGGAACCGCCAACTCTTCGACAAATTACTCTGCTGATTTTGGACTGGAAATCAGAACAAAGCTCATAACGCAAACTGAATGTTAACACTGGGATGTACCACCTATACTACGGGATATGTAGCAGGTAGTAGTAGGGCTGTCACAACAACAGATTTTGCTGGACAATAAATTGTTTCAGAAATGATTGAAATTAACAATAATAATGTTCGGAGACCATTTTAAACTAAATTCAGTAAACTAGCCAAATGAAGCTGCTGCTGTCACAGGGCCCCTTTTACTCAAGGGGGGTAGCACAAGTATGCCAGTCATTTCGATGCCCTTAGTGTTTCATATGGTCATTGCATTTGGCCACTTCAGTACCATCCTTTGGAGACCCCCTACAGCTCGGGGCATGGCTCTGGGTAGTGGAGAGCTACTGTAAGTTGGTAATGCTACATTTCAGCCACTTCGGCTGTCACACACTGCGCTTGGCCTGGTGGGGAAGCATGTAAGAACTGTAAGAACCATAATACACTGGGGAAAAGCATGCGCCTGGCAAATACCTGACGAGAGAGTTCACTCCTCCCTACGCTTAGGAAACGAGAAGGGGAGGGGTCGGTGGTGTGCACCGGAATGAAGCCTTTTGTCATCCAGGCTCTTTATTAGAAAAAGAGGGAGACACGGAGAAAACAAACAGGCAAAAATTATTGACCTCATTTTAATTTAGCATGCAATTAATTGATTTACTGCTTATTGCGACAGGCTTAGCAGGTAGCAATAACAAAAAGTAAAAAAAAAGAATTTTCCAGTCTGATTTCTTGGAAAACAACAATGTGATACACAAAATATACACTGATAGACAAATTCTTTCTAAAATATTACAAGTAGAACTTCTGTTTCCAACACATCTCAGCATTTAATAAATCCATCTTTCATTCAAGTCAAACCAAAGATTATCCCAAAACCTTTGTCTGCACAAACTACTTTGCTGTTGCTAAATTATACTATTGACATTTTTCATTGGTGCCATAAAAAGCGATGTTAGAAAAATTGAAATGCGATTGAAAAAAATTTGTTCTAAAGCGAATACAGTGATTTAGACAGAATGAGCTCCTCAAACAGAGTCAAAAACCTGACCCTGGTAACAATCACCAAATAGCCAGTGGCACTCTTGTTGAGGACTTCAGGCTGCACACAGAGTGGCAGCAGAGAGCAATTCTGAGATAAATCAAAGAGCCTGGTCAAAAAGTGCATAAATCTAAATCAGTCAAATCTCTAAAACTAATTTTAAAGCTTTCTTTTAGCTGTTATTTCAGTGTCAAGCCTCATTTCTACCATGTACAACTGAAATACAGCTTGTCATCCATTTGTAGCCACTGGTTTTGGAATTATTGGTTTGAATCACTGAGCTTTTTCATTTGAACATGAACATCTTGGGAATTTTGGAACTAAAAAGAAGATTTGAACAAGTGATTAAAGATAGAGACTTATGAAACATTCGTATGAAACAGTTTTAACCAAAGACACGAGTGTGTCACCTTTACAGTCAAAAAGGGACATTTCTGCTCCTTCTTCCACTAAATTCAATTTATCCAAAGCCACAAAACACACTTTCAAATTTAAATAAAGACACAGCTAATAAAGACTTAAATAAATGGTTTGGGTTGGTTTTTAAACTGTTTAGCTTACTTTAAAATAATAAATCATGTATGTACATCCTGATAAATGTTTAGGTTGAAAATAAAAATGAGGTCATTTGTGAAATATTTAATTATGACTCACTGAATTTCTTGTAATAAAGGCAAATGCTTATAACTACCTTGACTTTAACAAAGTTTTAAATCAAAGGAAAATTTTTATTTGTAATTTGTTATATTTGTATTATTAGCAAAATGACATTTTTTAGCTATATTTTTCTCACTTTTATTATTATGTTTATTTATTTGAAAGTGTATCTGCAAAAGGCCCAAAGAGCTGCAGATGACTTTTGATCTTGGTTTGGACTTTATGTCTTCCTTCATGAGCACAAAAGCACAACACATTTCGAAATATTATTTTGTGTTAATATGCTTCTTTAGTCCCTTTGTTGAGTTTTTATTGCACACGGCAGCGTGGAGGTACTGTTAATGAAAAGGAAGGCTTAAAGAGCAACTCTGTATTTAAATCTCTGGATTTGAATATAGCCTTTAATCAATAAAGCAGTACCGGTATGTTTAAACAAATCCTTAAAAGCCTGGCAAAATTCAATTTCAAAGTCTTTCTACCAAAATGATTGGAACTTTAAGAACAAGAGTGAATACGTTCAACACATTGTAAAAAAACTTAACCTAGTGATTATTGTGAATCACTGCAGGGATCTAAGTAAAATACAGTCTGTGTGCTACTAAAATGCCTTTGTTCTTTTTAAATAAAGATGTCTTCCTTACCTACTTCAGTTAGCCTTGCTTCACAAAAAGAATCAACTTTATAAAATAAGGATTTTCAAGAAACGTTAAGATAACAGGCGGGTTTAAAACCACTCAGCTAATAAAACCCAAACTGCTGCCAAATGTTGAATTAACATGAAGAGGAGAAAGACTTCTAATCTTCGACTTAGGGAAAACCTGAACTGCACCCCCAACTACTTTGATGTGGGCCAGGTACCGTAGGGCAGACTTCACTTGTTACTGCTCCGCCAACAAGGTTCTGATTGGAACTGGCCTGGACCACAATCATCATTTCCATTTCCTTATGCCGTTTTTTCATGACTCAGTCAAAATTAATTCCGCTGCCCTTTACAAGATTAGAATTTCACAAGGCAATATGGTACCCGCTTATCTCCATTTAATATGAATCCTATCAGAAGTACATGGCCATATTAAAATCTTACTCTGTGATCTCTGAGCACTTAGAGTATGTTCAAGTCCAGAGCTACTGGTCACTTGCTATATTAGTTATCAAGAGCCAACACAAGAGTTCTATATAACTATATTAAACTCAACTGATGTTGTTACCAGTAATAGTTGCATGGCTTTGCAGCCAAGTTCTTTGTCAGTTTGGTTGAACATATATTTTACTAACAGTAAGAGGCCTGCAAAGTAACTTTGTGCAAACATCAGCTACAGTAATTCTCTTACTTTTCCTAAATGCCCAAAGGCATTTCTCAAGTAAAGTAAAATATCTTGGGAAATGCTGGATTGATGGCTACAAAATATAATTAGCACAATTTATTACTCACGACGGTGGCGTTCACCTGATTTTTCATCCACCTCTGTCATCAAGTACTGTAAACTGTGACAAACTCATCAGCCCCAGCTGCAGTTCGAAGAATATTTAAGTGTTGCCATAGCAACGGGCTGAACAAAGGTGTTGCACATCAAGCACTACCTGCTAAACATCGGTATCTTTGAATGCTAATGTTTGCATATACTTATAAACGGGATCGGGGTAGGGAGTGGTTCTCAAAGATGGAGCTGAGACCCCACTTTGGGTCAAGTAACATGAAGTGAGGGTCCTCTGATAATCTTCAGAAATCATTTTAAATGTAAAAAAAAAACATCCAATAGCAAATTGCCATAGATATTCTAAAAAGTAAAATAAAGCAATAAAGATGTCTTCCTTACAGGGATTAGTCTTAGAGAAAAGCTCCATCATCCAGGTGGTTCAGGCACCTGAGGCCTACTGGAAGCCTCCCATTGGTGGTTTTCTGGCCACGTCAGACCAGAACTCATTGGAGGGATTATATGTCCTCTCTGGCCTGGGAACATCTTGGAATCTCGCAGAAGGAGCTGGAGAGTGTAGCTGAGGGAGATGGATGTTTGGGCGTCTCTCCTGGACCAGTTGCCTCCACAGACAAGCGGTTGGAGATGGAGACAAATTAATTCAAAAAACAGCATCAAAGCTGTTAGGTCTGTTTGAACTGTCATTGTCTCTTTGTTTAAGGAGCTTATTAGCAAAGTTTGTTTACTGAAACTGGTGTGTCAATAATACTGTTTCAGAAAATGTTAGTATCTTATTTTTACTGCAGTTGTGCCGTTTAAACAAACATCTACCTGATATTATGTCTCTCACCCAGCTTGTAAGGATCGTCGTTTTGTTTGTTTCTTTGTTACAGAGTCACTGCTTATATCTGCAGGTAAGGCCCGGCTGTAGAGGGAAAAAGCACCTAAGTGGGCAGCTCAAATTCTAATTGAAAATTAAATATTTTCTAACAAATGGTGGGGAGAAGTTAAATTTATTCATGGAAAAAGACACAAAATACAACAGCTAATAAAAACTCATGGTTTCTTTCTGCCCTTAGAAGCTATAGTGACTCATCAACCGCTAATCCTAACAGCTGCTTAAGAAGTGGAACAAAAACATGAATAAACGACATGCTAATAGCTAACCTGCCAAATAAATAAAATAAAGGCACATACACAAAGCGCTGAAATGCTCACTTACCGACAGTTAAAGTTCCCCATTTAAAAGCAGAACAATATTTGGTGTCATTGTTTTAACAGCCGACTTATGTTGACGGAACAACGCTTCACACGTCGGTTGGAAATCTGCCTAAGGTGAGGAGGTCAGTAACAGGTCGTCACTGCAATAACAGGAATGTTTTAAACTATATTTTGTCTCGTCTTTAAGGCAGGGGGCGTCACGACTTAAACTGGATTTAAATCCAGACACAACACGGAATCGAACTCGCAACTTTCCAATTGTGAGAACGCAACCAGTAGGCTACTAATCACCGACCAACTGTAGGTTTACGGGCGAGAAGTCTCCGACATAAATCTCGCGGGATTTGGCAAGATTTACATAATCCCGGGAGGGTTCAACGATCATTTGGAGAGATATAAACACACCCGGGACCCGTTTCCTGAGAGTAAGGCAAAGCATTACAAGAAAGCATGGAGAGCGGTAAATTGTGAAAAAAAATATTTTATAAACAGCCCAATAAACATCATAATAATAGCATAAATTGGAAAATTTAACAAATAACGTTCTATTCTTCATTGTTTAAGTTGTAAAATGTGAGCTAAAAATAGCACTGATGACTGACCATGCAGCTACTTTTCTACACACATCATTTTCTATCCTACGCAAGACATTTTCTGCAAATTTGTGTGAAAATTTTACAATTTGGTGGGTATTGGGTGGCAAAACAAATCAATTGAAATGATTAAAATACCAAAAAGAAAGACAAAAAGGACAATAAAAGGACACGGGGATTTTGGTTTGAAGAGCAAATTAACCAGAAACTCTTACGTTCATCAATGCTGTGTGTAGCTTTTAAGACAGAGCTATTGTTTAAAGTAAGGTGACGGGGGACATTTAACTTGCAGACACATGTCCCTTAAAAGGTTTTCTCTTTTAAGACCCCGACTTTGAGTGGGAGGTCCACAAATGGCCCCTGTGCTGTCAACGAGCACCGCATCAATTAGAACAGAAATACAAAGAAAGAAGTCCGTCTGTTGAAAACCTGAGTGTTCTCTATCAAGAGCGGCGGCCAATTAACAGAATAATTAACTGAACTAACGTCTCTCTTAAACGACTGCAACAGGCCGCTGTGACAGCGACGAGTGTATTTTAATTAAAGTGCCCTCCAGTTAGTGTGTGCATTTATAAAGCCCACAAGGGACTCTTTTCCAGCAAAAAGTGATGTTCAATGAACTATTTGCTGCATGTTCATTGTGAATGCTTTGCCATTGTGCACTGAATTGGTGGCACATTGTTGTCAACCATGGATGGAAAAACAAAACTATTCTTCTTCTTCACTCACACACACAAATAAAGCTCATCTCCTCCTCCAGCTCCGTGGCTTTCCTTATGTGTGTCCAATGAAGCATGCAGATCTGAGTTCGAAATTAAAGAGGGATCTGAAATGAAACTCCCCAAAGCCCCCAGAGTCACAAAATAACAAGACAGCCCATAAATAAGACGCACTGAACAAGATCATAAATGACTGAGGAAGTAGGAAATATAGGACAGTAGACAAGAGAAGGAAGTCTATTGATGTCTTGGTGATGCACCTACGTTCGTGTCTCCGTGGGGAGGAATGTTTTGGTACGTGAAGCAGAAATGTCATGTAGCTGTCACAAGCTATATATTCAAATGAAAGATGGGAATGTTTGGAACAGATGTTATGAGTCATCAGATTATTGAAAATCAGAGTCTTTGCTTCAAAATGATTCAAAAATGGACTTAATGTCTTACCTGAAGGAGTGCATGCTGCCCGTGGCCCACGAGTTTTACATGAAAATCATCCTATAATAAGGACTGACTGGACTGTAGTCATTTTGGTCAAACCTTAAAGAAAAACAATATGTAAAATCTAATGCAATAAGCAGAAAATCCTTTAAATCGTTGACATTTTCCCTGCGAGCTAGCAAAGCCTTTTTTCTTTTCAGCTGGAAAATCTTATTATCGTTGGAGGTTTCCTCTAAAATGACATCAAGTATTCCTCATTAGAATAACCTAAAACAGGATTCAGACCAAATATGAACAAGTTCTCCTGATTAGGAAGACAAATCATAGCACATCTCTTAAACTGCTTATAATATCATGAAAGATCCAGGTTTTTAAATGTTTTCTAAAAAAGCAGGAATCTGAAAATGTGCTTTGGTCATTTTGACCAAATTTGACTTAATCTTCAGTTTGATGGATGACCTATTTGCAGCAACTATACATTTGTTTATAATTGCTCTGTTCTTTCTATTTATGAAAATATAAAAAAATAAACCTCACGTGGTGGCTTTTGCTCTTTGGATGTCTTTCATGCATTACTATAAAAATAAAAAAGCAGTGGATTAAACAAGTACAGCCAGTTAAGGGATAATAAAAAAAAAAGACACAGAAGAATCACATGTTGATTTCTCAAGGTTTATTTGATCTGTGGTTATCAAAGACAATGCCCAAAAGAAAGTTATGAAAAAGAAGCCTTCATGATTTTGAGATGACATTTAAAAAAAACATAGACCTGTTCTCCTCATAGTTTTAAAACAGCAAATAAAAATATAATCAACAAATAATGACGGACAGAGAAGACAGCAAATAATAAAAGTCAAAAAGGACATTATCTCTTTATTGGAGTGCTTCTTTTGCTGAGCCTCGGGACGGCCCCTGTGTCAGTGTGCACCATGAGTTCATCATAATCCGAACAGCATTGTTTAATAATGGTCACCCGTGAAGTGACAGGAGTTTATTTTGTTCTAAGTGCTGAGGGATGAAGACTATTCCCACCTTCACCGCCACTCTCCTGTCGACAACACAAACACTATTCAGTCAGGCGGGAAAGAGACAAACAAAAACCACGCACTGCTCACCAAAAACCAGGCACCTTGTCACGACGTTGCCTCTAAGACTTTAACGGCACACCTGATCACACACACACATCCATGCTTTCTGTCATTCACACGCACACACCATACAGTATACAATGCACAAGCCCCATACAGACAAAATAAAGATCTTTAAAAACACTTGATAAAAGCACAATGTGACTTTGTAAACTTAATTGCACGAGGAGACGAGATGGAGTGAAACGTGGACCAGAAAGAGGAGAAGGAACCTGCAGCAATGAGCTTGGCAAGAGGAAAAATACAGTACATTCAGTAAAGAAAGAATACAAAACAAAACAAAAAAAAAACATGAGAAAAAGAAATGGAGAGATTAGAATCAAAACCACTGGAAATAATTAAATTAAAATCAAACCACTTTGTGCTAGTTTGACTTCTTCTTCTTTTTTTAATCTTCAGTCATTGATTCGAAGCTCGTACTGGGGGTGCACCAGTCTTACAGTAGTCCCAGTGTCGTCCCGGGAGGGCGAGCTCAGTCCGTTACGGACATTTTAATTGTTTTTTTCGCTTTATTTAAAAAAAAAATCAATGTTCATGTCTACTTCTCTACAGATCCAACGTGACAACGTCGGGCAGGGGGAGCAGTGGTAGGGTGCAAGTCTTCCATGACCTGACATATGTTACACAAGTGCACACACACACACATGTTCGTTTGCTCACGCACACACGCACACACACACACACACACACACACAAACAAACAAACAAACAGAGTGCATTCTTATTCCTATCACCTCTGGGTACAGGTCTTTTCCTTTCTTCTCAGCTCAGCGAGTGCGCCTCTCTCTTCTGTACAAAAGCAGCCTCCTTTTTCTGCAACCGGAGACTATGTGTTTTTCCATACGCTTCTTTTTTTCCCCCATTATCCTCTTTTACTTCTTTTGAGAACTGAGCAGTTTGTCTGCCTCGGGATACAGTGGGTACTTCACGGTCTCGATTTTCTCCTTGACCTTGTAGGAGGGGTAGAGGCCAGTGCGACCTAGTTTGCGGTTGATGCCTTTGGAGTATCCATCCCAGTGGTTGCCGGCCACGCCGATCACGTCTCCGGGCTCGAGGGGGATGTCCTCGCTGTTGCGTGGCTGGTGTGGGTAGATAGCGATCTGATTGTGGGCGTTCTGACCTCCGAAGTAGTAGATGTCGTCCAGGGAGTAGAAGAAGGAGGAGGCGTCTGGATGCAGCGTCTGCATGATCTCATAGGCCACACGGCAGACCTGACAGAGAAGCACAACCAGGGCTTATTTTTACAGTTTATTGTACAAATGTAGGAAGTTGAATAAGTCTGGAATACAGTGCTGTGGCAGGATAAAGTCAGACATAAGAACTTCTCACTGTCAGATGTGTATTCTGCATTTTTTTCCCCATCATAAAAGAAGGATAAAATATGCTAAGCATCTCATACGGATCTTTCAAGAGAGATTTTAAAAGGGGAAATGTGAACAGAAATCAAGGAGCTCTCACTTTAATTTTTTTAGGGCCGGAAGAAAGCTTTAGCATTAAAATCCCCAATAAAACAAGGTCTTTAGAAGCTAAAGTGATCAAAAGAGTGGATGGCAAAAGCTTTCCTGGACCGCCGAAGCTCCAATAAGTGGGTTAATTGTTTCTTTGCCTTAAAACATGTGAGGAACAAAATAGAACAATGAGATTGTTGACAGTCATATGAGTGTGATTACAAAAGACATTCACAGAGAATGGATAATTGGCCTTTTCACAGCTCGAATCGTGTTTTATGGTGTTATGTTACGATATATAACAGGAAATTCGAAAATTTCCAGGTTTAAACTCATTAATTTTAGTAAATGTTCTCAGTTTTTAGTAAATGTAGCATCATGAGGGCACTCTGTAAATGATGTGGTTAAAATTTCTAGGCACAAATTTTTGTTTGGAAAAAAGAAAAAAAAAACAGCAACTTACTATTAACTGAATGAATTTAGATGGAAATATCTGTAATAGTTCTGGCCATTTTGTTGCACTCTAATTTTAAAAATCATATGTCTGTGTCTGCTTTCATCCAAATCCCAAACATCACCGACACACACAGAATAAGACAGCTGCTAACCTTACATAAATATGAGATTCAAACCAACCTGTGAGGAGAAGGTGCAGACCAGGAAGTCAGTTTGAGACAGGAAGTGGATGTCCAGGATGACTCCTCTTAGAGAGTTCTCTGTGTAACGGTTGTGAAGGCCAGCCGACCACGAGATGGAGTTATCGCTGATGAATTCATAGTCTGGATACCTGAGGGGGAAAAAAAAACCCAGCAGAAATAAGCAGGTGAACTCATAATCTGAGGCAGCAAATTATTTTAAGGAAAGCACATTTTTATTCAAATAACACACTGACTTGTTTTTAGCTTCTTGCAGCAGGGAGGGGTCGTCAGTGGCCAGGTAAACACGTTTCTTGTCAACGTGGGCACGTCTGGCAAGAAGCTGGAACTGTTCCTCCACATGCAGCATGTACTCCTCTATGGGATGGAAGGCCGCCTCAGTCCCCACTTTATCGGTCCTCCTTACATGGACTCTAACAAAAGACAGATAAGAACACGGTTAACGCTGTTAATAATACTGGATATTACAATAAAAATTAAGAATGTACTTGTTTTTCTTTTCTGTGTGGGTTTTGTAATCTAAAATTTGGCTACTTCTGCATTTAGCCACTTGTACATCAAAGCCTTCAGTTTATTGACTGATAGGAGACAACAAAACCACATCAGTCCAGTTTTGGTCTCTGCAACAGATCTGATAATTCCAGGAATGAGTTGTTTTAATTAACTCCAATCCCTGTACAGAGGTCAACATCTCAGCTGCTTTTGGATGTTCAGACTTCCAAAATAAAAACACAAAAGTGACATTTCTTTAAAACTTATTTTAAAATATTTGTAAATAAACAGAAATCTAAGAATGAACTACAGTCATTTTCTCCCTTAGAGCCTTGTTCCAAAATACTCTGTTTTCTTTAATATTAGGATTTCATTTTTATTAGTATTTTTTTTTCTCTCTTTGAAGATGCAAAATATTATATTTAATGTTTGACTTCAGGAATCCTTCCAGTGTTGGTGTAAACACAAACAAAATAATAATGAGACAGAAAACTAAGACAAAAAAAGTCAATAGGCGAACTGGCAGAGAGAGAACAACTGAAGTAAGAAGAGCGGTGAAAGAAACAAAAACAAAACTGTGCTATCCCCACATGTTCCGCTCATTGCTTCCAGTAAAGAAGCACAAAGAAACAAAAGAATTCAGTCACCAGTTGAATATGTGAGAACAAAAGAACAGCTTGAAAACAAAAAAGCAAAATCATCATCTCTTCCTTTGACACAGAAACATCCCTAAATTACAGAATTTTAAAAACAGTTCCACTCCAATCCAGAAATTATCAATAAAAAAAAAAATCACTATCTCTGCATTTCAACTTCTAGTTTTAGAAGGAAATATGCATCTTTCAATTTAGGGGAAACAAGAAGTAATTAGCCTTTACGTTTGATGGGAAAATTAACATTTACACATTTTGATTTGAAATTCTCACAGAATCTATCTGCTGAAAGACCAGCTCCATCTCGTCATACCGGGAAAAAAGGTCTCAAACCAAAAGAAGAACATTTGTAAATTACCTGCACCTTTTCAAATTGTTGTTCAATTGTTTTTTTTTTTAGCTGATTTTGGGATTGAAACAGCTTCTCTAAACTCATGGTTGCTTCCTTTTTCTTTGTGGGACTCAGGCAGAAGCACAAGAAGTGCTTCAGAGGTTTTAAAAATAAATAAAAATAAACAAGCTGTTCCTAATTTCTACCTCTGGCGGGGGATCAATGAGTGACTACAGAGGGATGCTCGCCTTTATTTACGCCACAAACACAAGCCAGAAGAATGGAGGTGAGAACAGGAGGTTGAGTGGGTGACCCGAATGTTGGAGGGTTTTATTTGGTCCCTGTGTGTCTGATCGGACAGAGGTCTTAACATCCAGGCTTTGTGAGGATCCCTCTATTCCTGCTCCGCGCCTTCTTTCATGTCTGCACTTCTTTGTTCCTGTGAACCCTCTTTTCGCTTTGCCCTTTTCTTTTCCTGTCAGAGCGGCAGGGGCCGCAGTGACGTACTGAGCGGCTCCTAGCCCTCACCCCCCCCTCCACCTCACTCTGATCCCACCGGCACTCTCCCACACTCCAGCTACAATAATTCAATTCATCCCCATCTATTCGTACAGTATTGGCGAGGCAGGGCACTTCTCACGGTGGGCGTAAAAGCATACATTAAAGGCATCAAACACACCCACACTAGGCAACAGCAAGTGCTGATTCTGGCAGACTGCAACAATAGCATATAGACTGAATAAATTATTTGTTGGAGAACGACCTCAGGGCTCTGGCTGTCGATCAGAAGCCTGCGAAGAGAACAGAAACTCTGGGCTCCTTGGCTTTCGAGCTGCAGCTTTCTTCTGTGTTTGAATCTTTACAAAACAGCTCATAATTACATACACAAAAGCCAGAGAATCACTGCTTAGGCAACATGTACTTTGACATCATAACATGCCAGAGGTGTTATTAAGACCTTTCTTTATGGCTTATAATTATGGATAATGAGAAATTAAAGAAGCAGCCAACACAGAGCCGTTTAGCTCACTGTCTGGTGCTACAATGACACTCGAGAGGAACATCTGTAGCTTCGAACAATTGGGCTGAGATCATGTCACTTGAAAGTCTACCATCCATCCATATATGTGTATAATAGTATATATCCTGGTTGGGTTGCAGAAGCAACCGATCCAGAAAGGAGATCCAGACATCACCCTCGCCAGT
>JAVKLF010000060.1:4501409-4514268 GCA_034783495.1 Millerichthys robustus | reverse complement strand
TATATAATAATTCTGGTTGTGCTCACTGACCTCGAACAGATTTTATGTGGTACAAAGCGTTCAAAAATCGGTCAAAACGTTTTCGTTTGAGTTTTGAAAACTACGAAGCCGCACCACCACTTGATTGATTTTTGGAGCATTACGGCTATTGTAGTCGGGAGCAACGCGGAGTAACACGTGCTGTGCTTCAACATTCCGGTATTATTTTTGTGTGTAGTAAGACCCTAAATGGCGCCCGTTCGGAGACAGGCTTACAAAGCGGATAGAACACGGGAACAGAGCAGCTGAGAGACACATTCACCAAAACAGGAAGGCAACTACCTGCCGACGGATCGTGGACGCCTGGGCTCAGGTACCGGTCTCAACTGTCGTCCGAGCTTTCACGAACGCCGGAATAATCACGGAACAGTTAAATAACAGCGACGAGACCGACTCGGGTGATGACGGGAAGGATCCAGGCTAGCTTGATGCTGAAATGGCCCAGCTGTTTAACTCTGAGGAGGAAGACTCTGATGGATTTATGGAAGAGTTAGGAACTGAAAATGTGAGCGTATTGTTTTGTATTTTAATGTGTTACAACTGAACAATGTGGAGAGTTATTGTGAATTACGGTAGTTAAATGAAGTTTGATTTAAATGACTATTTTGTTTCGCTTAATGTGCCTTTATAATAGGAGGCGCTTTATGTGTGAAAATAGATCCGTTAATTGATACTGCGCCTTATAATCCGGCGCGCGTAATGGTCCGAAAAATACGGTAATTGGTTCAGAAACATTGGGATGAGTGACTTCTTGTCATGACAATGTTTGACTTTTAATTTATAGTTTCAGTTCTGCGGAAAAAATAGCATTTTTCTTTTAAATCTTGCCATTTCCTGGAAAAATAAAAACTGAAAAGAAAAAAGTAAAGAGCTATAAACTTAAGTGGGTAATTGACCACACAACATCGAAAATATAAAAAAAGCAATCCTCAGATTTGCTCTGTGGTTGTGTGAAGTATGTGGATATAAATAGGGTCAATCATTGAGAAGGAACAGAGAACTACACCGTAATTCTTCTCAGCCCTGTGGGGAATTTAAGTGTTTTCAGTTCTTTTGTTTTTCACAGTACAGCTTTTCTCTTTACCATATTTTTTTTATAGATGGATGACTTTTAAAATACCTCATTTTTTACGATAAATTGCACACTTCAGTAAGATTTTTGTCTGCAAATTTAAATGAAGATTTTTCAATGTATCGTCATTGAAATTCTGTCAATGATTTGAATTGAAATTCTTTTCTTTATTGATTAGTAAAGACTAGAACACCAAATGTTTTCAGTTTGTGCAGCTATTTCCATTTTAAATGCTTCCTAACGTATTTATTCATATTTTGCCCCAAACGTTTTCTTACGTCAAAATAAAATTTTATGACCTCCATCTAAATCAACTCTAGTTCTCAGAGCCCAAAGCCCAGTAAATTTAAAACGTGTCACTGCTCCAAGATACTTTATTTAAGGGATTTAAGTTATTTAACAGCTTGTCATCGAGTTCTGCAAAAGCATATTAACAATCCATCAATTTTGACTAGGTATGTTGAAACAAAGATGCAAGATCAAAACTTGGACACAAGGAAGTATAAAATGTTGCCAGACAAAAACTAAAATGAAAACAAGTTGATTGTTATGGAATATCTTAACAAATTTCCCATATATTACAATTTATTTTTTTAAGTGTTTTATTATTATGTGAAGAAAGTTGTTTCAGTTTAATTTCTCAGTATAATTGCATGAAATGAAAAGTTGACAGCAGAAAAATGCAGAGAAGATAAGAAAAACACAAAGCTGGCACGGCTGAATATACTGATGGGACATTACACAACTGAACAAGGCTGACTCAAACCATCCCATAAAATATCTTTACATTTATTTTTATCTTACTTTTAAGCCACAGCAGCTTTATTGTCTCAGTTTCTAGATAAGCACCTCCAAATATCTGCATCAAAACTTTTGTTTTTAATACAATCAAGGTTGCTTTAATAGAGTTTTACAGTCTGCATGAAAAATTATTGAAGAGAAACTTTAAACTTTAAAATAAACGTTTAGGGCAAAATGACAATTCAAAACATCTGCTAAAATTCCCAGCTTGCTTTAACCAGACAGAACAGACCAAACACGGAACAACATGTCAGACACAGATAGATTATCCACCCAACGGTAATCACATTGTCGTCGTAATGGCCCAGCTTTTTCTTTTTGTACCAGATGCGGCACTTCCCCCGTTCTCTCCGACGATTCGGACTGCCATCGTGCAGCTTTCAACTGTTGCAGGCTGGATCTCTGCTGATTGCTGCTTTTAGTTTATGGCTCCTGCATCTCAGGTCTGAAGGGAGCGGCATGCAGAGAGTGATGGTGATGACTGAGCCACGTGGGGGTCGACTGTCAGTCGATGGGTGCTTTCGGAACAACCTGTCTTTCTAGATCTCTCTCCATCAACCCCTGTCTCTTCAACCACTGACACCCTGTTGCCTTTTCCAAGCACCACCTTTATGGCTGTCTTTGAACCCCACTTTTACATCTAACAGCCTGCCATTCTTTTCCATATACACTTGTACTGCACACGGTTACTTTACAGCAACATTATTACAGAGTGGAGTGGCTGTATCTAAAGCTGAGGGGAAAAAAAGGATAAAAACTTAAATCCACGAAGCGCTCCATTTCAGAAAGCCTTTCCCTAGTGATGCGGATGGAAAATGTGTGCACGTGCTGGGAGCAGTAGACTTGGAAACACAAAGAGCGGCGATGGAGTCATGAGGAACACTGTGAGAGCGAGAGAAATGTGGGTATGGATGTATACCTGGGGAACATAAGAAAAACTGGGGGGAAAGAAAAATCCTAGAGCGGAGTGAACAAATGAAGACAGAAGAACGATCACAAATGAGGATGTGAGGGCGGCCTGGGGGAGGAGGGGTCAGAGAGGGATGGGAATCATCGAGGGTACAGATGAGTACAGAGTGTAGAAGGCAAATTGGGAAATAAAACCCTAAAGAGAACTGCAGAGGGAGAGCGACACCAGAAAACAGAGGCGAAAAGTGTAGACCAGAGATGATGGCTTGCAGAAAAACGCAGAGGATGAGAGATAAAGAGTTATGAGGACATGGAGCTGGCACAAAATCTGTGAGCATAATGATGGGAGATTTGCTAAAACATGACAAAACTAAACACGGCTGGCTCAAAAACATCCCATAATAAGTCTTAGCATTTGTTTTAAACTTCTTTTTACAGCCAGGTGGAGTCAGTCTCGCAGGATGCAGCAAAAAATTTCGTCTTAGTCTTGGAAAGTCTTTGCAAAAGCACCTGCAAGTATTTTTACCCCGAATACTTCCTGAAGACCGACAGCTTATGAGTGATTATTAATTGTCTTAAAATGGAGAAAAATCATCCCATCTGCAGGAACGAGTGGGTTAAAAAAAAGACAAAGTTGTGTTTGATCCGGGTTTGAAGTGCGGCTGAGAAGAATTATTCATGAGTGGAGAAACGCTGGCAGACGGAACACGAACGTTGGTTGACGAGACGCCTGACGGGATTCGGCTAAAAGCACACAAGTAAACAGCTAAAAGTGTCCAACCAATTTCATAGAAAGTTTCTATCAAAACTGATCCATGATAACTTTGCCAGTGTGGTTTTATTTTTCCTAAAGGGAACTGATCACCTCACATCAGACGATGATCACACTGCTGTGAAAATTAAACCCCAAGTTAGTTCAAAACCACAAAAATCTGTGGCAACAGCCTAAACCAGAGGTTCTCAAACTGGGGTCCGCAAGCCGTAGCTTGGGGGTCCTCAAAACATTCTAATAAATTGTTATTTTTTATTTTAAAAAACTGCACTAATACATATGAGTAACAATGCCCCAGTACAACAAACATACGCAACCAAACAAAAAAAAATAATTCCCATGCCATTTAGGAGTTAAAATCAACGTGAGGTTTGTGGAGGGGGGTTCCTGGGAAACTTTCACCCTTGTAAGGGGTCCTCAGACCCAATAAGTCTGGGACCCACTGGCCTAAACTGTCAGAATGGGAGTGAGTCCAATGAGAACAGATTTGAGATACCTTCAATAGTTTTTTTAATTTTACTTAACAATTTACCAGCTGCTTTCTTGACTGATGTAACAAAAATCAATGAAATTCTGACTTGAGTAAGGACTTTGCTATCTCTGTTCACTTCCTGTTTAGAGAACACGTATATAAAGCTTCTAAATACTCAACTTTGCTTCCATTTTCTTAAGACAAATAACAGATAATTAAACATCTTTTCTCCCTATCCCATTCCAGTAAAATTAAACTTGCGCAGAACACCAGAAGAACTGTTTTGTACATATAAAGTTTGATGTGAAAATGGACTGCAGCATATCTCACTCTAAACTTTAAAGAGAGCAGAAGCTGCTGCTCCATTTATTGTCACACTTTGCAGCCGGTCCCGTCGGACTTGCCTCACAGCCGGCTGCACATGGAGACCAAAGTTATTAATCCAGCGCCTCATTTTGATGAAGGTTAGTTGTGGCTCGTCTATCATACTACAGCTGGAACGAGGCATTGTTGGAGTTATAACGGTGTTTAGCTTATGGTTATTGATCTGGAAGCTTAAATCCATGAACATCCTGGAAGCCGGCTCTGTGAACATCATGCTTCAGGAGCAGCGCTGCTCGTTTGGACCGGATGCTTTAATAGACTTCCTGTATCCAGTGAGCTAAATCAACAAAATCTTCAGAACAGACTCTACAGTTTGGGTCTTTTTAGTTTTGGAGCTAGGTTGGTTGAAAGGATCGATCTGAGTCCCGTGCCTGACAGAGAGGAGGATTGTGGGTATTTTTGTCAACACAGACATGTCTATACATGAGCATTTTGAGATGCTGGCATGTTTAGGTTAAATGTTAGCATTAGGTGATCACAGACACATTTATCACAATAAGGGTGAATTAAGAAGTAGGGTTCCGTGAAAGATTATGAAGAAAAATGTGTTCATGTCATACATAGCGCTTTGAAGGATTTCTGTTTGGAGAAATAGAGTTTCATTCTGCCTGAACTGACAAGCTAATGGCTACTCTGAGCAGAGTCACAGCCAAAGAAGATTGCTATTTTGTAAACTCTTGCTGTTTTCTAAACTCTCCACCAGAACAGATTTTTGCTTGCTATGACATGACAAGATGATGTGTTTATAAAGCAGAACGGACATAAAAGTCTAATCAAATCCTCAAGAACTTCCACATACAACTCCAATTCTGAAGAGCTTGAGAGGTTGTGTAAAATGTAAACAAAAACAAAAGGCAAAAAGCTTTTTGTAACCAACTAGGTTAATTCAGTACGAGGACTGGATATAAAAATAACATTTTAAAGAGGCTGAACCTCTCGGATGTAAAGATGGGCAGAGGTTCACCAGTTTGCAAAAAAACTGGGTCCAAATATAGCGGAGCAATTTCAGAATAATGTTCCACAATAACAATTTGGGAAGACTTAAAATCCTCCTATCATCTACAGTTCATAATAAAACAAAAGAAATCTCTGAGCTCAAAGGACAAGGCTGTAAGTTATGCCTGTGATCTTCGGGCCCCCAGGGGTCACTGCATTAAAAACAGGTTTGATTCTGTTGGAGACGTCATTGCATGGGCTCAGGAACACTTGCACAACTCCTCGTCTGTAAACACAGTTTTTGACACCATCCGCAAATAATGATTAAAGCTCTATCATACAAAGAAGAAGCCACCCAGAATACGTTACTGACTCACGCACCTCTTCAAAAGTGATTCCACAAAAACATTCAAATGTAGTGGAATTTAAAAATAGTTTGTCAACAAGGAGCACACACTGAATTTATTAGGAACTTTTATATCTGCAGAACAATTCTGCAGATTATTTATTGAAACAGGAGCGTGCACGTGAGGTCATCTTAAAATAAACACTTTGTACACGATGCAGGGCAGCACTGCGTTGTAATACTTTCACTGGAGGTCAGTGACACAAACGATTAAACGACTTTGACTAGTCGAAATCAGCTTAATAATAGCACAAAATGACAAATTTGTTCATGTTGGCGCTTTTCATGAGATTTGTTGACAAGGAAAAAAGAAGAAAAGAGAGTCTTGATTAACAAACACTTTTAAAGATGAAATAACAGCTACTTTTCATGCAGTAACAAAGGTTCACTTCCCTTGTCAAATTAAATTTCACCTTTACTAAATATGCCTTTAGCATTCTTTTCTTAGAAAAAAATGGATCAAGTATTTATTAGGGATATCAATGATGGTGACCACAAAAACAAGATGGGCTCAAAAAACTGCATTAAAACCCTCTAATGAGTACAGAGTGACAACATTTCTTTAAAGCAGCTGATTTCCATAAACAGAAGCTGTAAGAAGGACAAAAAATAAAACCTCACAAGAAAAAAATAAAAGTGGAAAAATAGACAGAACAAAAGGCTTCTATCAAATTAAGGTATTTTAATGCTAATTGACTGACCTTGTATTAACCTAATGCAGTGTTTGCTTTCCACCACAAGCCTTAAGGCTACACAACAGTTTTATTTCTATATTTTTACAAGTTTCTCTGTAACCTTTATTTCAGAGGAATGCTGTCGAAACAAGTCCATTATTAGTTCTTAGAGCTTTCAGCCCTACATAAAAACAAAAATGTAAGGTCACAGAGAGGAAAGAGAGTTGAGTGTTCTTACCCAATAATGGGATGTTTGAAGCCCAGTTTGGCGGTAGTCTGCTGGATCTCCTTCTCTAACCACGCCTGAGGGCGCACCAGGTACTTCACAAACTGGGACACCCACCAGACAGACGGGTCACCATGCAGACGTTGCAGACGCGGGGCCAAGTCCTCGGGGACCGCCAGTGGTAAGTATGGGGGTCGAGGGTGGAGACTGTCGACTATGGGCAACTCCACAACTTGAACGTCCTTATCGTGAGCCTCACCTATATGGGTATAGGAAGAGTAGGTGGGGAATAGGTTTACAGGTAAAACATTAACCTGTTGAGTTCTAAACAATAAAACCATAGCCAAGTATTATTTTCTAAATACAGGACTGGCATAAAATGTATTTAATACAGTTTAGAGAAATAACCAAGCTCCCTGTTTGGCTATCTTCCTGTCTCCAAAATCAGAATTAGAGTCCAGCTTCTATGACTGGCAGCTGCCCTTGCTTTAAGGCTAAAGTAATCTATCTAGCAGGTTAAATGGAACCTGTAGTAGGGGAGATAGAGACCTAGACTGAAGGGGTTTGCGGAATGGGTGGCCGGTGGTCTAATATCGGCCCCTCGAGGGTTGAGCTCTGCTTGGAAACAGCCCCAAGCAGAGGTCTGAACACTGCCGATTATGAAGGTCAAACGTCTGGACAACAAAAAGGCCCCATTACCTGGCAGACCTATACACTGTACAAGGCCAACTGCCTGCTTGTGAAAACATACATGTACATGGTGTCCACTTGCATGTGTAAATAAATAAGTATGCACACAAACAAGTATCCAAATGAAACAAAAAATAACTGTATTCACACTCAAAACACACAAAGAGCTACACTAATCACATGAGAGCAGAAAGGATATGCCTGGCAGACACACGACCTTCACTTTCTTTCAGTCCTGATCTGAATCTGTGTGTTATGCATTTGTAAAATCCTTGATTTAGTTAAAAATATTAATGAAAAACCCCAAATATGAGGCCTGTGGTGTCAGACTAAAGTGGCTTTTGTAGCTGCCACAAACAGGCCGTAATGCAACTGCAAAAACAGGGTCTGTAAAACTCCTCTAAATAATTGGCATAATGACTCATTAAAAATGGCCTTTCACCAAAAGGGCAGACACAAAAACTATGTTAAAAACAAGGACAGAAAACAGAGTCTGAAATCAAAGGGACTGTGCGTGTGCTGGAGCATGAACAAAATATAAATCTGCAGAAGCATTAAATATTGAACGGGAAAAAAATTCCCAGGCTTGTCTTTGCTTATATAACAGAATTGGCATGATTCAGATGAGGGGGGAATGGGCATATTTTGAGGTCTGCACATCTTGGCACAGACAAACTGATAAGGAGTATGTCTTCTTCTCACTACCACCTAATTAGATCACAAAGCTTCTCTCGAGTGAACTCCAAAAACTCTGCATATGTTATCTGTAAGCAACATCAATTTTAGCTTATTGGTATGCACTGAAACTGAGTTCTTGTACTTTATTTTAGGTCTGTGATGTATACTGGGCCTAATAAATGTTTCATACAAGACTATGGAACTGAAGAACCGCGAGCGACACCATCCAGGCACAAAATACAGAGTCTCCCCATTCATAATACATTTGAGATGAAGTTATGAACTTAGGGCTCTCTTGTTCTGGTCGTTACATGTCAGGGAACATTATGTTTCTTCTGCTGCTCTTAGACCCACACACAAGGCAGGAATATCTCCCCAGCCAAGCACAAAGAAATGTACTTTCTTTAGCAAATTACCTCTTTGATCACCTGCCCATTGCTCTACAGTTAGACTGTTTCTTATTTTTGGAGCTAGACTTCTATTAGATCCAGTCTGCTTTCGTTCTTATCTCCACTTTCCATTTAACATGGTAGTTTATGCAGCGCCATTCACAAGTGAACTAGTGGGCTATTACACTACTGACAGAAACGGATAGTGAGGACAGGAAATTAAGGCAAGTCTGAAAATGTTTGTTCAGCTATGCAGTTATGGGTTTTGACTAAAACCACTTTTAGGACTGGCTCTAAACAAACAAAATAATAAAATGTTGAATTTAATATATTATCAATGATTAAATTCCTTTTTTAAAGTATAACATAACCTCTAAAAAACGTTTCCATTTACCGCAATTTTTAAACCATTTCTTCAAGTTGGATTTCACTCCATCCCAGTTGCACTTTAGGCTCCCTTTTATTACATAATTTTAAAGTATGTTTAGGTAAGAACTAAGTGACACTGTTTTATGACAACTTGTTTCATCTTCCAAATTACCTTTTTTTTTTAGACACACAACATATTACCTATACGTCAAAGCGAATAATTGAGGCATACATCCCTGTGTGTTATGTTTATGGTAATGTGGTTTTTTTGTAATGTTTTATTTTCCCCCCATTTTGCATTCGCAGGAAGAAAATGAGCGAGTCCCATAATGACTCCATCGCTATCTTTGATGTTACCCCCCCGAGCAATACGTTTTCTTGACAGAAATACCCAGTCACAGACACATATAGCATGCATCTTCCTTTGGTCTATAAATGTCTCGGATCTCAAGGGAAGCATTTAACAGAAAAGTGGGCTATTCATGTTGGGATATATGAGAATTTGTATAAGTCTGAGACAAAAAGTACCAGAAAATGCCATTTCCATTGTATATATAAACAACACAAAGTAAGACAAGAGAAAAAAATTGAATGACAGAGTAGAAATAATTTTTAGAATTAAAAAAAGCAGAAAGTTACAAAATGCTAGTGCGTTTAAAGCGCAAGGTTTTCCACCATCCAAGAACTTAAGTATTTTCACCCCTACAAGCAATCAGTATTCCCAACATTAAAATACTGCAACTGTAAAGGCAAAGGTAAACATTCCACTTAATTAGTCTGACATTCAGTATACATCCACTTATTAATCCAAGGTTTTAGCATCCCTTTGTAGTCCAGCGCCCCGAGGAATATGCTTGCACTGTTACCACAGCGGGCATGACCACAGGCATAGTGAAGTACTCAAAACACTTGCATTAGCAACGCCCATCTACTTATCATCATTAGAAACGACTGCTTCGGTGAATTGCAGGATATTCTAAGAAAAACAACTCAGAATGATAAAAGGCCTGCAGTGAGTTCCCCGTTGGGTTCGAGCGGTCATATAGCATATATACGTGAATGCATATGTTTGCCATGTTTTTTCAAACACAGACACACACAGATCAGGGGAGGGGGGGGCATTAAAAGCGGGAAAAGGACACATAAAAGGCAAGAAAATGAGAGAGTGAAGGCAAGGGGAAAGCAGGAGATAAGAAGAGAGAGCCCAGGAGAGCACAAGTCAAATGAAGCGATAGGATAAAAATAAAAAGCTGAAAAGATGCAGCGATGAGAACGGGAACGCCATGAGAGAGAAGGCGATTGAGGCAGGCAGGTACACTAACCCCTTCCTCATCATAACCACAGATTTATAAATGCTTTTATTTTGCAGGCTTGAATAAAGGCTGCAAAGAATCGCATACAATAGAAAGGTCTATTAAATCCTATTTAATGGTATTTGCATTTCAGCGTGGTTGTGCAGGTATTGCATAATTTCATAGAATTAAGCATATTTGCTATTCATATTGTGAGCGATTTCCCACACACATTTACAACAACGGCATTTAACACTGTTGAGCCAACACAGGCGGTGGTGCGTGAAAAATTGGACGGCTCCGCAAAAATGTTTCACGAAGGACAGATTTCTATCCCAGAGAGCGTTCTTGGCACATTTCTAGTCCTGAGCTTTCAGAGCTGCAGCCCTTCACAAAGTAGGCCATGTTGGGGTTCTGTGTGTATCACACAAGCAACAAAACTCGACACCACAGACTACCAATACATAACTAGTGCGTATTTTTTGTTCTACGAGCAGGCGAAAAGGCGCAAAAAAACAAATCATTGGTGTTGAGTGATAGCTGCTGTTGTGTCAAACGTCTTAGTTTGACCTCCATGTTATTGCATCGTTATGATCTTTAGAGGCATTTCGTTTTAAAGCTTGTGACGTGGTGAATTAATATGGTAAAAAATGTCAGTAAGCTACTAGCTAACTTCAATAAACCATCAAAGAACTGTATTTTAATTTCTCTCTGCTCAGTTCTCATTAAGACAACCTTTCAGCACATAAGTTCATTTGTAGCTCGTGTTAAAAAATGTTTTTATTATGTCATCACATCCCCCTGCAAACATTTAGGATTTCTCAAGTTTCTGACTAAATTACATATTGCATTAGATTCTCATGAGGCCTAAAAGACCGTAAATGGAACACAAACTAGCAAGGGGGCAAAAAAATACATAAAACTTGTCTTTTAATTATCCAAGAAATTGTTAGAAAAGTGATCCAGTATTGTTTGTCTGTGTGTGGCTAAAGTATTCAAATGTCTCTGATCCAATGTTGCTCTGAAGTTAAAATATGGTGTCAATACTGGAACCCTCTTTAGTCTTCTTTTATGAAGCCTATTCAAACTGCAACAAACAGTTCAATCAGTACTTGACTTTTGAGTTCAGCTTTAAAGGTTTTTAATAGTTTTCTTGGCTCTTTTTCTACCACCCACACTGTATATCCAATCAACCTTGGCTAGCATTTTTTTCTTGCGGCCACATCCTGGGGGGCTGGCTACAGTCCCATGAACCTTATACTTTTTATTATTATTGGCAGATGTGGTCAAAGTAACAAGAAACTGCTTGGACATGGTTTTGTAGCCTTAAGCTTTACCGTGGATATCTATAATCTGAGCTCCACAGACAGCCCTAACCTTTGCTTCCTCTGCTCCATGTTCAGTGTGGTGTATGCAACAATACAAAACTAGCCCTTTAAATGGGCTGATGAAATGCTTGAAGGCACCTGTGATACTAAAGAAGGTCAGTTTGAAAACAACAAAAACAAAACTGCATTTTATATCCACAACCATTTTCCCCATAAAAAACAGTATCCACAAAAACTGGAAAGCACGATGGTTATCAGAAATGTTTTTGGATTTATTTAGCATATTTTCTTTATATGAAATAGTAGATCATTTCCTTTTGGCTCAACTTTAAGGTGTATTTAATCTCTACGTTGTCAAAATTGACACCAAAAACTGTGCAACTAAAGTTGCCGTGAACAGAAAAGCAATTTCAAAAACAATTTTTTCTTCCTTGAATAATTCGGATTGTTAAAATATTTTCCGTAAGTAATTAATGGACACTCCATTAGAAAATACTGTACATTAATGAGCAGTAAAATGATTGAAAGGAAAATCTTAAAGTGTTATGATGGAAACATTAATATCTAATAGTTGTATTTAACAATGCATCCTGTAAATTTATTAAAATATTCAAGACACAATTCCTCAAATGGTGAACTCGTGTCAAATGCAAACCTTTTAAAAAATTGAGTAACTCTACACTGTAGTAACATTGGTGATAACTACAATAAATTAGACAGACCTGAAAGCTGCACTGTTTTATGTAAAGTTTATCAGATGAAGGTTTTATGTTTGTGTTCAAACAACACACATTTACATCACTCTAAAATAACAAATCTCAACAACATCTTTCTTGTGGAAATTGTTACATTTAGTTCTGTTTGTCTGGTTTTAAGACCTGCAATTGTGTAAATAACACAAACGATACAAGTTTCCCCAAGCGTATCATCTGTACTATACACAAACAAACTTTTTGCTAATTCCAAACACATGAGCTGATGTATGAGCTGAAACATTAACAAAGACAATCGGTTTGGCAAAATGTAATTCTCTGTATGGTACTCACATTGATCAGGCGCTAACATCTAATGTTAAATATCAGACATCCAATATTGACAGGTTATTTATATTTTTATATAAAAACCAACAGAAGTACAACTGAGTTCATAAAAGTTGTAATTTTGACGTGACAATAAATATTTAAATCAAAATGGAAATGTTGGCAGGAAATGTTTTACTGCAAAACAGTAGTGGAATCACAACTTTATAAATCTGTTATAGTTAAAGAAACTTATGTCTGCTTAATCTGGGCTGAAATTTATGCTATGTATATATACAGGAACTAATAAATCCAAACTACATCAAAGACTAAAAGCAACAAGAAGACACAGCGAGAGCGGTAGGTTTAGTCATAAGAGATTTTTGGCAGCGAAATGCATGAA
>JAVKLF010000060.1:4469667-4490025 GCA_034783495.1 Millerichthys robustus | reverse complement strand
GTGTCAAAAATATCATAAAATTCATGTTTTTTTCTGTACTAGGTCTTTGCCATGATTTCAACTTAGAAGAATAAAAACGGTGACAAAGCACCTTACCTGTTATTGATGCTGTGAATTGTTTCAAAATCTGTTTAATTGAAGATTTTGATAGACCTACTGGATAAGATCAAGCGAAGTGACTGATATGACTTTGTATCAAACAGCTTCATTGTGTGTGACATTTATTAGTTATTTGAGAGAAATATGAAGACCAAGACTTGAACTAACATGAGAAAATAACAAAATTCTCCTAAGTTTACATCAGGGTTAGATTACATTTACCTGCACTGGTTTATTCAACATTTTCTGCACACACAGTGTCTTTGAGATCATTACTTTTCTAAGTTTTGCTGATTTCTGTTACACAGAATTAGGCATTTAATGAATAAAAGTGTGACTCTGCCACGCCTGCAGCTGCGGTGTTTCATCAACCCTGACTGATTAGGTGAATGCTTTCCCTGTTCAAACTAAATTAAAGTTTATAAAAGTAAAGTCAAGAAATATTGCTTATCCTTCCTTATCAGCAATGTTTGATTTTGTAACAAAAGAATTCCAATGACGCTCTTGCAGTGAATGTAAAATTGGGTGTTTCCAGTTTGGAAAATAAAGAACTTATTCAAATTAAACCCAAAGTTCCAAGTTGAGACGCAAACACAAAACAAAAGATAAGTTAAAAAATAATATTTTTCCTGTTTGTATTACTTTTAAGTGAGCTTTTTTTTTTTTATCTCTGAAGAACATTTGGTGTGAACTAAATTAAAAAAGCAAGAGCTGAACATTTTTCTGGGGTGCAGCAAATACAGCATGATCTGAAACTAAAGATGGGTGGAGGAAAAGATAAACAGGCTGCGTAACTCTAGCCTGAGATGTTCTGTGACGTATCAGCCCCCTTGCAAATGCCAGCAGCTCCCTGAATGAGACATTTCCAAATCCAAACCAAATGAAAAGGTTCTGTTTATATAAAGTCCTGAGTTGGGAGTTTTTGAAGCATAAAAAATATATATATCTCAAGCACACAAACTAACAAATGTTTAGGATACGCCTTTTAAAGTTGTAAAGTCACATCAGCATTTCTTTGTTACATTACTGTTTCACGGAGCCGTTAAGTAAGACGGTACCAAAACAATAAGATTTGTTGTGTTTGCAGTAGATGCTCACCTCTCCTGGTGTCCGAGGTCCTGCAGGAGTGCGTCAGCGTATTTCTGCCTCTCGCTGGGCTCAACATTGGACAATTTCTTTGCCTCACTGCGCACAAAGTACCAGAACTCTTTAACACCATTCTCCACCTTTCTCCGCAGCTCCTCCTGAGTCGGACCGGGGCCTGCGGGGGGATGAGAGAGCGGATACCAAGTCAAAACACACAAGAGCAGACAACAGTAGAAAACAAAGAGCCAGAGCTGGTGTAACATTTCAGGGACAGGTATGATCTAAGGCCCTGAATCGACAACGGTTACAATGCTGCTTCTTGAGAAGACAGCTTGAAAAATGAGGTAGGGATTGATGTTTGGAGGACTTCAAGTGTCTGAGAATTAGCATTGTGTAAGCATAAAAAAAAAAACCTCCTGGCACAAAAACGCAGCTTTGAAACATAATCATTAAAAATTTTCCTCTTTCATACTTTGTCCCTGGGTGTTACTTTGACCTCATTAAGAAACACTTGATCACTGCTTCCGTGCATCATCTCTCTCATGTTTTTCACACACAGGAACTTTATACCCCTTACGAGCCAAACAATGTGGCGCGGCCTACGTGGATAACACAGTTGCCTGCTCTTGTTTCTGTGGAGGGAAACAGAAAAAAAAGAAACAGCCTGAAGCGGGAGCAGACGTCGGCAGCAGCGGTGGTGGAGGAGCTCTTTTTGTAGCTTCCTATCTCATCCCATCCTCTGTCTTTATCCCAAAGCTTGTTGGAGAAAATGCTGCAGGGTATTTTTAGCTTTTTCTCCCCCTGCGGCAAGATGGAGAAACTGACCCCATGCTGCCCTCCATGCTCACACATCCTTTTTGATTCCTTCCCTGTCCTTTTTCGCGCCTCTCGCTCTCTTTTGTTGCCAGTGGGGGATTCACACTACTTCCACTTCATTCACACATTTCCCCACTCACCTGACAACTTTCCTGCCCCTCTGACCACTGCTTATAGAAGCGAATACACACATGACCCCCGGCCCACTGTTGACGTGGGTGTGCCATCAGCACTGCTGGGCTACAGCAGGTTTAACACAGGACTGGACTGATATTCTCCCTAAAGGCAAAACTTCTACAAGCAGCCGAATGGTTTTATACCATACAGATATAGTCAGCCCACACACTTTCAATATGCTATGTACTGTTGTGTTTTAACACTGCGCCAAACCATTTCCTGAAGCCCTAAAGGTGGGCCTAGTTACCATCTCCGGTGAGTTTCTGGAAGCTGTGGATCTGTTGTTTGGCTCTGGTAAGCTGGTCCTCCAGGGAGCGCAGCCTTCCTGCTGCCAGGGACCCAGCTTCTACCTGACCCTCTGGTATCCTGGAGAAGACAGGACAAAAAGTAGAAAAATATGAAGGGTTAGTACATCAGTGGTAACAAAATAACATTTTCCTGTTTCTTTTGGAAACAAAAGAACTCTTGTACAAATGCCCAGACAAAATGAAAAGAAACAATTCTTTATAGAAAGCTCAACATTCATGTTGTCCCTTTACATAAATAAAGGCTTAGCATTCACTGATGGATTCCATATCACTTGGCACCTTTCATGCCAGTATTTAAGACTGAGACTACAGTGCCTGTAAGTTTTCATCCCCTTAGATGTTTTAAGCTTTTATTTTATTTTAACTTGTATGTATTGTTTACAAAACATCCAAAGACGACATATAAAAAATTGCCTTTTGGTTATCTCTGTTACAAATACCAAAAGTTCACTGATTCTGTCCATGCTAAATAAAATTAAAAAATAATCTTTTGCCATTATATGAACAAATGTGTGCAGCACGGTGGATCAGTTGGTAGAGCTGTTGCCCCCCAGCAAGAAGGTCACCGGATCGAATCCTGACCGTGGAGATTTCTGGGTAGAGTTAGCATGTTCTCTCCTTGCATGTGTGGGTTTTCTCCGGGTACTCCGGTTTCCTCCCACAGACCAAAAACCTGACTGTTGGCTAATTGGTAACTCTAAATTGTCTCTAGGTGTGAGTGAGAGAGAGGATGGTTGTTTGACTCTATGTGTCCCTGTGATGGACTGGAGACCTGTCCAGGGTGTACCCCGCCCCTCGCACTGTGACTGCTGGATATGGGCACCAGTGACCCCTGTGACCCTGAAAGGAAGAAGTGGGTAACAGATAATAGATGGATGGATAAATGTGGTCTAAAAACTCATTTTTTCTAATTGTCGCTTTTGATTTAGGAGCTTGACAAAGCCATGGGATTATCCAGTGGTTGGTTTGATTCAGGTCGTCGCTTGCTTGGGCGACTCTCGTCTCATCTCTCAATTTAAAAGTTGCTGGGAAAACTGAGCTGTGAAGACTTGCATCTTGTAGTGCTCACAACTGAAACTTCTACAAATGTAATTTGCTAGAACACCAGAGTGTAGCTCCCGGGAGCTCTGTCCTGGTGTATTAATTCTGAGCTCTAAGATACGTGCGGAATACTGAATCACTTTCAGTGTTTGTTAGGTTTATCCTTTTGTCTTCTCAAAACCTTATTCAACAATTTTATCCTCTGTATCAATTATATATGCTGAGAACTGAAATGTAAATTGCAGTAAAATGGCAATGTTTTGTTAAATAATGAGAACATAAAAAGTTATTATAACCCTCGAAAGTGATCCAGTTTTGACACCATGAATGGAAAATATTTGGTTGGTGAATTTACAAAGCAAACCAAGCATTTATTTGAAGTCTTTTTCACCATGTTCAACTTAATGGTAAAAGATTTTTTTCTGAGAAATGTAGCTTTCTGTTTTGAAAAGGGCAAATGTAACAAAACCTTGGGCAGTAAATAAACTATATATGATCTGCAATCCATAGCCCTACTTTATTACTGTACATACTGTATAGTACAAAGAAAGACCAGCTGCTTCCATAATGTGAACAATTCACAATTTAAATTTTTGCCTGTGAGCAATTATTATTTTTTACGTTTCGAATATTTGTCAAAAAGCACAAGTCAGCTGTTTGCTTTTTGTAGCTCTTTATCTTTATATTTATTAAATGTGAACAAACGTGGGAAATCTTTCAAATACTGGAACCTGAGGAGTTAGAACTGGAGATGCTGAACCTTTTGCATAATTGACCAGAGCTCTACTGAGCTAAAGCAATGAAGCTTACAAATTAGACTCATTTTATCTTTTCTGTTCACAATGGGGACAAAATGGCATGAAATGACTCGAGAAGTTTGGATTAATGCATGAGATGTTAACACTTACATGCTTTGACTTAAAAGTGACACTTCTTGAATAATTAATGATAAAGCAACACAAACACCAGCTAGAGCGAAACTGCAACTGCAAGAGCACTTGAGCCGGTCCATTTCCATAATGACAAAAATAAAAATGGCAACGGCCTTATGATGCAACATTGTATTGGTGCTTTTGTGCACAATGTTTAGAAGTCAGAAAATGTTCCAGTCTTACTGAAGAGGAACTCATTTCAGAAGAAATTATGTTAGGACAGTAACTCAGCTGAATAAATCTAACGTACACTTATGAACTATTTTCATTTGCATGTAACTAGATTCATTTGTATTACAGCTGAATATTTTAACTATTTAGTCAATTATCCCTCACAGATAAATGCAAATGTTAATCAGCATTTGTGCAGCGGCATGTCAGTGAACCGTGAATAACTAAAGCATGCATGTACTGAAAGCACAAATGAGCCCTTTGACATGTTTAAAGGAATGAGTTTACATCAGTCAAAGAAGAAAATTTAAAAAAATGCCAGTGGCATGGTAAAAAAAAAATCTATTAATTAAAAGAATGCATGTAAAACATTGTATGTGCAAATGCCCTTGTGCATTAACCGTAATGAGTCATCAAGGCATGCAAACTCAATTTGCTTCTTGAGGAAAGAACATCAATCACTGCTAGGCATAAAGATGAGACTTTTTAATGTTGCAACAGACCCTTCTGCCACAGAACTCCAGCTTCAGTGAGTGAGTCTGGTCCCTAAGCCCACTTCATCAAGTTCTAACTGAGCAATCTTCTTCAAAGCCATGGGAACTGTAGAGCAAAGAGTGGATTATTTAATGTATACTTTATGCAACCTGGTGATAGGAGCTGACTTTTATCCTTTCTAGGACCAGCATTCGTCTTAAATTCAGGTTTCTTTTCTTTAAGATGTGTCGATTCCACCCGTAAGGCCCTGTGATTTCCGGACGGAATAGTGGAATTTCCCAAACAAAATAGAATCCAGTATAAATGCAGAATCTCACAGAATTCGCTCTTTTAGACGAGTTTCTGAGGTATTTTGGCTGCTGCCGCTCCCTGTACCTGCCGTTACGTAGTTACACACACGGGATGAGCGTTCTCACCTCATAAAGACAGAAAAAATAAAGTCAGCCACGGTAAAGACCAGACTCTCTGAAATACCAATGTCCTTCAAAAAATAAAAATGTGTAGTCAGATATTTAAAAGAAATTAAAAAAGCTTTGTCCATTTTTGGTAACAAACTGTAAACAAGGAGGGGCTCTGCCAAAACAGAAGTAAAAATGAGCTTAGATCTAAGTTTGCACAAACTGTTTTGGTTTTATGATTTATTGAGATATATTTAATGTTAAGTTCAACTCTAAAGAACTTTCCATCCATCTATTATCTTAACCTGTTTCTTCTTTTTTAGGGTCATGGGGGGTCACTGGTTCTTAAAAAAAAAGAAGATATTTGCTAGTTTATTTTTCAGTCACTTTATAGTTACAAATTTTGTAGGTTAATAAATATAGTATAAGAGCTGGTAAAGTGTTATATGAATAAGTTGATATCCAAGGAAGGCAAAACAGAGTAATCTAGCTTAGATTAGTTGGAAGACAATACAGACGTTATCTGAAAAACAATTTGCTAGAGCAGTTGTTGCAGTCTGTGTCAGAAAAAACATCCAGAACAAAAGATGTCGATATAAAATACATCTAAAACACTCTGTTGTGTCAAAACCAATAAACACACGGCAAAGAAAAAGGCACAGGCAACAAAAAAAACCCCACAAATAATTCCTGATGGCGTCTCTGGAGGACTCGAAGCAGAGATTAGACAAGGCAGCTGGATTCACCAACATCTAAATAAAACAATACAGGAAAGGCAAAACATGAGAAAACTCAGAGTTAAGGGAGGCAGGACGTAAATGTTTGGAGAGACAAACTTTAAAAGCACTGCATGAGCCCCCCAACCCCCCACCGGCTCTAAGTACAAAAGTGAGGTTTAGCATGCAGTCTGGTTTCCTCAAAAAGTCGTCCCAGCTGTTGCACCAGCAGTTCCTGATCCTGCACCAGTTACCTATAGAGTTCGCAGGCCGATCAGAGCCGGGCAAAGTCGTTTGAACATCAGGGGCCTGGGCGACAACGTGGTGCATGCATATTGTATTTCCAGAGAAAAAAGGTTTAAAGTTCTTTGACTGACTTCAAAAGAAAACGTGTGCGCTGACCTGGAACGCCATACATATGTATGGAGACGTAAAGTGCTCTCCGAGGTGAAGATGAAAGAGGGATGCATGGACACAATTTGCCTTTACATTAAGGCAGAGGTTGCCTGCACTAAAACACGTGTATCCCTGCATGATTTCACTGTTGAGTGTTGGTTGTCTGAGCAGGTACGTTCCTGCCTCAAACCATTTGACTCCTTTAAGTTAAGCTCAAAAAAGAACAAGATGACAGCAGAGAGAAACAAAAAGGTGTAAAAATATGATAGCACTATGAAAATTTGCTACTACAGCTCAAAACCTGTTCTAGAGACCGCAGAAAATTTGCTTAGATAAAGATGCCTACAAACTATTTTATTATGCTGTAAGTGTGTCTATGAGACTGTGTCTGTTGTGTCAAATCCAATTTTGTCCCTTCCTTTGCTGTGTCTGTGTGTTGCATTCACGGACCCAAACAGTATAATTCCAAGAAAACCGATTCTGGATGGTACATTCCAGCCTCCGTGTTCTAACGATTCAGTTCATTTACAGCGAGCCAGCTTTGCTCTGAGCCCTACTTGAGAGAGACGTCGTAAACACAGACAGCTCCAACAACCGGGGCCGTGTGTGTGGCTGCAGACCTCACGTGTTGGGTCTGAGCGACAGCTGGAATTGGCACCATTATCCCCTTTTTGGACGGGGGTGACAGAGCTGAAATGATCACTTCCTCCTTACAGTTGACTCCCATGCAATCTGTTTTTAAGGTTTACAATTACGTTCTCATTGGTCTTGAAAGACAGAGTGAAATTAAGCCCACTGATTCAAAATGTGAGGACCTTAGAAGCTGCTGTGGCTAGAAGCAAACAGAGGAAACCCCAGGGCCACATAAGAAGCCGAGCAATTGAGGTCTAATGGTCAATAGCCTGTACCATTAAAAGACAATTCCAGTGAAGCATGTAAAAACAATTTGTCACTGCTCGTCTCTTTATCAGTCCCATGTATCTGAGTCACATGCTTCTGTGTGAGCAAATAATTTTCGGGATTTGTTTTACTCGCAGAACACATTACATGGGTTTACAGCACTGCATCAACAGAAACAAATGGACGCAATACATAAATCTCTTTTAACGCCTAGTTTCTGACATTATTGCAGAACAGCAAACAAATCTGTTGGCCCTGAGGTAAGCTGAAATAACAAATAAAACCGATTAGGGCAATGACTGTGGTCTCTGCAACTCTTCTCATCCCCTTGGTCCTCATTTTTCATTTCCTGCTTGCTGCTCTTTACTTAGTTCAGTCTTCATGTCATCTATCATGCTCCCATTCTTGTCTCCTCCTCTGCGTTGTACCCTCCCTTCCTCTTTCTGTTCCCCTGTTGGCATGCTATGGGGTGGGGGTGGGGAAAGGGGCATCGATCAGGTCCTCATCGCTCAGTCCAGCTGTCACTTAAACCCCCCACTTCCTCTGGTGTCAGACCATTAGGTTGGCACATGTCATTGTTTCCACGGGAGTGGTGGCTTTGTGCCCGAGGTGACTGACAACTGCAGCGAGGGCGGAGCCAGGCACGTCGGGCGACTTGACCTTCTGCTCACCTCTCATTAATGCTGCCAGGTGATTGGTGGGTTGGCACGACGCCCGTCACTCAAATCACTCCAGAACTTTTTAGGCTAGCCAGGTGATTCTAATTTGAATCCAACCAGTGACTGGTAATAAATAACTGGACATGAAAACCAGAAAAGAATTTAACCAAAAAAGTGGCAAAGACATGAACTCTGCAAGAAGCTGAACAAATAAATATTTTCATCTTGTTAGTCATTCTGCGAACATCTGATCAACACAAACAATATCTTATGCAAACGTACTGTCATAAAGCAAATAAGATAACACACAAAACCCTGTCAATTGTATAATGAATGCACCACGCCACCTGATAACTCATAACACATTTATCTGCTGCAGTGTAATGACAATAACCAAGTTAAACTTCACCTTGCTCTATAAATCAGCCTGAATGCAATGAGTTTTTGGCGACGCGAGAATGAAATGTGATGCGATTTAATGCCTGTTTTATGGTTTTAAATCTCTCCGAAGCCATTTATATAAAAAAAATAAATGCACTAATGTGACAGTTAGGTACTCGGAATGAATTCTTCTTGATTCATCTAATGTCAGCAAAGCAATTCCAAAGAACTAATTTTGCTCTTTGCAGAAACTCATGTTCTCAATCCAAATCAGCACAACGTGTAAGCTGGTGAATTAGGTTAGATGTGTGCTGAAATAGTCGATCAGTGAGCTAAGCGAGTTGTTACACAGTCAGTCATTCTGAGACAATTTGCCGGCTGGAAGCCGTCTTGGTGGCACGGTAACGATGGTAGAGAAAAAGTAAAAAAGATAACTGTAAAAAGGGGATCAGTGGAGAGAAGGAATACGCTGAGAAAGGGATGACAGGCAGCTCACTACCAGCTTCTTTGCTTCTATTAGGGCAGGGGTCAACAACCTTTTTGTTTGAGTCGTTTTAACCATTTGTCTAGCTAAATGGTGATTGGAAAGTGTCACAAAACTTGACCCTTTCAGCAAAAATAATTGGAATTATGCAGTTTTTCTTTGAGTACTTCTCATGTTTCAAAAGAAAAGGAAAATCAAATGGGCAAATTTAGGAATAAAAAAGCACACTGCAGCAATGTATTTGTGATTTACTTTTATTGCAAGAGCAGAAACTTTTTTTACTTGTTTTGTTTATTAGAGGCAGGCTTTTAAAAATTAATTTATAATAATATGAGCAACTAGCTGTATTTTTTTTAAACATATGATGTTTTTAAATCTACAATCCACAATAAATGAGAAAATCTATTTCATGCATTTGCCTCAAACATGTTAAAAACATGCATCTTTTGGTGGATTTGAGAAGGTTTGCTATATGCCAGAAGGTTGCATAAACAAATAAATAGGCTGACAAACTATTAGCTGAACAGGAAAACTGTTCTAGCAAAAACTCAAGTCTCGTTAGTCTCATTTTGGTTCAGAAATAACAAAAGGTTGTGTATGAAATGCTTTTATAGTAACTGCCAACAGTGAGAGGTCAAGTGACTAAAGCCTTTCGTCTGCCTACATCCCCCAGAATTCCATTCAAGTTCTGGATTGGAGTTTAGTGAAATTATCAACATTTAATCGGACATATTTTCTATTGAAATTGATCACATCTATAGCGATACATGATATAGTTTTATCACCTAGCCCTAACTTACTGCAATAGATCTGGACAGATAAACTACTAACACTACACACTCAACACATTTCTCAGGTTCATCTCATTATTGGTCAGAGTTACAAGAAGCAACAAGAGAAATTCAGAAGAGCCACATGTGGCTCCAGAGCTGCAGGTTGCAGATCCCTGTATCAGTGCTTTATTATAAAGATAAGAGACCCTACAAGATGAGGTGTGATCAAACTCCTCTCTAGGTCTATATCTGAGCCACTTAACACACAAGTGTGCCCACAGCAATAGAACTGAACAGAGGACAAAATAACCCCTGCTGCTGTTTTTAGCTCATAAAGCTTAACCTCAGCAACACAGTCCCCTCCTTTTAGCATCTTGTACTGGATCTTTAGCTGAAGCATAAAGGGACTTGGGAAGGCGCTGCCACAGTAAACAACTGTGGAGGCCTCGTTTCCAGATCAACAACCGAACTCAATAACAAGCAGCAAGCATGCAGCGTGTCAAGGACCCATCTGTACATCAGCAGAACATTGACTGAAAGCTGCACTTGTTTTTTTTTTTTTTTTCCTTTTATTCCACGAATTCTACCTTTGTTTTCGAGCCAATTCTGAATAATTACAAAAGCAAGGGATTTAATCAGGGACCAGCTGTCTGAAGAGACGCGTGTGTGTGTTTCTTATGTTTGTGCGCGTTGATGTGCACCCCGCGTCAAAGCAAATCAGAATATCACAGAAGGGTACCAATACCAACATCTAAAGCACTCCTTTCATATGTCACAGACACGTCAAAACACACGCACGCACGCACACACACACACACTACCGCGTCCTATGCAGATGAAGACAGTCTCACACACACAAACAGATCTGGAGTTTGAGTGTAAACAGAACATGTGGACATAAGAGAAGAACCATCTGTCTTACTGTTACAAATAGCTTGCATGTGTGAAAGATGCTGTGTGGTTTATGGACTTGCGCAACGTGCAATTGTCTTAAGAAATAACGGAATTTGGTGAGGTGTGTGACACGTCATCCATCTGTCACACTCAGCACTTCTGACACCACTGATCAGCTTTTCAAACTGTGAAAGGGTCATTTGATAAACCCAAGCATAACCACGAGCCACAGAAAGCATCAATCACCACGCTGCTGCATTGTAGTATTCATATTAATCTTTTGATTGCTTTTTATCTTAGAGATACCGGTTGTTGGCCTTAACAAAATGAAACAATGTGCCACAAAATCCTTTTTTGAATCAAATATTTAAAAACCAGACAGGGAATTAAAGGAACATAAAATTTACTGTGCAGTGAGCTTGTATACTTTGCTTAAAAGTAAGATCAACAGTTTTGAAGTATAGAGCGTGTTTTCTAAATCACCTAAAATGTGTGCTCACTGTGGGACACAAGCAAGTTATTTTGTAAAAAGGTCAACACTTTACCTGAGAGATTCAGCCATGCGCCGTAGATCTTCATTTTGCTGCTTAAGTCGCTCCAGCTTGGCCAGGATCTTGGAGAGCTCCCTGCTGGACCGCTCTGGGTGCTCGCTATCCCTCACCAAGTGACCACCGATGTAGAAGAGGAGTGTGCCCCAGGCTAACAGCACCAGGGTAATCCAACGCCATGAACCTGCCCAGGGCCGCATGCTTCAACCACACCCACCAAACTGCCTTGTGGTGTGTCTGTCCACCCACCAATCCTGCGGCCTTGCCTGAACGCGCCCGCACGCACGCTTTGTCCCCCGTCACCAAAAATGCCACAGCACTAACCTTGGTGCTGGCATCTTTGCAAGGATCATAAATGACAGATGAGAGGGTAGCGTGTGCGTCTGTGGCTCTGGTGAAGTTATATAAAAAAAGCAAGGAGTGCTTCTCTAGGGATCAGCCTAGGGCTTTCTTGTGTGCTAAAGCATAGCTAGCACACTCCAAATGCAGTATCTTGATTGATGCCTTGGCCCTCCACCCAACTTCAGAATGGCCAGCTTCTTCAAGAGCCGTGCACTGTGTCCCTCCAGCCCCACAGCTTTTTTCTATTCAAGTTGCATCCTGTAAAAAAGAGAAAAAAAGAAAGGAGTTAGTTTAACTAATGTTATTTGCATTTCAAAATGAACTAAGCTCTAAACATATTTCTTGAATTGCAAATACTTTATGAATTTGTTGGTCTAAAGGAGGAAATAAAAGCATTTTGAAATAAGCAAAGCAAGCGTGCTAGAGGGAACAAGTCTCCTGAAGAGGAAAACAAAGCAAGAGACAGACAGTGCCATCCAGAACAGCCAAGATGCTGCTGACTGGTCTTGACAGAAACCTCTCTCAGCAGCCTACAGGATTGATCAGCATGACACTGCAATTTACATTTACACAGTGATGTGCAGTCCCTAAGCTGTGCTGTCGAGACGGGACACGGATGTTCCACTTGCAGCGTCTTGCCTGTTTGCACATTACACAGTACACACTTGAACTCATGTGCAATGAAGTCCATCAAAAGTCAGTCAGCTCAACACATATGAATATAAAAGTGACCACACTAAAACAAATCCATCTTTTATTTCCTCCAAATCACATCTCCACCCGCTCGCCACTCCCAACCCACCTTCAACACGTTATCCCTCTACCTTAATTAAAATGCAACACTTGAATTTAGTTTACAAAATCCAGTGAAAAGTTTCCCTGAGCATTGTCCTCTTTCCCAAATACAACCCCCCCACAACCCCAGTAAGCTCTGTGACAGAACACAACATTGTCAAGGTGATACAGTGAACTAACAGAGCAGAAGGAAATAAAAAAATTCCCCTGATCATCAGTTCCCTTCATCCCTAAGCAGCAGAAAAGCTGTTGATGGATGCGTGCCGGGTTTAGGAAGCAACCTTTGCTGTCAACTCCCCAACAAAGCCCTGCCATGAAACCGAGACCAAAAACTGTGATTGGATGAAGACTGGCAGGTGTGTGTGTGTGTGTGTGTGTGTGTGTGCCTGTGTCATAACCACAGCATACTAGAATGCCAAGCATCTTTACATGAGTGGCACCAGTTGGGATGGGTATGACTGACATGTTTCAGGGTCTCTGGTGTGTCTCTCGTGAGCTTTCGAAACAGGAAAATGTTGCTACTGGGCTTCGCCTGACAGCAGAGAATTAGGTTAACAGTAGTTCCGTTTACCTTGGCAGTAAAGCTGATACGTAGGACATAAATGATGTCTATGAAACTGTAATGCTTGCTTATGTGGCAATGGTGAATAACTGTCCAATGTATCTCAGCTGAGGATAGTGAAACAATGAGGGTTTTTTTTTTAAATGATGGGGGAGCAAAAATGTTGTCTCTGCTGGTGTTGCTACTGGGATTTACCTGGGCTGACACTCGGGTGGATCTTCTTTACGCATTCAACTCAACAAAGTGCTGAGCTGTGTTTTATTATGGAAAATGAGAGGTGCAGGAAGATGGCACTCCTCTAACTAAAGCATGAATGTCTACGCTTTTTTTTTTTTTGGCCTGTGCCATAAAATGAATTTTGTTGCAAACTGGTGCTACACTGAATTGAAAAGAACTGATTTTGATCGCTAAGCACACCAAAGCCACAAATGACAAAGTCAATGTTCCAAAGGTTTAACTTGTTTTAGCCCAAAGAGCTGTGTAGAGTGGAAGAGTGTGTTCTGTATCCTAAGAGCTTTTTTTGCATCAGTGACACTGAATGCAGTCAACCTTGAATGATATAATATTATTCATATTGAAAACAGACAGCGTTAGCAATAAAAACTGTGGATAGAGACTTTACGCTTAAATTTTTTCCTGCTGGAAATCATAGCAGACAGATTTCACACTTTGGGCAAAATCGTTACGCAGCTTATTACCAATAGCAGCAAAACCAATTCAACTCAATACTTCTGTCAAAGCTGTGTGGGAAGATGTAGTCATTTAAATCTGAGCACACGCTGTGTAGAGTTTAGATAAAAAGTGTGATCCCAACCACCTTTAATAAAACACAGGAAGCACCCAATAATCACCATCATCTTCGATTTTGATCAAGTGGCACAAGAGATGAAACATATTATATAGTTTCAGATGGCTGGGTTTTATAATTAATAGAATGAGGAGACATCTATTGAATCTTGTGTCCACAGAATGTGACCTAATTAGAAAGAAAACGTTGCTTTGCTATGATACTCTACTATAATTTGCTCTGCAGATGAAAATCTGTCACTAAAAGTACAGTTAAGAAAAAGCACCAACGGCCTCAACATTTTCCACGAACCTCTCACATCTGCCTTCAGTCAAACAAGGGGAAGGGGATACATAAATAATGAAAATTAGAGAAACGTCAGTTGAATAAATGAGAAAGACACCACTGTGGCACAATTATTTTTAAGTTGGTCTGTGGGACACATACAGTATATGCTGACAGTGAGGTTTTAGAAAAGTTGGTCTTATTCCGCTTTTGACGACCAAGCTCCTCCTTCCTTGCTTTCAAATAAAGTGAAATGAAAGATAGAGCTTCTATGAGCAGGATAAATTATCTTTAATAATGGATGGAATAAGAGGAAATGTGCTGTTCATAAACAACCTCTTGTCTTCACCGCCATCCCCTATTGCTCACCAACCCTTGCTGGAGCCCTTGCATTTTAAACACGATTCTTTTGATATGCGCCTTACGGTAAAGGTTGTCATGACGTATGTGACCCTGTGAGGCGGACTCTTCACCCCGTCACAAAATGTTGTTGAGCAGCAGAAACTTAAAGGAGCCTCAGGGTTCAACATGAATAACCTGTTTTTTTTTTTTTTACTTTTTTAGCGTGACTAAGGCCACAGCAGGGGTCAACTATCAGCAGCCTCTGGTATCCAGACTATAAGCAATGCAATGAGGTTCACTACTAAATTATGCACGCAGCTCCGTTAAGGGTAGCTTCTATTACACAAACATCACCACTCAACTTTGAGGACAATGGGAAGGATGCATCACTGATACTATATCAATTTATACCACCTATGTATACTAAATATACTATATATCACATCTGTTCATGAGTACATGTCTCTCCACTGTCGCTCCTTATCTGTGTTAGTGATGTTAGTGCAGAGGATTATAATTAAGTGTTGCTAGGGGCAACCCTTAGGGAATATGTAGCAAGATGTGATGCATCTCATGGTATGTAACAGGGTAGCAGGGTAATGATTGTGCTTAGAAAACAGGTAGGAGGAAAAGGACGACTGTGAAACATGCATGAAAAAAAGATGATGGGATAAAAAAAGAAAGTGGAAAAGCTGTTTACACTCGTATATGATGTTGAAATATCCATGTGACAGATAAAACACAAAAAACTGTGATTTAACGGCAGACGTGTTTTTCATGATACCGTCCGAATAGTTCAAAGAATATATAGCTTTCCATCGTAGCATATCTCCAGTTTGAGACATTTGACGGTTCCTATCAGTTTATGAGCACAATGCAGGGGGAGGGGAGATGGGGTGTTTGTTTGAACTACAGATATACAGAATGAAAAACATCGATGCCAACTTTGCTGGCACTTTTTAACTGGAATTTAACCAAGCAGGTTCTCTGCTGAGCATGCTGTTTCTGAGAAACAAACCTCTTTGTAGTCATAAAGATACACTCATTTATAACAGCTTCCTATAACTGACTGCTGAGCGGCTTTTCCGGTTATTTTCCCAGTTGGCATGGAGCTTCAGTCCACAAACCATCAATTTATTTTTTAAGCTTTTATTCTTAAGGCACAATCACAATAGTTCCAGACACACACAGATGGCCCTTTATCAACAGAATTCAAGACTGTGTTGAATTTAAACAAGTTAAAGAATCGGTGCAAAGTGCAAGAGGTAAAGAAAAATCAAAGTTAAATGCTTTTTGTTTCTGTCTTGACTGCTTTCGCTTGCAGCTAAACCATGACAGTTTAAGTTTGAGTGTGACTCCGAGTGTATTTCTATGAATGTGGAAGTCAGCAAGTGTGTGACTCACTCAGCAGCAGAATGCTACCACTCCTAACGCTCCATTTCGCGACTCCCTTGGCTTGGTGCCTAGATGTGGAGACACCCTAAGCTTTTTGGGGTGCCCCTGGTGTTTTGTATGCAAGTGTGTGTGTGGGAGTTACACTGTTTGATACAGCTGATTGCATCCAAAGACACACGTACGGGCGCACACACTCACAGAATGGTAAATATTTCATGAGCGGCTGTTTACTTCACAACATTTCTAAGCCGAATGTGCAGTAGTCCATTAACTTAAGCTAAAAGGCAGAGAGAAAGTAGGGCGTGAGGATAAGCATGGTGGAAGAAAATAGATTGATGGAAAGCTTTGAGACTAAAGGGCATGACGGCCAAATAAATGCAATGAATTTTAATCTACACATATAGAAAGCAAGACCCATAGCCAACATGATTTACACTGTGGTCATGTCCTTGGAGGGAGTTTACTGTGCAGCAAACGTCTGCAATTACTAACAAATTACACATGTTGTATTTCCAGACTAATTTCATATTCTGAATTTTATTTCTTTATATATGACTGCTTTATGCAATATGAATTCAAATCATTTGTCTTGTTTTAGATATTCTTTGACACATATTAAATCCAACAGGATCCTCAGGAGAGCCCCAAAGCACCAAATTAACCCCAATGTTTTTAAATGGATTTGACCACTTAATTAAAAATGTCAATTTGCGCAAGTATTTTTTATTAGCCAGTCTGACAAACCAAAATGTAGTGTACGTTGTTAATGCAGCCATATCTCTTTTTCCAAATTGTCCATACCATTTTATAAAAACCCAGTGATCTGGCTGCCAATAGTAAGAGCAAGCTACTTTTTCAGGTAGAACATTAATGGATACTCAACCATCCATCCATTATCTGTTACCCGCTTCTTCCTTTCAGGGTCACGGGGGTCACTGGTGCCTATATCCAGCAGTCACAGTGCGAGAGGTGGGGTACACCCTGGACAGGTGGCATGTCCATCACAGGGACACATAGAGACAAACAACCACTCACTCTTTCACTCACACCTAGGGACAATTTAGAGTTACCAATTATCTTCACAGTCATGTTTTTGGTCTCTGGGAGGAAACTGGAGTACCAGGAGAAAACCCATGCATGCACGGAGAGAACATGCTAACTCTACTCAGAAATGTCCCCGGCTGGGATTCGATCCGGCGACCTCTTGCTGGGAGGCAACAGCTCTAACTGAGCCATTAGTATTACTATTTATTATATATAATGTATAGTAGTACTATATAATCAACATTAAATAAGTTTCAATAGAGTTATTTCTCCTAATTACTGTTCATGAGGTACTTTCATTCATTTGCACCAAAATGTGTCAATAATGTAAGCCAGTGAGATTTTGCAAATGTTAACATCATGTCTAATCTAATTGAGACATGCATAAAGCAATCTTTTAACAAGTGACAAGCTTTCATTTTTGTAAACTAAAGCATTGATGGTACTCTACCTCATACTGATTTTAGGATTAAGTCTCAGAGAAGTGGCTAAAGGTCTTGGAGAAGTTCTAGCTGTGGCACCGCTTAGCCCGATTCAGCTTGGAATTCGGTATCAGAGCCAAGCACACTGCCTCTCCTTCAAGGTTATCTCTGTGGAGAATTCGCTGACAGCAGGATACACATGCATTCATGTGTTCACATACACACACAAGGGTGACACAAAGATGGGTACCAGTGCACGTACACACTTCCACACACCTTACTGGCCAATTGGTGGGGGCGCAGTGCGGCTTGTTTGTGCCAGAGGTTTATGCAAACAAGTTTTTAATTGCAACAGTGGGACATAATTAGCAGCAAAAATGCACCTATCACTCTTGCTTTATTACTTTTTATGTCCAAATAAAAATGTGGACCCAAATGGGGGCCACACCTGCCAACCCAATCTGTGCTGTGACAAGTGAAGGTAGATCTCAGGGCTCAGAGGTGGTCAAGGGCAGCGTTGTAAATTCTTCATGTCAGTGAAGGTGATGAACTGGCTCTGCAACAGAGCGTGCGTTTGTGTTGGAGAGAGAAAGTTAAAGAGCAGGAGTCAATAACACTCCAGCGGCTGCACGTATCATGCCTGCAGCAAAAGAAAGGACCTTGAGTGTCGGTGTTTATGCAGTGATACGTGGGTTGCAGAGAAACTTGAAATTGATCATTTATTTCATGCACAGCAGTGATAAGAAGCGGAGCTCAGTGTGTAAGCCAGCATGCTTGCTGCAGAGAACCTTGACCGTCATTATGTGCGGGCAAAAAGCATAAACTCAGGGTCAGTTTTACCCCTCTACCTTGAGCTAAATTGCAGCTGGAACTCACATACACATTTACTGTCTGTTCCAGTTTCTATTCCACATAATGAGTCCCAATGACAGCTGACCTTTCACAGCCCAGGGTGCTAGGGACAGGCTAAAGAGACGGGGTCAGCAAGGGACAGTGAATGGGCCTGCAGTCCCCTTGTACAGAGGGTGCCAACCTTCATTTGGTCTCTTTAAAGTGGCCTAATGAGCAGCTAAGAACACAAGCGAAAAAAAGAGTGCAGAAGGGAGAGGATAATAGAACACAATCAATTAGAATGGAATAGAAGATGAAAATAAGGGGAGAGAGACAGCCTTTACAGTTATACTGTCATAAGTGCATGATTTTATCCACTGAATATGCACAATGTAAAATGATTCAGTGTATACACTGAATATGGATTTTGTTAAGATTACAATCAGACCTCTGAAGTAAAATTTTAGAAATGGTCAGGCTAACACTGATTGCAATTTCTATAAATTGTCTGCAATCTACAATGAAAGTAAGGTGGAAAAAAGGCTTTAATTATATTTTGCAGTCCACTGCAACATTTCTCATGTTTAGTGGCACCTCAGTTTTGGCTCTTGTCTCTTCAGGGTCACTCCTAAAAGATTTATTTGACCCTGATTGCTTAAAAAAAAGCAGAATTTGAGATAGACAGATGTTCTTGGTTTGAGGTGCGCCAACATTGACAGAAGGCAAGCACAAGGTTGTTTCATGGTAATGTTATCAATTCCTCAACGAAAGGCCGCGACTACAAATGAGGAGTCTCAGGCAGTGTTCTTCATAGGCAATAAGTGTTTTTGGACTGTTTCGTGGACAGGAGCGTAAAATCTTTAACACAACAGTACAAAACTGAACTAACCTACAAGATCAGGTATGGTAACAAAACAACGTTAACTAATGTGAACTTTTTGTGATCATCTATCAAAAATTACAACTGACATTAAAAGAACTGGTACGAAAGTAAAAAAAAACAACAACAACCTGGAGCAGCACTGAACCGAGAACAGACAGAGAAAGAATGCGTCTCTGGTTGAAGACAGCGTTTAGGGAACACCAGCCTCAGAGGGAGACAGGGAGGAAAAATTGCTGTGATGTTCCGTTGCAATCTCCCAATAAAACAAAGATTGACGAGAACAGAGGTCTCGGCAGTCTCTTGTGCAATAAGTTACATTTCCAACACAATAAGCAGTACGCCCCACCACTGAACATTTCATACCTCTCACATCTACTGTGACCAAATTTACAGCCAACGGTTAACTCACATTATGCCCTTGCTTGGGGCAAATGTAGTGCCGCCCTGCCACAATTCAAAGCACACCCTCTGAGGCTTGAATCATAAAGCACTGATGGGAGGGAAAGAGAAGATGGAGAGGAAAGCTTTGGCAGGAAAGGGAACAGCTGCAGAAAAGGACGACTGAAAACAAGGAAAAAGGGCAAAGGACACATCTCAAGCCTGTACAGACAGACAAAAATCAGACAAATCGTTCTAGAGACAGATAGAAGGGGAAAATAAGAAAAAAGGCAGCAAGGCAAGGAAAGAGGAAACTGGGGAAGAGGCAATCAAAAGAAAGACGGTGGAGGTATAATAAAAGACAGAAAAGGAGATGAAGTGTTCGCTCAGGGGCCCCTGTCTTGAGTAATACAAAGCAAAAGTTCAATAAACAACGGATACATATACAGTTTTTACAGGTTTTTCACTCTTTGCTACAAAACCTCCTTTCACTTTTCTTCAACAAAGTTCTCCTGCTTTCCGTGACCTCCAATCCTTTCACTACAAAACCACATCAGCACAAACGAGTGACATATTAACCTCTGTTTAGCCTTAAACTGTAAATTTTACTTTGACACGGAAAAGAAAACATCTGGAACCTGTACAAAACTGCTGATAGCAAGATAACTTTCTTGGCACCTGCTCAAACAAATGTCTTCTTTGTAAAACAAAGCAGTTTGCTATCATTTGAAATGATACCACTTAAAAGATGTTGCCTGTCAAAGACAGGAATTATGCATTTTAAAACCCCAGAGATCAGCAAAAGTCAACCAAGAAGTCCCAAATTTTTAACAGCTTCTGTGGCTATTTAACTGTTTGTGTGCTCCCAGAAACCTTTGGACTTCTGCAAAAAAAACAAAGGCTCTTTGTTAAAACATCATAATGCTGGCATGGCATGGTGTGGCGTAAAGGCAGAGGAAAAAGGCGCTTCACATCTGAAACTTTGGAAAGTGATAACCAAAGGAGGAAAACATCAACA
>JAVKLF010000060.1:4441145-4464339 GCA_034783495.1 Millerichthys robustus | reverse complement strand
TTGTGAGGTTGGATAATGTTATATTTTATTTGTATTGGTGCTGTTTTGTCCTATTTAACTGTAGTTTTATTGACCAGTTTTACTTAATCTAAACAATTTTTTTTTAAAGCTATATAAAACAATAGACCCACATCAAATTACGTGAGGCTTTGGTACATAAATATTTAGGATTGGTTTGCAACGAACAGGCAACTGGCATCTATTCTGACAGAAATGCTTGATGCACCGTGTACAAATCTCCAGGAAGATGTTGTATAATTGATAGAAATGTGAGCAAGTCATTAGGCCTGAGCATCCATGTAAGCCACATTCCCACTGCCTGGCATCATAGTCTACTTATGCCCGGAACGAGTGTACTTATTCTTAGCATCAGCTTTACTGTAAGAACAAATGCAATAAGATGCAGTGAGACATGGTGAAGAGGACAACTTTCTGTTGCTGTAGTAACTGCTTCATCAACAGGCTGAGGTTTGTGAAGAATAATGATTCTTATTGGTACTCCTTAAACAATTTTTTCTTAGCATATTTTAGGAAAATCTGTTGCTGCTTTTAATGAACTCTGTTTGAATTTCTCAAACTGGGAAGACTTTTCAAAATTAAACCAACAACTGACATTAGATGTGCAGCACATATTCTCAATATTGATGTTTCTCCTTATAGGAGAAAAAAATAAGTTAAGCTACTTCCAGCAAATAGCATTTATTTCCGTTTTTCATGTGGCATAGCGCACCACACTGAGATGTTTGATCAATCGAAATCTTTTATTGCCCCTATTAGCGTAAAAACACAGAGCATTACTCAGGCTTCCTCCTAAAAGGGGGCATTCTTTGTACCTTCAGCCATCCCCTTCTCCTCTGACTCTGCTGGAGCCGAAAGCTAGCATCGCAAAGTGACACTGTGTTACAATATGCTATGACAACTCCTGTAGGACGGCGTGACTAAGGTAAAAATACTAATCATTAATTAATCAAAATAAAAAAACTCCACATAGTTTTGCATGATTATTGCTTCCTCCAAATGCTTGATTTAGATTAAGATATTGAGGAACTGTTTAAAATGACATTGGTCATGCAAACAAATTTTCTCATGAATCAGTAAAAACGGAGAGCTACAGCAAAAAAAATCATCACAGCAATCAGATCATTGAAACCATAAAGCATTATAAACATTTCAAAATCAAAGCCAATTTGATTAGTAGAAAAGAAAAGTAACCACAAAAAATAATACTGCTAATCATAGAAATCATAAAGCTGCATGTATGAAAGCACATGTTAAGGTAAAAAAAAAAGAGCAGGAGATCTGTAGTTATGAACATACAGTAAGTTCCTGTCTCTGGTCGTCTGTATGTGAAACAAGAAAGTCAGGTATTTCCTAGTAATTTTGAAACCTGAATTTCAAGCTTTGTTACTTGGCTGTAACTAACAATAACCAGTCTGGATGTCTTGATGTGTAGTAAATAGGATGGAGTTAAATAAAAGGAGTGTCAGTTACCACAACCAATTTTAGCACCAAAACCAACATCTAGATATTTATTTTGTTTTCTCAATATTTTATTGAAAACTCTAATAACTCTGCAATGTATTTCAAATTTACTTATCTCAAAATATTGTTATAAAAATATAAAGTTAGCTTCATTAATATATATTTGTTTATCCAAAAAACAGTTTACTAGAATTTACGAATATATATTTATCATATGTTTGTTTGTATCACAATTTTAATGATTTCTAATGACAGTTTTTACTACAAGTCATCAAAACAGCCTTAAAAGCCCTAAATGAAAATCCAGACACAGCTTCAACATTATATTTTCACAAGATTTTGTGGCATGAGCTCTTGTTACACTTCGAAGAGAGCTCATATGGTAGTGCACAGAGCCGCACTGAAAAACCCAAGGCAGAACAAATCACATCTGCTAAATTTAAGAAGAAAGAAATAATTACTTGAGAGGGTTTTCATTTTCGTAGAACAGCTGGCAGGTCCCAATCAATGCATGAAAAATCTGATTTTTTTCCTAACAGATGTTAATGCTCTTTTTGATCCTTCAGTGACTCGCACACAAATGATCCATAACACCCACTTGTTACCACCCAACTATCCCAACAAGCCCTCTATACACTCAGGTCACGCAACTGATCTTTGACAGGTTGAACACACAGGCCTGTAGCTCTGAGACCAAAGCTCTGACCTCTGGTAATCGGTCTCTGGAGTGGGGTGGGGGAGGTGTTGAAGCAAGCCTATGCCGCTCCGTACACCTGTAAACTGGCTGGCTCGTCCCCGGGGACTGACTCGTCCGTGCTGCAACCAACCTCCCGGCACCTTCCCTTCCTCCTCCACACTCCATCACAGTGAAGTGAAGTGACGCTGTTGCCAAGGTTACCTGGCAGTGGAAGGGGGCGGGGGGGGGAGGTGGTACAGATGAGACGGTTTGTTATCAGTCTGTGCTGTTGATGTGAGGAAGAATGTGAAGGAAGGTCTTGGATTATTTGGGAATTCTGTTCAAGGAGAGCACAGAGGAGGAGTGGATCTATACAGTTTCTGAGAAACAACAAATACATCAGCATGTGTGTGTGTGTGTGTGTGCGTGCGTGCATGCGTGCATGTCTAAGAAGAGTGGAAGTTGGTGAAGCTTAGCCGACTCTGTGGAATGTAAACTAGGCACTGCAGCACTCCTGCTTGGCCTCAGTCGCACTCCCCACTGGGAACCAGCACACTGTTAGGTGCCGCCTCCACCCACACGCTCTTCGTCCTTACACATCCCTCAGCCAGCATGCAGGGCCAAACATACTTTCTAGCAATTCAGTTGCTACTATGATTCATCACATTGTGTCTACCTTCAGGCCCGTGCAGATAAGTTGAGCTCAAGCAAAAGCAAGCAGTCGCTTATCCCACTGTATAATTTTGCATTTATCTCATTCTTGCAAAGCTGCAGCGATCTCTCTCTGACTGCCTGAGGGACGGTTCGATGCTTTCATCTAATCTGATGACAAATGATTCGATTAGCTTGGCCACTGATTAACCTCTTCCTCTGTGCTTTGCTCACCTATAGCTGAGCATGTCTCATTAGGTCCACCCCTCCTCTCGCTGGACGTGGCTTGACGAATGCCAGAATTGGCTGCATGTGTCACAGGCTTGATACATCGTGTGAGTGACTGTGGCTTTCCTGCACCCACGGCCCGCCAACCATCTGCAAGCCCACTGAGGAACATGGGACGATGGCGGCTGAGTCACCCATTAGCCAAAATTAGACCCATCCTTCCACCATTCAAGACAGGGCCGTGGGCAATCTTACGCAGTCAAAGCCATTACGAAAAACACATTCTAAACTGATTTGGCTCTGCAAATACTATTAGTTGGTGCCTCAAGATGATAAATATCCTAACTTTCAATCTGACATAGGAAATGGACTTGGATGGGGAATGGTGTTAAGAAAATTCTGCATCACTGTCATGGATTGTACTCTGGTTGCCAGGGGGCTAAGAAGGCATATACGGTCGAAAATGATGAGTGAACAAAGGAAAACGACGGTGTAGAGGAAACATGGACAATTATTGCAGCTAGCGGGAGATATTTGTGAGGAAATTGTTATGGCTACAAGAGGATCAAACATTTTATCGGTCAAATACACAGTTCTTTACTATTTCAAATCACAGAATTATAGAGATGCTATCACTCTCAAAACTTGTAGAAAAAAAACTTAATGGTGACCCATACTGATCTAATACGCTTGCTTTGGTAATCAGCTGTCCAGCATGTAGGCCAATTTTCCAAAACAACAAAGCTAACTCTCGCCTGGGGGAAATGGCCATTTTGTTCGTGTACAACGTATTTTGACCTACTCATATTTCTGTTTTGCCACATGCACCCAACCCAGCCGCCGCCTCATTTACCATCTCCTTTACTTGAGGATTCCTTCCGAATGCCAAAAACTGTTGCCTAGCAACTAAATATTCACCCTGCAGAAATCAGCTAGATTATTACTGTAGTTCTTTCCGAGTTTCACGTTTCGGAAAGGAAAAATTAAAAGATCTCTGTGTGATTTGGAGATTCCAAGTCCCACACATGCACCTGCAGTGGCGCGAACAAAAAATTAAACGCAACCCTGTCCCTATCAAATTTACAACACTAAACAGCTGCACAGACATTTTGGAGCAGATCTGTTAATTATAACAGTGGTGCTTCACTAAAATAGGCTTATTGTTATCATGTCAGAGTTGAAAAGCCGCACCGGTTGATATGATGATCAATCAGGTTTGTTAAATTTGAGGTTTTGTTAACCACAAAAACATTCAGAATCATATTCTCACATGAACTTTGCAAAATACTTTCTGAAATCTGTTTAGGGATAAACAATAAAAAAGTAACAAAGCACACTTAGAAAACCTGCCTTTTTGTGTGAAAATCTTTTACGAAAGATCTTGTGTGGATCTGTCCCCCTGAATGTTTTGCAATCCTCTGCAGAGTTATAAAAACTGAAACAGAAGTTCTAGTCATATTTCTTATTATTTCTGGTGTTCCAGCCTAAACGTTCAAACAGTAGACATATATTTCCCTTGAAGACTGAACGTGTGCCTGTGGCTAGCCGGCAGTGTGGGCTGAATTCTGGTTTCCCAGTAATATCTCTATTTATTCAGGACAACAAAGGCTCTCTGTGATAAATATCAGTGGGTAGGGCTTAACAACTCATGCAACCAACATTGTGGTTACGCAACATCTTCAGTTTAAATTAACGTTGAATCACGTATGTGGGCACTATAATTTCTGCGATGTGGAAAACGTGGATGGAATCGAGGAATTTACCAAACAAAATGGAATCCAGTATAAAATCCTGAATCTTATAGAATCCACTCATTTGGCTGGGATTCTGAGATATTTTAGCCAATGCCGCTCCATGTACCTGCCGTTACCTGGTGACACGTGGAGTGAGCTCTAATCACCACACAGGCAGGAAAAAGAAAAACAAACAAGCTGTGGCAAAGACGAGGCTCGCTGAAACACCAACATTGTTCAAAAATATGAAGCTTAGCATAAAGTTTAAGGCAGACCAATGCTGCAGCGATTTTTATGAATCTGGAGAACAACAACAAGTTTTGTCAGCACATGATTGGCTGGACGAGTAAGAATACAAGAGATGACCACTTCCTGACCTACATCAAACACAGGGAAAGGCCGCAAACTAGCACGTGCCAGACACCCGCATGATTTTATCTAAGATTTTGTTGCTGTGGGTGAATCAGATATTCCTTTAGAACTTCGATAAAGAACAGTCAGCAAGGAAAGTCACAGCCAAAACAGAAGTAAAAATTAGCTTATATTTTATTCAAAAGGCACATGTGCACAAAGTGTTACTGTATTATAGATTTTATTAGGCCCTATGTAATGTGTCCCAAACAATAAATACCAGTTTTACAAATTCATCCTTTTTTTTTATTATTGCATCCTTTTATTGTGATCTGTATGTTTATTTGAAAGTAAGATTTTGCTTTTGGCAATAATAGCTGGTGAGGCATGATTACTTTAATCAAGAGTCATTCTAGTTGGCAGAGAAAAGAAACTGTAATGCACCATAACTGTACGAGATAATGAGACCTAATCATAACTCTCGTGCTTTTATTCTTTATACAACCATAAAATGCATGGTTGATAAAAGATCTTTCGAGTAATGAATGTGCAAAGCAACAAAGGCAAAGCAAATGACAAAAATTACTAATTTGAGGGTATAAATTATTAACTAGAGGGATTTAGTACGTATTTAAAACACACTAATTATTAATACAGAGTTACAAAACACACACGTGAGTAAATTCACAATTTGATAAATACTTTATAGGTTCTCAGAAAAGAAAAAAAATGTCCATGGCCTGAATTTCCTATGATTTTGACGAGCCAACAATTTTAGCTCTAAACTGTCTGTGTCGGAGCTATACGTTCACCGATCACCGACACTGCAGAGAATCAATCCATCTCTACAGGCCTGCAGGGATGTACTTAAATCTGTCTTTTCGGGGAAATTGATTGAACAACCTCTGTAGAGATTTAACGAAGCATACAAGAGGTTTTGCAGCTTGTCATAGATACATTTGTACATCCTCCATTGTGACCGTGTATTCAGGGAAATCAGGGGGGGGAAAACTACCAACACAGAAAACTAGAGGGGCTAGTTTTTATTTTTATAAATAATGATGTTCTTCTGAGAATAAGAATGAGTCTTCTTATCTGATGTGGGCTTTACACATAGCAGCTTATTATATCACGGCCTTTTCAATTTCAGGCAGAAATTTTAAAAAGACCTAAAGCCTTTGAGAAAACAAGTTTGCCACCAATTAACACACAGTGGAAAACTACGTGTGTCTCAAATTCATGTCCTGGTTTCTAGTTGAATTGTGATCACAGATTCTAACAGATAATAAACCTGGAGGATCTCAAAGACTTAAATCCATGAGGATATGAGCAAACTAAAGCCACTGAAGGCAAAATTAAACAAACCCATGCTGCCTGTCACCAGGCTTCACTTGGTGCATTCACGCTTATGCAAATATTTATCTGAATTCACACTTGTCTTAATTTGACAAGAGCAACACGGTCTTGTATGACTTTGGATGCAAAATGGTAATTACTCCTAAACCACGCTGCAATAATGAACTCGTTAGCATGCTCAGCCTCCTAGAATTCATTACCCCGCTCGACACGGTACTCCTGACAGAGCAAAACCTGATCTGTTTTTTTTCTTCCCATCTCCTCAAAGGGATGTACTCTGACTCACTCAGCATACATGTTGGTCGCTAGCTGTCCAGCAGCTGCTATTCATGCAGCTTCCTCAGATCTAATGGTTCACCTAATGAGATTGATCCGTCTCCTTCCTGACTCCTGCTGTCTCATATGATTAGGAAGCACGAGGAGGTAGGGCAGAATAAGGGTGAATAACAGCTTTAAACCAACAAATAAGGCTTACAAGTCAAATGTTTGCAAAAGCAACAGTAATTTGATTAATGGAGAGTTTTTTTGTTTATGTATTAAGAAAGAAACTGCAGCCAGCTACAACCCCGAATGTGTAAAACAGAAATAAACAGAATGCAATGATAAGCACATCTCACAAATGTATGAAATCTATGTTTAATTCACAATGGAACATAAGGAACTACTCAACAGTCTTGGGTCATAGTGTTCGCAGGTGGGTTAAACTCTGTCCATCTTTACTTCTGAGAGACTTAGCCTCTCTAAAATGCACTTCTGATACCCAGTCTTTTCACCGACCTGTTACCAATTAACCTCATTTATTGTAAAATGTTCCTCCAGCAGTTTTTTTATTCAAACCACTTGCCTTTCCAGCCTTTTGTTGCCCTGTCACAACTCTTCTGAGATGTGCCGCTGCCATAAAATTCAAAATTACTTTTTTTTTTCAAATCATTAACCACCTTCTTAGTGTTAACATTAGATATGCTTACAGTGTTTCATTGTAAATAAAATGTGCACATGAGATATGGAAATAAATGCATTCTGTTTTTAGGTGTATTTTACACAGCGTCCCAACTTTTTAGAAGTTGGGTCTGTATTTGGTTTGAAAACTGGGTAAGCCCAGCATAGCTTGAAGATTTTCCTAAAATTTTAATGTACAAAATCTTATCTATTCGAACTAAATAATGAAACAATGTTTAAAATTCAATTTTTTTTAAAGCATCCAAAAAAAGAGACTTTCAGGGAGTTTTTCCACATTTCTAAAACAAACTTGGAGAAGTTTTCATGGCATATTTTCTCATTTGAGACAAGCATGAAAGATAAAACTCAGCCATGAAGAATCCCTTTTTTTCCTAAGCCTAAACAAGGCTTTTGTGGTTCTGGAGACTCGACTTGTTTACACAGAACTAACCACATATGCTTTCAGCTACTGTCTTATCTTAAAGTAGCAAGTGTCAAAATAGCTATGCAGTGTTCCCTCCACAATTATACTGAGAAAATGCATGTTTTTAGAGCCATTTGTGAGGGGGAAAAAGTTTCATGTATGTACCTAATTTACTTTAAACTTAAGAACAGTGCGGTGCTAGACGGAGTCTGTCACTAGCTTTATTTCAGTTAAGCTTTTCTTTGAATTTCCTTGGGATTTTCTACAGAACTTTCTGTTTTCTGTTCAAATTGGATTTCTGAGAACGCTTTCGTTCTGGTTTGGGTGCTGTGCTGCCAACATGTTTTCAGATGGAAATTCTGACACTTTTTTGGGATGGTAAAATGAATATAAAAATAAGAAACGCAGCAATATTTCTTACCGATATTTGAGTGCAGCAAGATTTGAGTGCAGATGTAGCAGCAGATTCTCTCTCTCTCTAAATGTATAGATATATGGCTTTTAAATCTAATGATGATTCTTACTATTTGTTCTTAGTTTTGCATACTGGAGCTGTCTCACTGAACTCACAACCAGCTAGGACAAAGACGGATCGGGCCAACACAGCTTTAGTCAGCAATTGTCCTGAGAAAAATACAGGGCCTCTGCCTGTTTGTCCAGCTTCTGAATCAACTGTATCAACAAACAAGCTGAGAATCAATGCACATATTGCCGATTACATTTTCGATGGGTATTTGGGAAGTAAACATTTGAATGACAGTATAAACAATCAGAATATTGTGACAAACACTGCCAAATCTGTCACACAGTGGCAAATGTAAATTCACGATCCCATTCTGCCACATGCAGCTTTGCCAGTTCCTTTTAGAGGTGAATATTTATGCAATATTGCTTCCTTCCTAATGTAGCCAATTTATGGCAATACTCTAATTCTATCATTGATCTCCCTGTGACTCTGAAAACAAACGTTGGCTAAATGCTTCATATCTGTAAAACAGAACACAGCTTTTTGAAAGCATAATTCTACATCTAAAAGTTAAAAAGCTTTTTTTCTTTTTTTTAAGTTGCAGCATATTTGCTAACAGCAGAAAGTGTTTTTCAGGACTGAAGCGTTTAATGGAAACAGCTGGGTAGCAAGTGGGTTAATGTAATGGCTTTGCATGTTGAACAGAAGTGGCGCTAAGCTCATGCTATCAGACGGTCATGAACAGGGCAGACCACCCGCTCCATCTCTCTCACGCTCAGTCACTCCAGCCCTGCATTTCCTTTTTCACTCCCTTTCTAAGCAGCCATCAATTGAGGCAGTGAAGCCATCAGTGCCCACGCTTAGCCTGCCTGTACCGTTGCTCGGATGAATGTATGTGTGTGAGAGTATTTGAGCCTTCTAGGGTGCTTGTGTGTGAAGCCCCTTGATTGGACTCTGCAGCAGAAGTTGGAGCATTAATGAACACCGTCTGTCACAGCCCCGCTACTCTTCGCACATATGTGACCCATCACTCTGAGCAATGGATCAGCACGGCTGAATGGGTTTTCTTTTACTTTTTCTGTCCCCACAGATATACTCTGCTGACTGTGGATAGAAAAAAATAATAAAATCTGTGGAAGCATCTAATTCTGACTTCCAATGGCCACCCCGCCCATCTTCCCACAAGTGTTGCCTACAATTACAGTGCCTTGCAAAAGTATTTAGCCCTCCTCTTTCTATTTTGCAAGATGGACTTTATCTGTAGTTTTACTGTGATCAAAAGCAACAATTCTACAAAAATATTCCAGAATATTGAAGATAAATTGAATACCTAAAAATATAATGTATATTATATAATACATACTAACAAGCAATATGTATTCATCTCCCAAAAGTCAATGCTATGTCTCTTTAGCTACTGTACATTTCCACATGCTTGGTCCTTCAAATAACTGATGGTTTTGTCCATTCTTCATGACCAAACTGCTCCAGCTCCTTCAGGTAGGTTGGGTGATGCTTGTGTTTAACAACCTTTAAATCAAACTAAAGTTTAAGAGTTTGATTGAAGTCTGAGCTTTAACTGGGCTACATTTAACTGTTTGCCCCGTGGAGTGTTGCTTTAGTGGTCTTTTAAGGTTTTTGTCTTGCTGGAAGGTGAAACTACATCCCAGTCTCAAATTTCTGAAAGACGTCAACAATTTAATTCATCTTTCCTTTCATCTGACAAAATTCCCTATCCCTGATGATGAAGAACATCACCACAGCGTGATGCTGCCACCGTCATACTTCACTGCAGGGAAGGTATTCTCAGCATGATGAGAGGTGGGATTATTTGCCTCAGATATTGTATTCCTATTAAAGGTCTAAAATTTTGAGTTTGATCTCATCTGACCAGCATCTTTTTCCACATGTGGAGGAAAAAAGTCCAAACAGCACATTTTGTGTGTTCTTTAAGCAAGTTTTTTTTCCCCCCTGGTCACTATTCCATGAAGCCCAGTTCTGTGCAGCTTATAATGGTCTCTGAGTTGTGTGGAGAGTTTCTCAGAGTTATTTCTGTCTCTTGCCTGATGCTAACTCTTACTAAGACGTATTGAACTGGTGTTTATTGTCAGCATTGTTACAACAGGTGTAGATCATTTGAAAGGTTTAGATCATTTGGCACTTAGATTGCTAACAGGTGGATCTTAATTAAGCAATTAGGTGGTTCCTGAAAGTAATTAAAACAAAGAGCCAAAAACATACACACACCACTTTTCAATGGTTTTTTTTTTATATAGAAAGCAAGTTGGGGCAGCACGGTGGCTCAGCTGGTAGAGCCAGATCAAATCCTGGCCAGGGGACCTTTCTGGGTAGAGTTTGCATGTTCTCTCTCTAAACAATAGTTTAAATTGTACAGATCTGAGTGTGACCCAACTTTTTACTTCATCTGGATTAACCACGAACTTTGGACCTTTGTTTGCCTGTCAAATGAGCATTTGTTGTGAAAAGCAAGAAGTCTATAACTAATGCAACTTAAAAGGCAGAAAACCTTGAACAGTTAAAGTGAGGCGAAGTGGTGCTAAAATCGTCAATCTTGAGATCCAGTGCCAGTAGAGAAAAAAAGTTAATCAAGAGCTTTGATGCGCCAGATATAAAACTGTCACTTTGGGTATTAAATTTTATCAGGAAATAAAACTTTAGGTTAGCATTTCCACTAACTGCACTAACATCCATAAAAAGTCATTTAGGTATTAAAACTTTAAATGTGTTCCCACACTAGTACCATTCCAACAAAAGGACCAAGAGCATTCTGAACATATTGCAACTATACTTTTCTTCTGAGACTACACCAAAACTTTGAGTGCCTTTTGATATAATAACTATAAAGATAATAACTATCAGAAGAGGTTCTTGCTCTGAAACTTTATTTCTATGAGCTAAAATTAGGAAATGTTGCAGACCTAAAGGATAAGTTCTCTTTATTTTTGTAGACACTGTGGAAAGAATAACTAATCAACAATACAGCAATGTTTCATTTTAAAAGTCAGCTCAGTGTAATCTGAAAACACAATCCACTCAAATTACACTGAGCTCAGAGCACAGAACAAAGAAGCAGACAGCCACAGAATGTCAACCTGTGTTACATCTTCCCACTCCACCTTTGAAAACACACCCAATTCTGAGGATTCAAGGTTACAATGAACGCAGGCTTTTGTCATTCCAACTATTTTAATTTTTTTTACTTTTTTGTCATGTACTGTCAAAGATGAAAAATGATCATATTTTCTGGTGTATGTGTTCGTTTGTTTGCATGTTTAGCAAAATCTAGTGATTCACCGAGTCAGAAAATAATCACTGCGTGTACATCTACAACTCATTTTCTCTCAGACAACTCAATTCATGACGGCTGCCACAGTCAACTAAACAAAATGGGCACAAAAATGTCTATAACAGCCAGTTTTACAGATATTGAGTTAATATTTTGTGTTTTGGTAGCTGACAGTCATCCCCAATTTATATTCTCAGCACTATACATTGTGCAACAATTAAGTTTGAACCCTGGGCCTTGACTGCTGATGTCATCCCTGTCTGTCTGTTAACAAAATTTCTCATTAACCACTGGACAAATTTTAAGATGAGGTAGTAGCCTCAAGAGTATTATTAGTACATTTTCCATGCAATACTATTTTTAGTATTAACATAAAAAGGCAGCAGGCAACATTTATTTCTTTGAGGAAAGCTAGGCCTTTATTTTTTCATCTGTATATCTTGGTGTTGGTTAGACTTATCAGTATGAGCTTGTTACAGAACCAAACACTCCCAGTGCTCATGCTGACTTTTGTCCAATATAAGTTGATTCCATTTTTTCGTTTGGCTTGCCTATCCGTTTGTGTAACCAGAAGGATGATAACTCAATCTTCAGGTGTGGACGATTCCTGAGGCCTCTCATTTGTGTGCACTTCTGCATCAAAGATGGTGGTTGACATGTTCAAAGTGGATGTGAGCATATGTGTGATATGGGGTGTGTCCTTTGAAGCGGAGTTCGAGGAGAAGCCGGAGCTCCCTTGTGAGCGAAAGCTCTGAAGAGAATAGTGCTGATGTGGTCCCTCTTGCGGACAACAAGCAGAGAATACAAAGTGAGGAAACAGCAAGAATGGAAAGAAAAGGCCAAATAAGAAAATGACTCTTTGATAGCAAAACAAAAAGACTCTCTGTGAAATGGCATGTGAAACTCTGTGAAACTGTTCATACCATTTGCTAATTAAAAGCACCTGGGGCAGAAATGTGTTGCGTTTTGATGATGTCAGTGCTTTGTGAGTGAGGGACAGGTCAGCGCCACCGTCATGGACATCAGACGCCTGTAACGCTGCGGCGAGATGTCAGTCCAGCTAGAGTCATCACCATGTGACGAGGCCCGGACGGATGAGCATGGGGGCCAGACGTGACAAGGCAAGCAGAAACGGGAATGATTCAGGCTTGCGGTGAGGTTGGAGGCAGGCGGGCAGAGAGACGGAAGTGCAAGAAGAAAGAGTGAGGTGTGGGACGGATTGAAGTTGGAGTGGGCAGAGCACATGGTGAAAATAGAAGAGGCTGAAAAGGAGGAGAAGGAAAAGAAGAAGGCAGGGAAGATAGTGGGGGAGATGATCATGATAGCAACAACAAATGGGAGTTCATGTAAACACACCACAAAGGAAATCATCAGGGGGTGCTGTTAAAAGGAATGTTATTAGTGTAGAAAAGAACAGCGAGCGAGAGACACGTTAATGGAAAGAGGCGCTGTTCAGACAGAGCAAATGGGAATACATCTTTTAAATAGCTGAACCTTGTTGCAAAATGACTGAAAGTACGAGACGACTGAAACAGAATTATGAGGACGAACAAGTGGATCGAATCAAAGTTCAAAAATGGCGACGGAATGAAAGAGATCCACTGCAACTGGGGGCACAGAAGCTTTGCCTCACTACCCTTAAACTACAACTACACACGCCCACGAAGGCTGCACATGCTGTCCAGTCTGCTGCGCTGTAGCTGCTTCGTACTGTAGCGCATGAAGGGAGCAAACGAGCAGTTCTGCTGCAGAACTCCCGGAGCAAATCCATGATGCAGTGTGAATGCCAAAAAGGGCATTACAAAACAAGAGTGCACGTCCATCTGCAGACTTTCACTGAATAATTTAATGATCAGTGTTTTAAAAAATTCAACTCAGTTTTTTTGTGTTTTCCTTGGCCAACACCTCCTGCACAGATGAATCCACCCAGAGTTCATGAGAGCTTTTTTGCTTTTAACAGATAAATACAGTAAGAGTGTGGATGGTGTTCCCCATGAGAAAACCGTATTGTAATGTTCTTCTTTTGTTTAGTGTTTTTTAAGGTACGCTATACACAAACTATGAAATCAAACATATAAAAGTTACTTTAAACTATATAATTACTTGTAGTTTGATGGGATTTTGTAGTTTTCCAGACGTCTTGATATGCAAACCTGAAATATTGGATACCAAATCTCAAATGGCACTGGGCTGAATCCACTAAAAACCACCTGGAAGTTTGAATCACATGACAAAGCTAAATTATGCTGTTTCAGGTTTGTGTAGGTCAACAACTATTGTATGTAGCAACCAGGCTAGAATCGGAGGAAACCGGACTTTAGATCAGTTCTTATTTTGAAAACGTTTGGTAGCTCTGGTAGCTCACGTTGAGCGTTCAGCGTGAGCTACCACAATTGACAAAGACTCCTGGATAGATGTTGAAACAGGTTTTACATGGCACAGACAGATGAAAAAAAAGCCACATTATTTTGTTTTGCTGTTTTCACTAAACTAGCTAAATGAATTATGCTAATTAAACATGTTGTTAGACATCTTTAAGACACTTTAATTTCTAACTGTGTATACTTTTAAAACAAGAAGAGGTTAGGGTCGGAGTTTGGTGCAGGATAAGGGAGAGACATCTGAGCCAAAGGTATGGCGCTGACAACAAGGCCATCTGGAAAGCTAGTGGGAGCCAAGGACCTCGTGGAGAGGGCAGACTGCCACCTCACCTGAGCTCAGGCAAGTGTCTGGCTGTGTGAGCAGGAAAAAATATCGCAGTCACTTTGAGTCCAAAACTATAATGATCAAGTGGGCCATAATTTAGTACAATTGTATGAATCTATCATCTGCTTGTGTTTATGTAACAGCCCATATAAAATGAAATGAGTGAAAAATAATAAAGAGAAGCATGAGACAGTGACAGATGGAGAGAAAATGAGATATGGTAGCTGTTACAGATTATATTTGAAGGTGATACATTTTTACAAAGCTACAGTTCCTTTTTCTAGATTCGCCTGTCCTAGGTGTTTTATGATCACATTTCAAAGGAAAAATAGAAAAATCAATATAGTTAGAGAAATTAATTTGTGTACAAAAAATGAGAATTCCAAAGAAGGAAGATTTGTATAATCTGTAGTCTGATGTTGTTAAGAGAAGAATGAACATTATATTATGAGAACACGGTCAAATTTTCAATTCGACTAAAGTTTTTTCTAATGATATTTCCCCTTTAAAGTTATCATACCTATCATACAGTATGGACAGGCAGACCAGTCAAACTCATTGCACACGACATTCCATGACAAACCAGTAGAAAACGGAGTAAACAGAGGAGCACTGACTGCCTGTAACATCCGCACTGGTGCAGATAAGATATCTTAAGTCTCGAGCTTCAAACCAGCAATTAAAATTGTTTGCCATTTGGCCTCCGTTTGACAGTCTGTGTAAAGATAGGCTGGAAATATGGAGCTGGAGAGGGGGATACACAACTGTGGGAGACAATATGTCTTTCTTCTATTTTGCTATTAAAGGTAATGCAAAAAATACATTAATTAGGGTTTGCAAGACATATTAGGAAACACTAAACATTCATTTAATAGTTTGTACTGTCAAAATTGTAGCTAGTTCAAGTTATATTACCCACACTAAAAAGTGAAAAGAAACATTGCATTTTCATTCCTATTTAATAACCTCCTATTAATTATTTTAAGGTAATATTTGCTTAGCTTATTAAACAAATTAATTTATATAATCAGCCATCACCCAATGCAGAAATTCTTAATGCAAGCCTTTGAGGTTTATTGTTAACTGTGTTTCAGTATAAAAGGATATAAACTCAAGCTGATTTACCTGCTGCTGCAAAACAAAACAAAAAAGGAACAAATCTAAACAACAAAATGGATTTTTAAAAGCTTCAGATGACAAATTCTAATTGCTTATTTTGCCTGGCCAACATTCCCAAACTCATCAATAATTAGTTGGATGCTGAAACTAATTTGTTATCACTCCCGGAGGAAGTTCGTTTCTTGTTAAGTCAATAAGGAATAATCTCGTCACCTTCCCAAACACACTATCTAGCAAAATACTGAAAAAAAGCAAGTCTTCACAATGAAAAAATCAAAGTTGCAGCGTTTTTCCTCACATTTTTTACCTACTAGACAAACCTCATATTCAATGTGTGGTTTCTAATTTCCAGTTTTCCAAGCGTTAAGAAAGGCTGACCCTAACAATATTTGCCAAGCTGCAAACAGCAACAGCCCACATATTTGTACACTGTGAGCTGTGTAATGGCTTATTTTTCAGGCAAGTTCAAGTTTAATGTTCTTACATCACGGCCTCAAGCCCGGTTAGAGCTGGCCTCAAACGCTTTCTTCTTGCAGTGAAGCTTGCATTTTAGGTCAATGCGCACTTGCACAATCATGTCTGAAAGCAGGCTAGTATGCATATAAACTCACACACACGATAGTCCTTTGGCTATATAACCATTCTCCTGTTTCAAGTGTAATATATGTTGTTTGTTTGACGAATCCGTGCTAGCCAGCAGCATTAACCCGATGCATCCAAGCATAGCCTGCATTGGACACTCCCTCTGTCAACGTCTACAAGCAAGCAGAGTATTGTGCTGCCAGAGATACTGTGCAACAAATCTATACCTCTCATAGAAAGTGTGGGTTTGAAGGAGGGAGGGTTGGTTATCTGGCTACAGTGTATGATAGACTTTGATAAAGAGTCGAGGTCGGGAAGCAGGTCAACGCACGATTTCGTTTTTCTGATTCATTGTGTATGAGGATGAGGCAGGAGCCGCCCATCACCTAAGTGAAGTCGGGGTAAAAAAAAAACACTGAAGGTTAAAAGAAAAGAAACTGTCAGGAAGCTTAGAACAAACAGAAGTGGTCTTTACTGCAGGAGATGCATGAAGATAAGAGACATCAGAGGGAGAGTCTGCTTTATCAGAATGCAAAGAGAAACCAAAAGAAGAGATGTACTCCCTCAGGGGGAAGGAGAGGAGCGGGGATGGGCAATATGGAGGGGCAGAGCCGCATAAAAAGAAGATTAAAGAATAATAGCTTTTGACTTATTGCAGAAACGTAGTACTTTTAATAACAAAAGTCATGAGTATGGAATATTGTGAATATTTGAAAACACACTAGATTGGATAGTAGCACGGGTAATGGGTAAAAATGGATGCAGGGCCATGCTTTTTCTCTTTAGTGATTCTAATCTTCCTCATTTCAAAAGCTGTGTTTCCACTCATGTATTTTGTGTGAATGTAGAGCATCCTAATAAGAAAAGGCAAGGTTCTTACACTTTTTCTATCTCTAAATTCTTCTAATTTTCTCTTTTTTCTGTCAATTTTTGTACTTATTTGCAAATGGACACGTTGCAAAAAGCATGTGTGTCTGAAAACACAAAATTATTTTTGTTCCATACTCTATTTAGATTTTTCCAAGTGTATCCAGACCTGGAAAATAATTTGAGTAATTTTTACAACTTTTGTTTTTTTTTGCTCGACTGAGTAGGCCCAAAATTCTGATAATAATAATAATAAAGAAGTTTCTTGATTAGAAAAAACTTCACAATTTGTGCCAACATTGGCAAAGACTGAAATGACATGACCTATTTATGCCTTCAGTCTGAACTGAAGTCCAATAAAGTCACAGCCAACGCTGTTTTAATCTATTTTAATGTAGAAGTAGATGACTGAACTTTATATTGCATTTTAAAAATATTTTTGATTTAGCGTAATTTCATTACATTGTCATGAGCACATTCAACAAAATTTCGTTCTGTATACACCCTGTGCATAGAAAATAACAATAAAGTCTAAAGTCTCAAGTCTCATCATGGCAACAAGACCAAGAGAGACCTGGGTCTACAGGACCAGACTAGACCCAAGATGTGACTGGATGAGACAATCCAACTCATAATAACAGGATTTAGGTCAAGACGGGCAAAACATTTATCCATCCATAATCAATCAATCCATTCATATCAATCAACTAGCAACTCTAAATTGTCACTAGGTGTGAGTATTGAACATGAATATTTGTCAGCCTCATTTGTCCCCGTGTGGCGATGGACTGGACACCTGTGCCCTGTGTGCCGCCCAACAACAGCTGGAGACAGCGAAGTCTGCTTCTGATTTAAATCATTTTATTAACTGAATAACAGCAACAAAAAATGTACCTTTTACCTCCACGCCTTGGCAAACTTGCACTGCCTAGTTCGTTCATTTCAAACCTGGTAATAACAAAGTGTCTTATTCGTATTCCTTTTATAAAGCAATTTAAAAGATTGTGTCAGATTTGCTTTGCTAGTGAAGAGAAAAAATGACTACTGGTGGGAGTTTGGGACTTAATCCAGGGAAACCAAGGCCTTTGTTTTAATTAACAGTTCAATTATCAAGCAGCTAATGGCTTCTAATTATAAGTTTATTAACTCAGAATGTACGATCAATCATCTGATTGTCACTTTGTGAAGCTGCAAAAAAGTTCCAGTTTAGGCATAACACACAGAGTGTGTGTGTGTGTGTGCATCTTTGTGTGGATGCACTGCTAAATTGGTGGCAGGCTCAAAGAGTCATTCTTCAAAACAGAGTTTCATTTAATGGAACAGAAAAAAAGCCACACAAAAGTTCATATCAAAAGTTTGTGTTATTTCAGATGATGATCACAAGCTTGGGCAGTCTGTCATGATCAAAAACTAACTAGTTGCTGCTTGTTAAAAGTTTGGTCAACAGCCTAGAAACAAATCAAAGATGGTACCAATGGTGACCATAAAATACAAACAAAACAGTCATTGTTAGTAAGCAACACTTAAATAGCAGACATATTGAAACACTTTCATTTCAAAGGAGATGTACAGGAATTCTAGCAAACTCTAAATTTGTGTTTCCTTGAGGTATGAATGAGGAGTGATTTTTGAATGTTCGAAATCTAGTTAAAATGAGTGAATTTGACGAATTAATGCAACTATCGTCACCATTTATAAATCAGTTTGGTTTGCTGTTGTGCTGACACTTGCTGATAGCATGCTGGTATGTGCACAGGGGTGTAGGTGGGACATGGGGGACAGGACGGGACTGGAAAGACAACCTAAAAATATGTAGACAAACTGGAGTGCTGCTGCTGCTGCTTAAAATGCCCATTCCTAGTTTGAGAATGCATGCGCACGCATGGGCCCAGTGAGGCAGAAACAGTTTCTGCAGCATTTGAGGTGGGAGCATGTGTCCAGCATCCACCGGTGTCATGCTGGGTCACAGATGTCACCTGTTTCAGCAGCCTGCCTCACACCACTCACCTCCACCCCCCACCACCACTCACCCGCTTTACACTCGAGCGTGAAGGCACAAACGAGATGACAGCTGTTCTGACTTCTATTTGGATTATAGATTATTGAAGTAACAGAATAACACGTATGATCATAGTATGATCTCAAGAGTGTCAAAGAGTTTCTGAGAATTAAAATAACAAAATAAAATGCTACCCGGAGCTCCTGGCTATGTTATGCTAACAGTGCAAGCGGCACTAATTTAAACACTAGAAGCTAGTGGGTTAGTAGCTTTAAACACAGCTTACATGCATGGATAAAAAGCTTGGCAAATGATAATGCACTTTGATAAAGTTTCCCCCAAGGAAGGAGTGTGAAACCTCTATGACAATAAATAAATGGAACCAAAAACTGTGCATTTGTGTCAGTGTGGTGAGAGGATAAACGCTGTGCTAATCGCTCAAACGAGCTCCGCGGCCATGGTGTGGTCATCTTCCACAGAGAGCCTGAAATTTCTTTTTCCATGCCTCCGCCACTTGTTTGCTTGAGAAGCCGAGAATACTTTACCACAAGAATCCACCATGGAGATTCTTGATGTGTGCATCAGTTTCCCTCTTTCTGTTTCTCTCTCACACACACCCACACACACTAAATGTGCCCACCCCCATATCGCTGACATTTCTTTTTGGAGAGTCTTTAAATTACCACGCATATTAGTGAAGCACTGCAAAGGCTGCTTTTTATTCTTCTTCTTAATCTCGTGTGCTTTCAGGGTCAGCGGCTGCCCCTGCTCCCCCCGCCTTTTGCCTTTCCTCTGTCCTTCACTCCTCCTCCTCTGTGCTCTGCAGCTCCTTTCTGCCAGCGGGAACAGACAAGTGGTTACACCCAGTGTCTCACGGGAGCCCCTACTGCGCTCCTCTGCATTGACAGATCAGCATAGGACAGCACGGCACACTGCTGCTACACGTCTGCCTGCTCTCCCAGCACTTGCCACCAACCACCCACTTGCTACAGATTATGACTCACTTCTCATAAATACCAGCCAGGGCAGTTCTGCATGCCAGTTTAGTGTTATGTTAAAACCAAATTGTCAACATTTGAATTAATAACCTGCTGTATAGTTGTAAATTATTGTTTCACTGGAGCCTTTAATCCTAAATAAAGATTAACTCTTCAGTTTGATTTAAATTACTTTAGATCATTAAGCAGCATTTGAGATATCTTCATCTAACTCTTAAAGCTGGTACCTTAAAATAGCATCTCTGCTTCTTAGAAATATAAAGGTATTTGGATGTCTTTCCTAATTTGCACATTTTGGTAACTTAGTGTGCAAGCGTGACTTGAATCTCCCTCTCTCCCTTCCTTTAGTGACAGAAATTATTTTGCTCCACCTTTAATAAGTCTAATCATGTCAGGACTTTGCATGGTATAACCACAAGACAGCTGTGGATCAGTAACAGCAATGATCAAATAGCTGCCATGTTTGACATTCAAACTCTTAGTAAGTTGAAAATGAAACAAACCCAACCCTACAATAGTCAAACTGTGACCTATAAATGATGCTATCTCTCAGCTTTAGCAGATCATCAACACATTCTAATTCTTCACAATGTAATATCCTTCTATCATCCACCCCAGGAATAGTTATCATTTTGACTTAAAAACCATTATGGCATGTTTAAATAAGGTTTTTGGAGAATAGATTTGTACTTAATGAATAAAATAAGGCAGACTCGCTTTTCCTCCTGCACTGGAACTCATTTTCCACAGAGATTGCTGTACAAGTGCCAGCCCAATGTTGTTAAACTTCAAATGCCAAAGTTTACGAAGGGCTCATAATATTCATATTCTTCCTTCCGGAAACATCCAAGGGCATTAGAGGAGTTTGCACAAGTTTGAAGGCAGGAGCATGAGCGCAATGTGGGGGCCCAAACTCCTAATCCCAGTTAAGACAAGCCCGGCAGGCTAGCCGTCACAAAGGAGCTTGGTCCAGTGTTAGAGGAATTAAAGCAAAGCCTACTCTCTGTTGTTATGTTAATCCACAAGACAATGATTATCTGTGGGGAAACGTTGCCACGGTGATAAACATGGCTCAAGAGTGCCTCAATTAGGGAGCCAATTGCCAGAAGAGAGCAAAGACCAAGTGAGGCGGATGATGCTGCTATGACTGAGGAATACACTGAGCGAAAAAGGAGTTTTGTTATTTCAGTCAAGTGGATAGATTGGCTTTCAAACAGAGGGTTGAGCTTACAGATAAAGCCTGGTCATTCCCATGACGTAAAGATATTTCCCTTCATTCTAACAAGTAGTTCAATAGCACCTACATAATCTGCTCGGAATAGTAGATTATATCTCTAGATACCACAATAACTCAATAAAATGTTATCTGCAAGTGAAATGACAATGAGTAAGTATGCCATACAGAGTTGCAGACTGCCTCATTGATCTTTCAACTTGACAGCTAAGCACTTCAGGTAGTTGCACTGTTTTAGTTTTTGTTTGAACATGAAGAACTTCAACACAACAGTCACAGTGGATTCATCTAGAATAATCCTTTATTCACTCCTCAAATCAAAGTACCGCAAGTTCATGCGCCAACCGCAATTGTTGTAAGATCAAAAAAACACACGAACAAGAAACAGGCAAGGAGAAGTCGTTTTTCTGATTTCTCCTCAAACTGCTACATATGTGAAAACCTAGTGGAGTGGCTGGCATCACATAAATGTCTTCTCATCCCTCGTCAAAAGTAGCTTTGGGCAGACAGAATACATCCTGCTGCTACGGACCAACTCCACGCTGTTTTTCCAGTTTCTCTGTCATGCTCTCCGGCTGCTTGTATGAACATTGTTGCATCATTTTGATGGACCATGGTGTCACTTGCACCCCTTTCCCCTCTTCCCCATCTGTTTTACAGCTCCAACAGCATAATAGGGCTTGAACAGCTGTGTCATCACACCGAGTCCTATTAGGGGCTCTTATATCTAAGTGGCATGTTTTAATTGCTCTCCAAGACCACAGCTAAAACTGAACTTCGGGTCTGCCAAGCTGGCCTTTTAAAAGTCCTAGCGGCACTGACGGCAGTGTGGTGAAGTCGGGCTGTAGTGGAGGTGGCACGGCGACAGGTTGAAAAAAGAGAAACCGTAGGAGGTAGGCAGTGTGTGATGCAACACCCTTGAGGCTACAAGACAGACATGGCAGATGTAAATGGCCTCATGTTGGTTTACCAAGAGCTTCCCCAAAGGTTAATGCCTGTTCTGCCACTCTCACAAATGTTGAGGGAGGACTGAAGGGCAACAACAAGCTTGCACAGACAGTAAAATGTGCAATTAAAAAAATGTGCTGAGATGGTAAAGGTGGCTACTGAACCTGACTGGAAGCTAAGCTTGGTATAGGGGTTAGGACACAAAGTCTTACAAGGTTGAATATCTTTCCTGGATAGAGTGCAAATTAACTATAATGTTAATTAATCTAAAAAGCATATCCTCAAGGCAAAAAAAATCAACATTTTAAAACTGTACGGGCAAGGACAACAAAAGATGATAGGGGAAATAAGTAAAATATAGGGATGTGTTTTGATCTATTTAGTATGCAGGGCATCAAAAGTATTTTGTGCATCTAATGTTTTATTAATTCTGCAAACGATCACTCTCAAACTATACATTTGATTGATGCTTTATAACGGATCTCCAATCCTGGTTTTCGAGGACCAATATTGTCCATGTTTTAAAGGTTTGTCTGCTCGAACACATCTGATTTGAATAAATTGATATTTAACAGGCTTTTGCAGAACTTGAAGAGATAATTTAATCACTGAATAAGGGGTGCTGGAGCAGGAAAACAAGTAAAATATGCAGAATAGTGGCTGTCCAGAGCCAGGATTGGACACCCCTGTTTTAGAAACACCAAAGAATGTGTAAAACACTACTGTACCTCTATTCTAATAGGGCTTATACTGTAGATCAATGATTAAAGTTTAAGAATTAACTGACATCATTATAGCCAATTCGACTCGACACCATAAGACAGAAATTACGTACTTGGATTTTTAGACATTTACATGACGCAGTTCTGCAGGAAAGTGGAAAAGCCACAAAAACAACATCTGACAAACTGATCTACCAGCTGTACGTGTCAATGCATCGCAACTTCAACTATTTATACAAAAACAAATGACTTTTTCACTTCTACAATCATGTATTTTAAGAACCAGGTGTGAAACTGAAAATCGAGTTCTTTCTCTGTTGACAGAAAACTGCTGGCAGCAAATGATGCCCATTTTTGTCTTAAGACATGTCTTTTCTTAAAAGACACGCACATAACTTAAATGAAC
>JAVKLF010000060.1:4423828-4436315 GCA_034783495.1 Millerichthys robustus | reverse complement strand
ACATACACACCCAAGGATATATCTGGAACAACAAGGGCGGGAAAGGGGATGTATACACCGCACGCCAAAGCCAATATCAAGCACTATACACACACTTTACACTGAGCCAAAACACTGTGATGCTTGAAATTAGAATGGCTTTTCATGCAAACAGAGGCGTTTGCTGTGCAGGTGACAGGCTGGTACTGCAGACAGAACGGAAATGAAAAAAACAAAAACAAATCCAACTTCTATTTTAAATAAAACAAAACCTGGCGGTGGCTTGTGGCACTAAAACAAACACGGGAGCGACGCTTTGCCATGCCTACATTTTACATACAGGTTAAACTGTTACATGAGTCACTGCCCATTTTTTGCTCAGTGCACCACATTTATGACGTGTTTGGCAGAGCAACACTAATATGTTTCATGAACTCATTAGTCAAAAATGAAGACAGACAGTGGCGTGAGGCATGAGAGGCACAAGGGGCAGAGGGAGAGGGAGGAAACTGAAAGAAATGGAACAGGAAAAAAAAATAGATCAGTTAAAGTGAGGGGGGAGGAGATACATCTCTGGAAGGAATGTTGCCCTGCATTACAGATGCAGTATTTATGTCTTAGAGGCTACATGGTAGGAAATGTACCATTTCTCTAATGGAATTAAATCAACAAAGAAGAAAACTAGCAAACGTGTATGCATGCGTATATTTCGGTCATTTTGAATGTTGCTACTACGATTTGATTTAACGCTAAAAGCTGCACAGCCTTAAATGAACTACACCAATGAAATTATTACTGCTTGGCTGATACGAACCCAAGGCCATATTCAGGCCAAAAATGGCAACGAACGGATCAAAGCAAATTATTGCCAAAGAGTGAGACACTTGAATTTATGTAAAAAAAAATAATTGGTCTGTGACAGCTCAAAGAGGAAGGAATTTAAACGAACATTTATATGAAGTGGCTGCATCGCTGCAACCGGAATCTGAGGCCAAGCTTTTACAGCCACGATGGCACAAAGCGCTGCGACTGCATTTCATACATCTGTTTACTTATTCATGAAACTACTAATGCAATCAACCTACTCTCTGAGTTACCCGGGCAGACTTTATAATATAAATGATGAATTAGTTGGTCATAGGTGTTGAGTTCCCATCTTGTCAGCTGCTGCCATTCGCATTGAGACTTGGTGCAAAATGATGTGGAAGTCTAGGATGCATCCATAGTTTGCTATAGGCAAACCAGACGCCATCATGGAAAGAAAAAATGACTGCTTGCTCTGTAGAGGTAATATGTCTTGTAATATCAGCTGCAGACACAAACAGATACAGTTAAGCCAATGAACAAGTCGAAAAAATTGATTTCATGAAAAAACAATAAGACAGTGCTCCTTTATTTCACTAACATACTTTGATTTTAGCCTCTGCTCAAAGATCATAAAACTGCAGCAACTGAGTTCTCAGTGTGCAATTAGCTGCACATTTGACCCATTTGTTGGAACTTTCACAAGATTAAGAAGCAATATGTAAAAGAATGTACTATGCAACATTTACAATAGAGGTGGGGGTTGTAATCCATTTTACATGCATCAAAATGCAGACATGAATAGATTCAATAGATACTCAACTCTGAATTGATCTAAAAAATGTACAAAAAAAACACGTATTACTTTTTTACGTTAATAATTTTGAGGAATGCAAAAGGCAGAATTCTGAAGTGCCTGGATATAAAAAGCACACAAGACTGAGACGGCTGACAGAAACAAACTGCACCTTCTGCACTAAAAACCAGAGTTTTCACTTCCTATGAAGTTATGAAATGACACTGACAAGAACCACATTATATAAGATGTGTTAAACTCCACAAAGGTAGGTGGTACTGCTAACCAAACCAAAGTTGAGATTTGTGCCTAACTTTAAAAAAGCAAAGCTATTCACCCCGGAAGTTAAAAACTAGGGCTTGTACGCCGTTTTGCAGATTGAAGCCTCGGTGGAAAATAATCAACCATGTTTTCAACACAGGATGCCCTTGCTAACTCGGGAAAAAAAATACCAAAACACAAAGTTATAGAAACACCAAAGAAAGCAGGTAAAGTAGCTGTAGCACTTTTTGTTCACAAAATCTTGTTTAAAATAATATTTTCACTGCAAAATAAAGCATTTTTTTCCTCTTTCTTTTGTGTATGAGAGTTGATTTTCAGAAATTAGTTTAAAGCATGTTCATCGCATTTTAAAATTTTGCTTTATTAATGCATTGTTGCTAGAGGTCGACTGATGTCAGTTTTTCTACGACCAATGCTAATCTTTAGACATCGGAGCCGATTAATGCTGGTGTAAATTCTCAGTCATTCACGGCCAATTAGCAATGGTAATTTTTTTCACAATCCTATATAGGATTGTAAGTCGTAGTCATATATTGACTTGTAATATAGTCAATATATTTTTTGACTATACAGTCAAAAAGTATCTTTCGTTTAACAAAATATAACAATTGATTAAATAAACAATCATTTGTTGATCTTTAAAAGAACTTGCACACTTAAAAATAATACTTAAAAGAGCATTCTTGATTTACAAAGCTAAATAGTGGGCTACAAAATGCTAGTCGTGGCAGCTTCTGTGTCTCCCACTTTCCTACTTAGCAGGCTTGATTAGATAGGAACATTGAATATCTGCCAATTTATTGGCCAATCTCTTATCGTAGCCCTCTGATATGTAATCAAATCAAATCAAGAAGTCCCCCCATGCTGCAAAAAGTTCAACCTCAGGCCTAAGCAAGAGAGATGCCACACTAACAAGGAACTTAAAATGAAATGGAAAATCAAGTCACCTGTTATCACAGACGAGAGGCCTTATTACACATTAACTACACTTCCACGCACAGGACACAAACTCATGACTTTATCACACTGCAATTTCCGATATCATGGCAGCTGCCCTGCGTGCCCGACACACTCCCATAACAGAGGGAAAGGAATGAATTTAGACGGACACACGCTTGACAAACTGTCATGTGTCTTTGTTTTCACACTGACAGCAGGTCACATGCATTTCACTCTCATTTAACGGTTTTAAAGCCAGTTATAGCCACCACCAACGCGGCACATCCAGCTAGCATATGAGCTAAATGTTTCCCACCAGCCTGGGAAGTTTAAGAAAAAGCCGTTAATTCAGCATCGCGGCTGCGGGGCGATTACGTAGCCTGGACTGGGGCTCCTTCGGCTGCACAGAACAGTTGGTTGCGTGGTATGGTTGGTGGGAAAACGTACCGTCTTCTCGCTTCGCTCAGTTATCAACAACAAAAATCAGAGCACTTTAGAGGCACTTGGAATAGCAACAGCACATCGCTCCGACCGAAGAGAGGAGCGAACACATCCTAGCAGCGGCGCTAACATAACGGTACCCGGGGACTCCTATCTAACCCTGACCGCTATTTGGTTATCCTGATCTTATCAGCGACGCAGTCAACAGGCCGGGGATGCCGCGAGCCGAGCACTGCCTCTCTCTGCGTCTTTTACGTTTCAGTCCGGTTGTTGGAACCTACCTTCTCGACGTGACACGCGGGCTCCCAGCGGCATCCGAGCGGGGCTGCGGAGGGTGACTCTGACGGGGAGTGTTGCTCCAGAAAATTGGGGTGGAAAGGGCTGCAGCGGAAACAGGAACTGAGGGGAGCCCGAATCTGTGAATACGGCAGCTCAGACTGCTCTGAGGGGATCTGCTGAATGGCCGGTGTCAACACAGAGCGGGAGGGAGGGGAAGCGCGACTTCCGGGAGCAGATTTTCAAAATAATACACATCTTAACCTTTTCCCTTACAGTTGAGCAATTTCTTTTCTGTTTTTATTTAGAATTAAACTTCACAGAATGATAAACGACTGTGCTCTGAGTCTGTTCTATGTAATAAATAGCAGTCAAATTATGGAAAGGTGTGACGAATGCCTTTTTACACCATAGGAGCAATTGCTAAGAAAGTAGATTTATTATTATTTTTTTGCAGTTATACATACTTAAATAAATGCACAGTTTAAAATAAATATTAGTGTTTTTTGCTCTCATAAGTTTAAGTCCTTTACCTCTTATCAGAGTTGTATTATTTGAATGTCACATGTAGAGCAGCACATTGGTGCAGTGGTTAGAGTTGCCTTGCAGTGAGAAGGTCGCAGGTTCGTCTCCCAGGAGCTTGTGTGGCATTAGCAGGTTCTCCCTGTGCACAGATGGGTTTTCTCCATGTACTCTGGTTTCTTCCCACAGACCAAAAACATACATGTTAGGTTCACTGGTGACTCTAAATCAGAAGTGTCCAATCCTGGTCCTTGGAGACCACTATCCTGTGTGTTTTAGAGACCTCTCTGCTCCAACACACCTAATTTGGGTGAATGGCTGGTTACCTTGAAGAGTTAATTCAACCACTAAATCAGATGTGTTGGATCAGGAAAACAAGTAAAACATGCAGAATAGCGGCCCTTGAAGATTGGACACCACTGCTCTAAACTGTCCCTGAGTGTATTTGTGTGTGTCAGTCTGTGTGTGGGCCTGTGATGAACCTGTTCAAAGTGTACCAGGCTCCTCGCAGTGGCTGTTGGAAATCGATACCTGCTTGTTGTAAATGTTGCTTTCGCTCAGTGCGAGCTACCAGAATTGACAGAGACTCCTGGATAGGTGTTGAAACGGATTTAAGCCTGTTTGCTGTTTACTGATAAACTTTCCTTTATTTTTATTTTAAAGAAATAAAAATGCATCCACTGCTCAGTTTTTTTCTCTCGTTTTTTTGACCCACGCTGCTTTCTACTTGTTTGTGTTGAGGTTAGCGTTGGATACTTTATTTTGAAGGAAAAGTGGTCTCGTTTCCGGATTGTGTGAGGGTCACGCTTGTGGACTTGATTGCGTGTGCTGCGGCCGTAGTGTGAGTGTGCTGACCGGGCAGCTGCAGTGCGCCCTCCAGTGTCAGGTTGTTGAACTGCAGTCCGGATGGGGTCAACTGGAGCCACTTGGCCCCACTTCAGTGCAGGGTGATATCTTTGCATATTTAATGTCTTTCAAATGACTCAAAGACGTACAAGTTATGATGTTAACCTTTTACATTTTAATGTAGAATTGATTTATTATATCTAATTACTGAAAGCTACCAAATAACATCAAATAATACTAATAATAATAAAACAATGGATTAAATCAGCTTTTGGTGACATTTTAAAGAAAGAAAAGTAACCACACCTAATTTCGTCCTCAGTCTGGAACCCCCCCAGAAATTGTCATATGTGTTGATACAAAATTAACGTTTCAAAGAATTACTGACACCTGAATCAAATTGTTTTGGTAAGATGCAAAATAGCTCAAAATAATCTAACAGACTCACAGAATGGCAACCAAGTGCAAAATAAATGACCAAACTGAAAAGAGAAATAGCAGAAGATTGTGCAAGTTCATAATGAACATAAAAGATACAAAAAAGACCTGTTATGGAGGACGTACAAATAAACCTACTCACAGATGGAATTAACCATAAGATACAAAAGAACATACAAAACATCAGAAACAGATTAAATTACTATAGAACAGGTCAGGGGTGGGTGTGTGTGTGTGTGTGTGTGTGTGTGGGTGGGGTGGGGGGGGGGTGAAACCCTCAAAAATAAACATTTAATTCCAACATGAGTTAACAGAAATCGGGGGAAGGACAACTTAGAGATTAATTTGGAACAAAAAAAAAAGATGAAAGCTGACTGATCAACATAGCTACCACAAACGCGCTGGAAAAGACTTTAAATTGACACAAAAAGATACTAAAAGACAAAAAGAAAAAGGAGGAGGAGGGATACATTAAGATCAAACTGAGCATGGAGAACAGATGCACATTGATAGCAAAAATACCAGAAAGAAAAGAAATATGATGCAAAATGACTATAAGAGGGTTCAATTGAATTAGAAAGCTGGAAGTAAAAGCACGGCTGATTGGCATGATGCAAAATCAGTGCAAAAAGAGACACTTGAGAACCGAACGCATGAAAATTCAAAACACATCAGCGTCCTTTGAAGTCATCTTCTCAGGGCTTTTTACCATTCTTTGCACAGGGCCCAAAGTAAAACTCAAAGGCTGAGGAGGCCTGCAGAAAATCTGTTTTCTTGTATCTTTCCGTCCACCTCTGCGCACTCAGCTCCGGTGCTGATGCAGAGCTCATCCATTTCCATTTGTTAAGAGCAAACCTGGGCGGACGGCGCTCTCAGGATCAGTCATCAGTCACCCGGCTATAAAGGACCGCCGTAAAGGTTACACTTAATCACATTCAGCAGTCTGTGAAGACCTGCTTATTCAGTGATTCGCAGTCATCATTCAGATTAAATGATGTTCATTTTTTATTTGCCGGGGTTCAGCTTTGTTCAGCCGAACTTCATTAACTTGAAACAGACTCGACAAAGAGGCGTCGGCTCTCAAAGACACCGTCTCGTGCAGCTGGACAAAGCCTCGCTGAAGCATGGAGGAATCTGAACGCACGGTACTATTTTGAATATATAAACATCCATTTTATCTTCATTCACCTCAGTTGGGGCCAAGCGTGTTCGCAAGCCAAGGCGAAGGAGAGACAGGCCTTGCGCATGGATTTGTGAGGAACGGCTGCTGTGGAGCGGTAAACAGGCTTTCAGGTAGCAATTTGTATCTCTTAAACATGTAATTTACTGCAACACTCCGTGAACCGCTGGATGTTTTCCTACCACCGTTCTCTGTCTCACTTGAGAATTAAGGCACTAAATCAAATTCATAATACCCCACAGGCTGTTTTATTTGTTGCTGCTTTTTCTTCCATTTTTTTAAGAAATATGCAGCGTGTCTCTGAGAGGTCTCTCTCCTGTGGCAAGGAGCTGAATGGCAATAACAAGCCCCCCCATGCCCCCACCCACCACCTTCATCGGTTACACACCGGCTCTTCTGGCTGAGGAAGCAGTGCCACCATGTGGTGCCAAAGGAATAGTGCAATAAAAACAAGCTTTATATTTCAGAGGAGATTCATCGATTAAAAGGACAAGCGTTCTTTAAAGAAATGCACATCACCTGCTCAAACCTGCTCAGTGACAGGATTTTTAATCGGCTGAATTATTAAAGTGCTCAGAGTGTTGGGAGTAATGTCAGGTGCTTAAAGAACTTGTTGGGAATGATTCTCAGCTCTCACCACACCAAAGTTTTTCCCAGTATCTGTCCAACTGAGTTAAATCTGTTTGCTTTAATTCCTTGGTAATTTTAGACGTTTTGAATGGAATTGATTCTAAAAGTTATTCAGCTATACGGTGTGTCCAATGAGTACTGTTTGGGAGTTTAATAAAAATCTGTTCAGTGGTTCAGGAGATATTTTACGAACAGGCAAATAATTTTGATCTTTAAGCCTACAAGGGAACAGACTTACCCACATTATGACCACATAAACACAATGGAGACTGACAAGAGGAATCCATAAATGAAGTATGAATGTTTAATCATTTTAAAACAAATGGGTTCCTCGACATGTATTTTCTTTTTTATAAACGGACCTTAAACCTGTTCACTTTATGAAAAGTTCTCAAAAAATAAAGCTAACACCATTTCACAGCATTTAATAAGTTTGTACCACCTACAAGATGAATCCTAAGCTATTTGCAAAAAAAGGGGCAAACAATAAATACATTATTTAGGTTAAAGTATGATAAAGGTTCTCAGGTCTTTGCAGGATTTCCTTCCTAATTCTTAAGAACAACCATTTTAGACAGACATGATAAAACAGCATTCATGTCACTATTAGTCTGCTCATTTAATAGGCCTGCCACTTCCTCTTTGGTCATTCATTTGTACTTTTTCCATAAAATAAATAAGAACACGCTGCCTTTTGTTTGTGTCATAGGAGTAATTGAATAATAAATTGTTGGTGTTTTAAATTTAAATTTAAAGCCATTGTTGATATTCTGCAAAGAGCTTTACAACAAATCACTAAACTGAATTAGATTTATGGTTTGGACTTGTCCCTTTTTTGTAAAACACCATGAAAAAAGGACATATAAGTCTAATTTTAGCTGCTTAGCATTGTGACTTTTAACATTGATTTAAGGTTCTCTGTACATTTAAAACTCCTAGAGACCAAATGTAACCTTACAATTTTCTAGAACATTATTGTCATCTACAATACTACCAGTTAATTCGCAACACATGTAAGACTAGAGAGTTGGTATTTATTAATTATGCACCAAAGCTTTGGATCACTATTGATTTTGTGCATGTGTGTTTAGTAGCCTTTTATTAAAATATCTCATGAGGATAAATGTTGATGATATGCACAGAATGCAGTCATTGGATGTACATCAACAACTGATTTGGAGCCAGTCCAATTGAAGATTTCCACCCACACCACAGCACAACTGACCCTAAAAAACACAAAAACGGCTATAAATTCAGACAATTTTCCAGATATCTTGTTAATATTTAGAGTGAGAGTAGCTGGGAGTCATCCTTAATTCATACACCGAGGCTGACACTCAGCTGGCAGCTGATTTCAACCACATTGTTTTCCAATATTAAAGCTTAGCTTAAAGCTGGTATAAAAGGCAGGGGTCCAGATGCATTAACGTCAAAGGATCCTAGGCCTTTAATTTAGAAAATGTTTTTGTTTGACTTTATAACAATTTTCTAACAGTCCTGAACAGACAAACCCATTTTGTTCTATTGTAACATTCAGTGTCTTCAACTTGACTTTAGCTAATGCCAATTTGTATCACATTTTCTAAAGAAAAACATTTAAATGTTCATGTTTTCTCATGCTTTCAAGTAGCTCTCGGACTGTTGTTGACGTTCATGTCTTTTAGTGTCATTTCATTTTATCCATGCATAAAAAGCTGAATGCTGTTTTTGCTCTCGTGGCTCTGGGCTCCCAGATTTAAGCAGAAAGCTGCACACATCTGATTCTGACTGTGAAAATAGTTTTTATGTGGTCATGTCGACTGTAAACACTAGATGGCAGTGTGAGCTCACATCTGCTCAGTGCAACGCCACTCGTAATTCCACGTCATCTAGACATTTTTTGGTTTTTTTATAATAAAATAATATTTTTATACTTTATTCTGGGTTAGTCAGTATGAAGTCAGTGCTGTGAACTCTGCATTCCTTGTTAATGCCTCTGCTTAATGCCTCACACATCCCCGAGGCCAACCAGTGGGATATGTAAATAAGGCAGGTGATTGAACTCACAGAGAAACAAATGTGACACCTTCCCATTGGGTAAATTTAGATAAAAATTGTGATTACAGGAGATCCTCTCAAGGTTATCAGCTCGAACGCAGGTATCTCTGAAGCTTCACCATAACAGCTCCAGTCTCCAGCATGCTGTTTTGACCACGATCTCATCGGCGTCACATCATCCTTCTCTAAATCATGGAAAAGTGTCACGATGACATTCTGGTTGCAGCACCTGCATGCAGAAGAAGGAAGATAAAAGGATTTTCTGAGGTACCAACATAGTCCCTGAAGGGCTCGCTGTCATTAAAAACAACAGGGCTCCTGTACAGCACAGCCCAACACTTTGGGGTCTAGAATTGTCACAAGTTTGTGTTCCTATATCAGTGCAGAAGACACAAGATGCAGCTACAATAAATGTTTTAAGCAACAAGCTTACATGTTAATCTACTGCAAAGGCTGCTGGATTTGAGCTAAAAAAACAAAACCAAAAAAAGCTCTGATCTGTGCTGAGGCTGCAAACAAATCCTAACTGATTGGCTCTTCTTCGTGTCGGGCTGCATTCAGCTGCCAAAGCTGCAACTACTGTTGTTTTTTATGTATATAGATATTTTGGTTGTTTTATTATTTTTATCGCAAGCTATTGAAGGCAAAAGGGCGATAATGTTTTGTTAGTATCCATGTGTGTGTACACCTACCTCACACTAACCCTGAATGGATTGTAATAAAACTTGCAGAAATTGATCATTAAATGCATATTTGCAACCGATAAACTTTTGGAGTCACTCCTATTCAAGGTGGCCACCAAAATGTGAACATTTACAGTATTTACTGTTTTATTTTCTCTACTGTCTTGTACAAACGACAGCTGTGAACAAGTTGGATTCAGAGGGATTAATGTGAAAACCAAATACAAAACCCCCCTAAGTGAGCGCTATCCTTTTTTGGAAGCAATCATATTCCCCATTCTATAAATTTTCTGTGTTTTAGTGTTCGGCATTTTATCAGTTGATTTTAAAGGCATAATATTTCAGCTCAGCGGTGGCAGCTTCCCAGCATTTGCTCTGAATGCACGCCCTTCCAAACATTTCCATTGCTTTTGTGTGATTCATGCATTTATTTCTCTGCAGCTGAGTCACACAGAAGTTCCCGCACTGCAAAATAAAGAACTCCCAGCAGATTTCAAGCTTTATGACGTGGTATTTTATGAACCCTGTGTTGTGAAGCCAACACTTGCCCCCTAACTGTTGAACTCGTGTCGCCTCGTGGTTGATGGCAGTACCTGTGTTTACTGTCAAAAGCCAGGTTAAATGACTCCAGTGTTTCCATTTGTAACCGTGCTTGACATTTAGACTTAATGAGCGACTAAATCTGTGCAACTAGAAAACGGATCAGTCTCTACAGTCGGTTTGAAAACGCCACACGTTTGACTGCATGGTGAAACGAACGGTCAAGATCTAATCTTTGAAAACATTTGATGCTGTCGTCAGCACGCAGGATTGGCTTCGTGAAAAACCCCTGGCACCTCCACAAGAAGGGCCGGTCTACAGCACGACTCATTCTCTGCAAGTCAAGTGGAGATTTAAACTGAGTTTTGGTAGTTGAGACTGTCACAAATCTGCTGGTGTTAAAGAATGGATGTGTTTCTACAACTCATTAACTTCTGGATTCAGTTCACATCGAGATGGTCACCACAGCAAACTGACTTCATGAAACACAAAAATGTTTTACTAATACAGAGTTAAAAATCTGTTTGATAGTAGCCAGGCATCATTATCAACACATACTTTAAGCTCCACACCGTGCACCACATTTGACAAACGTTGTCAAGAACTGTTGGCATTAACTTTGTGTGCCTGTTAGCAAAATATCTAATGAACCACCAGAGAAAAAGTGTAAAAACTTTTTTTGTCCATGCTAATGTAATCGCTGGGTGTGGATCTACAACTGATTATTTTTTGGTACCAAACTAATCCAAGATGATGATTCCATGTAATCAACATCAGGCAACACAAAATAATAAGAATGAATAAAGAAAACAGACATTTTAAAAGCAAAGCAAAGCAAATTAGAGAAATGAAAGTCAAACTTCTGAAGGTTTCTAATGGTATGATTTTAGGAAACTAATATTAACACCCAAACTTGGGTAGAACATTACATTTTGAGGCAGTGAAGTCTCATTGGACTCCCTTATTCTTTTGCTCTGTGTCTTTACATTACACGTAAGTACTGCTTAAACACAATGGCAAGAAAAAATAAACTCCAGCAAAAATCCACTCAAATAATCTTTTAGATCCTTGTAAAAAGCCTGGGGGTGTTTAGGAGTCAGGTGTGTTTGGTTGAGAAGTGCCTGAAGGTACTAAACTCAGAATTATAGGACACAGGATCAAAGGTAAACCATACATAACCTTACTTCTTAATAATTTCACATCTCTTCACCTTCATTTTCTTACCTTGAAGCTTCGTTTTATTCATAAGTTTTAAATCTTCATCATTACATTTGATATTAAATTCAAACACCGTGGTGTCAGAGCAGCTGAAGATACAGGCAAAGCATTGTCGGTAAGATCTATGACGCCTTGTGAGGCACTGGGAGCTGTGAGATCACAGTGGGTAAAGAATCAATCATGGCTGACGCCAGACCAATCAGAATCTTGTACTGGAAGTTATGGGCTGGGGTACAGGTTTAATGGCAACTATTTCAGCATGAACTCACCCTGACAGAGGCTGTGTTGTCAAGAGACCTGAGAAAACACACGTAGGTCACTGCATCACGCAAAAGAGTTCAAACGTCTCGGTTATTTGGTCACATGTTATTTTATAAGAGGGAGCAAAATAAAGATAAATGGAAGGAAGCTTGTCCATATTTAGAAAATACAACATGAACTCCGTGTATTTCACTACATGTATTTGGTGATTTTTGGTGTACGGTCATAAAAATTTGCACATGCCGACAACATTCCCCGACTGAAACACCTTCCCACAGCTATATACAGTATGTTATCTAAACACAATTTATATTCAACACTTTAAAATACGTAAAACTAAGCCATAGCTGTGGCAGTCATATGTTATGGAAAATAAAAATAACTGCTTCCACGAATAGTTCTTCTAGAAAGAATTCTGTTTTGACACATTGTTGAGGAGTTTTATTTTGCTGCCAGTTTGTTCATTGTGATATTATCATTAAGGTCAGTATTACTGGCTCATAATTTCAGCTGATAATGTGCCAAGAAACACAGCAATTAGCTAACCTCAAAGAATCCCAGACAGCATGACGAGCTCTGGTGACTCACATCAAATTTATTTTAAAATCTTTCCTT
>JAVKLF010000060.1:4390479-4401229 GCA_034783495.1 Millerichthys robustus | reverse complement strand
GCAGGGAGAGACTAAATTAAAACAAAATGTATTTAATGGCTTTTGCGTATATGTCCTTTTAAAGGTAAAAAAAGAGGCGGGGTCTACAAAAAACGTAAATATAAAAAAATGAATGAAAGTATTTTCACTTTTATTTTATTTTTGAATTTACATTTTTTCTTTTTCAGTTTTTCCTGCTGAAACAGATGCTGCTTAGGTTTTTATGCCTCAAATTCAATATATCCCCCCCTATTTTTATAAAGTCTTTGCTTTTTTTTAAAAACTCCATCTTAATTTTAAGCTGTTAAAAATAAAACGGATTCTGTAAAAACTCTTCTGTTGGACCAAAGTACGTTGTGCTTCCCTCCACATTCTTGGTTATTTGCTTTAGACTCGAGATGTCTTTAATCCCTCTACTCATGAATTCTTCCTTCCCGTGGCAGGGATTTGAATCCGTGAACAACATGCAAGGTCTTACAAGAGAAAATGTTTGCGCAGTGTTGTGTGTACACAGTACAACCAGCAGCTTGAAGGAGACTTGGAGTCGTGTTGCATCTACATTGAAAACCTCCTGCTAAAGCCTGAGTGCACACATCAGCAAAACAAATCTTTCCCACAAAAACACACACACACGGCTTCCAGTATCACTTTTTTGCGTCGCGTCTGATTCAAGTCGGTGCGAGAACATGGAATGAGATGCATGAGTAGAAGTTGAGCTCTTCCTGCTGAAAAAGAAACTACTGAGAAATAAACTAAAAGAAAAGGCAGCAGCAATAGGGCAGAGTGTGAGTAAATTTGAAAAGGACAGAAATAAAAGAGCAAACAAGAGGAAAATTATCTGCAGAATTTCTATGTTTTTCAACAATGCCAACTGAAATATTCTTAGCTTCTGTTCTATTTTCACTGATTTTTTTTTTTTTGTTGAGGTAAAACATTTATTGATAAACGCAGTCATTATTTCTCTGCAGTATTTGTCAAATGGTTTACCACTTCTCTGAATGACTTGCAGAGCCTCTTTTCATGCACACGACAGTTTATTTTTCCATCTTAAAACTAAAACTCAGACATTTTTTTTGTCTTATTCTGTCACTTCACAGTTTCTCCTGACGGACGTTTCACTGAAGAGCTGGAATTTCTTTTTTAGTGAGAATTTTCGACTTGCTTCACAAGCTCTGACAAGTTCATTAAAATTTAATGAGTAAATGAAGTTTTGCAACTCTGTGATACGATGCTTTCATAAAATACAAACTGTCTGCGTTAACTTTTCCAAAGGTTTGTTAGAAACCTTCAAAAAGCAATGGATACACTTTTTGTTCATTTAGTTTGAATGTTTAAGCCTAGTTTATGAAATGCATTTCTTTAAATTATAGGATTAGTATTCCTCGAAGGAGTGCATATTACCCATCACCATAGAAACTAAATACATTTTATGCTAAAAAGGGAAAAAACGTAGCTGTTTTGGTCAAACTTTGTAAATAATGTGAAACATCACAACAAGATGCATAAACACGTATGTAAAGAGAGTGAACCTCAGCTAATATCACATCAGATCTATAGTAATAGAATTACATGTAAAAATATTCTGGTTACTACTGATTTTAAGTTAATACACAAATACTAATAAAAATAAAAGTAATAAAGTTTTACTCACTGTTGAGTTGTGGCGAGTAGCTGCAACAACAGTTACTGAACATCGCGACCCACCCCCCTCTATCACAGCTGGTGCAGGTTATTCTTTACGTGTCTTCCTTTGGCTTCATCAAATAATATCGGTCACCCATGCTGCCGCTCACAAAGTTTAAAAAAAAAAACTCTCGGCAAATTTAAAGATCGACACAGTGCCCTGAGGGCGTCCTCAGGCGTCACCAGCTGAAGGAAGGTGTTGGAACAGGGTGTCCACGACGCCCCAACACCAAATGACTGGGTGTAGTTCCTGTTTTATTTCACCCTTTTAATTTTATCCTTCATATTTTACAGAAATGTGACCATATTTCTGTATAACAGTGAGACATGTTATTCTGATGCCCCCCAGGCCACACTGCACTGCAGCTGAATCCCTCATCGATGCTTCCACGATGGGCTACAGTATCTGCTCTCAGTCTGAATGATAATGACTGAGCTGGAGCACAACTCCATTCTGCTCAAAGAGCCCAGAGGCGTCAGGCAACAAGATGGCTTCTCTGTTCATGCTATCCTCCTTTTCCCTTCTCACGGTCCAGGAGTCAGGAACAGTCTGTTAGATGCTAAAAATCAGCGAAGCCACTGATTCCAATCTGCACGGCCAGATTAATAATCGGGCAAAGTTCCCCTTTTTATTTCCTGCTGCATGTGTGGCATTGTTTACTTGCCCAGTCTTGATTGCATCTCCAGTTAATCTCAAACAACAGCCTGGGAAGGAACTATAGCTGCTTTATTGTTTGCTTTAATTAAAAACACATTTTACTCAATTTCCTCTTATTACCACAGGAAGCTTTAAAAAGGGTGGAGTGGTGTTGTTTCTCTAAAGGATCTTTTTGCTCAAGGTGTCAATTTGTGGTGATTTAAAAGTGCTTTTAGATAAACGGGGAGAAAACAACATCCGAGCTTTTATACGAGGTGCTTAAAGGACAAACGGTCCGTTATTTCCAGACTTTCTTACTGTCCATTAGGGTGCAATCGTCCTTGAAGTACTTAAACGTAGGTGACAATGTCAAACATAACAATATCTTCAACCTCCTGCCACAAAAAAAATAACTATGTCCACCTGTGTTGGGTGAATAAAAAAATTTGGGAATTAAAAGCTTAATTTATCACCCGTCGCTGACCTGAGAAAAACCTCACAATTTAAGTTAAAGAGGCAGCCAGATGCTCTGCGAGAAGTGCTTTGGGATAGAAATCAATAGGTCTCTATTACAGCACAGGAGATGGAGAGAAGCTGGGGAAAGACAGGCGTGAGGGACACAGTCAACTCAACAATAGCTCAGGCCACGGAGCCGACACAAACAGAGCAGGAACAGGAGCGACATAATGAGCTGTTATGTGTTGCTATGTGGACACACAACAATAAAAAAAAAAGATTTGGTATATTTACCTCGCACGCCCCAAAGGACAGTTTTAGTTATGAGAAAATAAATGGAGGTGAAGCTCATCATGGGATTTGTATTGATTTTGCAGGCTCTATGGTGTTTTTTTAACAGAAGTAACACAAAAAGGGATTCCAAGAGAGAGCTTCAACATTATTATTTAAAGACATTTAGCAGTAACAAATGTTCTTGGTATTAATTTGTAGACTTCTTTTTTAGAAAAGAAAACTTTAATAAAGGAATTAGAAAAAAAGTGTAGTTTGATTTTTGAATGTTCTTTCAACCAGATAGAGAAAGACTTTTCTGGAAATGATACAACTATTTGTTTGCCTGTAAGACCTTGTGTACAATTCAGACGGAATGATGCAATTTGATCAAAAGATGCTTTAATTGAGCCACTGAATTGTATTTATTTTTTTGTCAGTATTACCTTACTTATTCATATTGAACAGAGCTGCGAGGCCATCTTTGTTAGTATTTTGTGAAGAGGCTGATTCAGTGAAGCAGCAGCACATTTCAAACATAAAGAATTTTAACACCCAGAAAGAAACATTTATTCAGTCTGACATGTTATTGAGTTTGAGATTAGCACTCAGAGTTTTTCTGAAACTCTGATCTTTCTTTTATTGGATTTATATCCTTTGTGATCCCCACACGGAGTATCTATCGCATCTGCAACGATGAGTGAACTTTGAGCAGGCTAACGGGGGAATGTGTGCAGCGTCAGGAAACGAGCGCTCCCTGAAGCAGATGAATCACAAAAGGTTGGAGATGTGGCAAAAAGGTTAGGCCCTACAGAAAAACTCTGTGCTTCTGCTGCTCTCTGCGACGGCTCAGTGACAGCCGGCCCGCAGTGACCGGAGCCCAAGAGGTCAGATCGAGGCTACAGAATGAATTTGTGCACACGTGTGTGCCTTCTATGTTCCATGAGTTTTATGGACTGGACTCTGACTACCTGTTTCATATCTGGATGTTTACACATGTGCCTCTCGGACGATTTTCTCGGTGAAGTTCTTGCCCGTGCAGCAGTTCAGGTGTGCTCTTTCCAATTCACCCATTAGCATTCTGTCCTCCTTCGTCCTGCCACCGGTGAGCGTTGCTCACACTCCCGGCAGCCCTATAGCAACAACCACACATCTCGCAGCTCTGTCTTCTCCATGTCTAAGAAAAGAAAAACATTGGTTTCATTCGTTCGACCCCTCGGTGGTCACCCATTTTTGCGAAAGCAAAACCTTTTTTCCCCCGCTTTTCAAAAAAAAAAAAAAAAGCTAAACTCAAATCTAAAATCCATGTCCCATATATGAGACATTCAACCAGCCATGACATGGCATTAACAAATTTAGACTAAAGTGTTACCATGGCAACAAAAACAAAAGACAGTGACATTTAAAAGAGAAATGCCATGCCCCTATTTCACAAAATGACAATTTTCCGAGAGTCTGTTCTTCCTAATTTAGATTTTGCGTTAAAGGAGCCAGATTTTCTTGTGATGTATTAAATTTATTTCCACAAGCTCGCCGAAGGTTGTTTGAAGTTTTGCGTTGCTGCTTTTCTCGCTCAGTACAGCACCTCACCGATTTCAGAAGAATGTAATTTTGTTAAGCTACTTACTCTGACTCATTCAGGCATTAAAACATATAACAGACAATGAATCGGATCATTAGGCAATAACGCTGACAGCATTTTGTGGCAAAGACACAATTTGTTCCATATTAATTAAAGTAATCAATGAAACATACCAGAGAGAAGAATTGAACAAATAAAAAAGTATTTCAGTTCCTACAGGGTGACTTGTTTCCCGTTTGATATTGCATAGGTTTTAAAATCTTCCTATTAACTTTTAGGGTTTTAAATAGTCTTACCATCACGTTTTTCTCAGTGACGTCTACACCCCACGAAGATTATTCTGCCGACACTTCGGTCTACCAGACAGTTTCTGTCAGTATGTTGCCTTTAATTCAGTGCCAGTTTGTATTGGCCTTCTTTATGTTTTAGTTCTGAAAGACAATTGAAAAAAAATCTTCTCAGGTTTTTAGCTTCAACATGGTTTCTACTGCACAGTCTATCAGTACTTAATAATAGTCCAGCAGTAATTTGTCAGACCCATAAAACTCATCAGGAAGGTGGGTTCCTCTGATTACTTCCCCCTGCAGTGTTTTATTCTGGATTCGAAGCTCATTTATCTTTTAAACTCTAGGTGCTCCCTCAATGTGCCCTAAACCAGCAAGGCAGGCTGATTGCTTTTCACACCTGACAGTTTGGAGGGTTTGGTGTATTTAACCAGTCTGTTCCTCATGATGCAACCTTACATTCACCTTCTTGCAAATACTGAAAGGCCTGCTTCCTTGCATTTTGAAGTAGGCAGACAGTGATGTCAATAAGATTCCCTGCCAATAATCCCTGCCTGAGGAAGTTAATACAAACATGGTAACTACCTTTCTCTTTGTGCATCCTGTTTTTGTTTTTCCCACCGACTTGTTTCCCTTCTCTTTATCCCTCACTCCGTCTCTCCGGTTGTTGGCAGAAACGCTATGATTCTGCCACTGAAATAAGCTCTTTTCATTTCTATTTCTGGGAGCTTCCATCGTTTGGCTGAGGGTGTGCACAGGGAGCTTTGAATGGAAGGTTACTGGGAACGAGCTGAAATGGAACGGTCTCTTCAGATTAAGATGCATGCTACTATGAAACGTGCAGCGAATAGGGAAATCGTTTTAGGGATGAGTTAGCTGGGGGTGAGAGGTGAGTAAGCGTGCAAACGCACCTGCTGCTAAATTAAATGCAATGCTGCAAAAATATCATCTGATTCAGCTGTAAATTGTGTATTTTACCTATTTGAGCCTCAAACCTCTGTTTGTCAGGAGCTGAGTTGAGTCAGGTGTCATGAAATAAAATTAAATAATTGTTTACAACCGTGTAGCATTTATGAAAACATTAGCTAAAACCAGCAAACTTGTATCTAAAAGGTTTAAATTGTCAAAAGAGTATCTAGAAGCTAAAATTAGCAAAATAATAGCTAAAACTTAAAACTATTAGTACAGTAGCTAATGGATAAATTTGTTAGACCAGTATATATTAGCTAATATAAACAAAGAAGGAGCTCAAACCAAAACTAACCTTAAAAACAGCAACAAAGAGCTAAAAATGAAGTATGAATGAATAAATAATACCTGAACAACCAAACTAGCTGAAAGTATGCTGAAGTAGTTACATTCCTAAAAACAAAACCAAACAAAACAACAACAACAACAGCAAAACATATGGATGAAACTGGAAACAGGAAAACTATAAAATGAATGCTGACTCAGCATTCCACACACTAAAACCCGATGCTTAAATTTCAAGACGAGTAAGATTTGTTTTTTTTTACACGTATAAGATCCTTCCTAAACTTGTTTCCAGAAAAGAAAATGCCACTTCTTTTTAAGAAAAGGACTGAGATGCAGCAGTACGTGCAGATGCTTGTACTGTAATAATAATAATGGTGATAATAATAATAATAAGAAGAATTAAAATAATAATAACAATAAAGTATTATAAGTCATAAAAAATGAACTGAATGATTCAGTGAATGAATCTTTTGCATGAATCGTTTTAAGGATGCGGGATGCTAAAACGAACTGTTGCTCACATCACTTTTCCACCTCTCTTTCTTCTGATCCCTACCGATTACATTTGATGAGTGCACGCCTGGGGGAAGGGCGTCCAAACGCTTTTGTGATGTAACAAACACCACAACAATTCCATGAAAAACCAAACTGAAACTCAAACCAACAACGTTTCTGTCAGAAATCTAGACCCATATCGCCAAACATTATCACCAACCTTCCCGTTAATTTAAGATTCATAGAAACTGGTTTGAGATGATCCGTCTCTAACTTTTTGTGGTCCTGCCCGGCTCAGGGGCTGAGTGACTGATAGATTTGATGGCACCTCATAACAAAATAACAACAAAATTCTGCAATAAATTGTTTGCTAATGAATATGGACAATGTGCCATAAGAATTTATGACTGTTGGGCTCTCATTTGTTATAGAGCAGGGTGCTATTGCAAATGACATTAAATGTGTCCAGCTGCAGCTCACATTAATCATACTCAGGGAGTCACGACCTGTCAGACTAGATTAGAAACAGAGCAGGTCTAGTTTCATTACACCCTTCCTCACTCCTATAGATCAAGCGAGATCTCGGAAAGGGTAACGTGGGTGTTTGTGTGTTTTGCTACAGACTTCATAAAACTGCACAATCTCATCCCAGAACGTCTGGCTGGACTCCAGAGGTGAATGTTGCTCTTTTTGTGCTCGTCTTTGTTTGTGTGTCCGTGGTAATAAAGTGGGATGAGTGTTGAGTTGTTGTGACACAAATAGCTGGGCAGGTTAAAGCTTCGGCTGAAAGGCAGTGAAAGCCGTGGACTCCAGCAGATAGCCACAGCCCGCCGGCAGGGTGACTTTACCACTGCTCTGTAAAATTTCACAGCTGTTTTTCAGGTGTCATAAAGATTACACCCAAACAACAAACAAGAGCTGACTTAAAGCGATGCCTCATAAACGTTTAATCATCTAACAACCTCTGTAAAGGTAAAACATGACATTTGATGTTAAAATTAAAAGGCATAGTCTTCCTTGCATGGCAGAGTTTTCAAACTGAAATCATCTCATGATGAGAAGCAGTAGCAGTAACTATCATGACTGTTTTGTAAGGAAGTTTTGTTCTCAAACCTTAGATTCACCAAAATATTGAAACTAGAAGCACTTGTTTAAAGCACGCCTCCACCAGTCACCCAGTAACACGTCTCCCGTGTGGTTAACACTCAAAAATCTGAGTTTTCCCTGGTCTTGAACACATCCCAGCTCTGTTAGGTAGGAGATTTCACTGAGGGAAGGAACATGAAGTTAGCTGTATGGACTGTTTGTGAGGAGTGTAGAAATAAAATGAGAGGAGGAGCAAATGTTGGAGAGACCGTTGTTAGAAACATTTCAAACAAACAAAACTATTTTAGAAAACTACACCAATGAAAATCTTGCCTTGGGTGCCAAATAAGGCCGGCCCGGCTGGGAGCTCAGAGATCAGACCCTGATGAGAAGGGACAAACTTTTAGCTGTTTTGGTCAAACTTTGTAAACGTTTGATCTAATACAAGATGTGTTAGAACTCACAAAAGTTTATGTATAAAGTTGTTTTAAAGGCTTGATCAAAGTAGCTTTAAGTTTATTTAAAACTGGCATAAAAGCGAGGGCAACATGCATTCATTTAAAGAAAACTACCGTTTACTTTTATGAATTAACACATGTGGACCAAATGAGATGGTAACTGCTAGCTGAAAAAAAAAATCTGTTCTCGTCTTAGATTGGTTTAAACTTCATGTAGTCCTTTGCAAAATATATTGCATATAAAAGTATAATGAACAGATCATTCCAAGAAATAAAACATACTCTTATAGTCTTGGGATCTTTTCTCATGCATATTTATGTTAGTCGTCTACACAATTAATGAGCCATTCACGTCCTGAAACATGAAAAAAAAAACTTTTTAGAAAGCATATGAAGAGGCCATGTTGGCCTCCTCCTGCGTCGCAACAATGATTCAGCAGTGAGTGCTGACAGACGGGTGGAATAATTAAATGCGACGTGCTGGGTGAATGCGGGTGCAAGTGCGTGACTTCTTTTGCTCTTCAAACTTCTGCATGGCAGCAAGCAGCGGCAGTCCATCTCCTCTCCCCCTCTTCCCCTGCTGTTTGTGGAATGGATGCTCATGTATAGGATCTCTTTGAGCAAGGAGAACAAGACAAACAGGTTTGAAAACTTCTTCTCTTTAAGCAACCCCAGGTGACTTCATTGCCTTCGTGTGATCTAAAACCCTTTCTTGTTCAGCAGCAGTTTTCTTCACTTATTAATCCATCTCCACGTTGCCGTGGCTTTGATGCTGCCGACTGTGAAGCCGTCCTGATTCTGTCACCAAAGAAACCGTAAAGGTGGGGCTTCAGTCGTTGTGACGGGGACGGCGAGGACTCTGGAGAACCATGAACCGTGAGATGTGAGGGTGGTAAAGGGCTCAGGGTCGTTGAGGTCCACACTGACAATTTGCAGGGCAGCATGGGGTCTCTGAAGGCTTCCCTGCCACAAAGATGAGGTACATTAACTGACAATTTGTCAGTTAATGTACAGTGCAGCTCTGCTGGGAGCAGATCGCTCAGATAGCTCTGCTGCTCACAGGAGATTTCTGAGATATCTCACACACATACGCGGTGTGGTTAGAATGTCACAGCACTGTACATAAGTACATTAGACATTCCTTCTCCCCTCTATAATCCTTCCCTGTGGATAGAAAAGGCTGCTCCATATTTGTTATTCATGTGTACAAAAAAGTCAGATGCAAGGTTTGGAGGATTGAGAACATGTAGTTAAGCAGAATTATAGCCAGAAGAAATATGTTTTTTAGAAAAAGGACAGACTCTGGATGGATTAGCGACGCTCACACACAGCAGCCTGTCAGCCCTCATAAGCTTATGCAACTATGGAGGATATATTGTTGACAAGCACCGGGCCTGAACATGCTAACTGTATTAGTGTTGAATAATTAATGAAAATAAGTTGCATATGATAAATAGATATTATTTGTTTGACTGTTGACAACTCCCACCTAGCTGCAGATCTGCATGCCTTTTCTCTCCCAAACATACTGATACACTATTTCAGTGATGGCTGCCATCCTAGTTGTAAATGACTTTGGAGTGAAGTCAAGGGTGAGCCTGTTTGTGTGTGTGTGTCTACATGTGTGGGCAAGCAGACTATCCATCATTTCATCTGTCACATAGGTTGAAATCTTTTAAATGCGTGACAAGTGATCACGCTGAGTGAATTAAAACCAGGACGTCAGGGAGCAAACGGAGAATCAATTCACTTTGCATGCAAACAGATGTTTGTTTCACTTTACTCTGACAGTTGTGAGGGAATACAAATGATAAAATAATAAATGAGCTGCTGCATTAGATTTCTTTGTTAAGGGCCGTGCTTCCTTTGCACTATGCAGTTTTTAAAGCTCCTTTGGGGACCATCAGCACATTATAACACTAAAAAAAACCTTAAACACAAGCTGTTCGAGCCTGTGATTTGGCATGAGTCCTCACATTTTTCAAGAAAAAAAAAGTTTAATAGAAATGCCATGCAAGATGGAGCTATGTTGAATGGCAAGTCATTTAATACTGCAGAGTCTAAACGTTATCCAGACAAGAAAATGACCTAAACTAATTGGAGATGATCTATTTACAGAGGACAGTTCAAGGAAAGTAGCAACGAGACAGACTGACTGGTGGTGTATCTAATTTAATGTTTGGATCAATTGATTTGTACACTAATACAGGTCTAATAAGATAAAAAACATTGTGTCCTCCATTGAATTATCATGAAAGTGTTCGGTGCTTTTATTGTTGTTAAGAATCTTTTAAATAAAAGCCGCTTATTGACTTTAGTTGATGTTTAATAGGTATAAAATTTAAAAACCAGTTACTTTTGTACTTATTATAGAGAAGACTGCAACACATTTGCTTCTCACTCGACAAGGCCTGTTATTTCAATGCAGTGAAAATCTTCTATTTTAGTTTAGAACACACAAGAGAACTCACATAAAAGAAAAAAAATCAGCAAATCAACACAAACCCTGAGAAGGATTCAAACAAAACAGCCATGAAAAATAAAAGAACAGTCAGAAAAAGAT
>JAVKLF010000060.1:4362532-4376628 GCA_034783495.1 Millerichthys robustus | reverse complement strand
TTTATAAAAACCAGAATGACTATAGCAATCAGAGTAATTGTTGCTTACAGGCCGATCAGAGACTCGCCATTCTTCTCACATGCTCCGTTCATTCAGCTGTCGCAAAAGTGATGTTTGATAGATGCCTGCCAGCCGGGCTGACCTGAATGTGCCATCTGGGACCCCCAACTGATAGGCAGGACACAAAGAGTGAGGGATAGATGTGACTGAATTGTTGATTTGTTCACTTCACAGGGAGGCGTTAGGGTGGACGGAGAGATGTAAAAGAGGGAGAGATGCAAAGAGACATGGCAGTGGTTTTTTTTTATTTTTAAAAATGTCTTGCATCACGGTTTGAAGTCCAGAGGAAAAGAGAAAAGCCGTTTCTGAAATAAACTCAGGAGACGCAGAAAAAAGGGGTCGGGATGGAGGTGGGGTGGGGGGATAGAAACAGATGAGTCGGAAGATCAGTCGAAGTAAAGAAAAGGAACAGCACTGGAATATGTAAGTCAAATAAGTTGAGCTAAAAGTTCTTTGGACAGCTGTTACAAAAACCTGAACGCTGTCAAAATAGAACAAAAACTTTCCAAACACTAGTAACTGGCAATATGGAGGCAGATCTTCAAGTCTGAGCCCTTCACCTCTTTTTACTAGAATGCAAATAAATTAATAAGTATATAAAAAAAATCAGTGGTTAGTCAGTCTTAACGCCATGCTAAGCCTTTCGAAACACCTTTAGTGCTCGTCTTGGTGTCGTTAGAGTAGAGATTGGATTGTCAGGCCAAAGTACAGCGCAGCACTTCATAAGTGGATATCTGGTCCTCCTTTTGGGAACACTTAAGACTCTCCCTTCTGCTAATTACATAGCTCTAATTAGCTTGCGGGAGGAATCCAGTAAATGCCTAATTGTCTATTGACATCAGGCAATGAGCTGCAACAAAACCCTCCATCTCTGCTACCATATCGCCTCAAAAGCAAAAGCGATAGGCTGCTGAAAGTGTCACGTCTCAGAAGGGAATACCTACGTTCAGTATTTTAGTCCTGACTTTTAAGAGTTGCAAACAAAATGAGAAAGACTTCAAGGAAATGTGCTGAATAAGCAGACAAGCTAACGACTAGCCCGAGCAGGACCAAGACCAAAGTGGACCGCTGCCATCCTAAAACAACTCCAATCTAATCTAATCTAATCTAATCTAATCCTCCTTTTCAAGGTAGAAATCACCAAATGTCGCCGTTTTATTACTTTGATGTGAGCAAATTGCTGACTTTAAGTGTAGTATTGTTTGGTGATGATGATGAAAACTTCTGAGAGCCTTTTACGTTGAAAGAAAAAAAATGTCCCTTTATTCAGGCTCATTTGTGGAACACCTCCTGTTCAAAGAGATGAACAATAAATATCGGGTCATGTCGAATGAAATCAAAACCGACACGTTGCCCATTAAGGCTTGTGAATTTTTTGTATTGAATGAAAGGTTTGAATATAGCAAAAAAAAGTTCAAGCTTTAGTGCGCAAGGAAAAAAAAAATCTTTGATGATGAAATGTAGCTGAAATATTTAGGAATGTATACTGGCATACTAACTACCAGCCCAGTCTTAATGATAATATGTGTCAATCTGTGTTAATGATTGCTGTCTCTATGAAAGGTCTTCTTGCTCTCACGTTGGTTTTTATCAAGGAAAGTAAAGTGAAGAGGAGTGGATGACAATACAACAGATGTTAACTGACTGAAGCTACATTAACAGTATTTTAAATGCAGTTATTAGAATTGGACACATAAAATTCGGTCCAATAAGTCATGGTTTGTTAAAACTGATCGTGACATGCAGTTTTCTGTTATAAAAGAATCCGTTCAACCCTGAGCAACAAAGACAAACCGTACAACATCGTTTTTCTGTAATTTAAAGCATGTATTTGCAGTGTTACGTTACTTTATGCACGTTCAGTGAAATTCAAGTAGTGAGATATTTTGTGAACACGCACACACTTTTCCATCTTTGCCTTTTGGCAGCAGGTGATAAATATCCTTTTGTTTGAAGTGGCGGATTTACATTAATATAACCACTCTCTGATCTTTTACATTATATCTTTGTTCCACAAACGTCTAAGGAAAAATAATCAGATGCCAAAAACGATCATTTTTGTTTACTCTGCACCCAGTTCTCTCCCAGGACTTGGAACATTCACTGAACCACAGATAAGGATATTGCCTAAAGAATGAAGAAAATTATTGACACTCTCATTGTTGAAACCGGGTTTGGCTGAGTGTTTGGAAGATAAAGGGTGAAGGATATTTTTCTTCTTGCTTTGCATGACTATCTGCGTCCCAGTCCCTGTGTGAGACGAGGGAATGACAGGAAGACGTCATGTGTGGAGAACTTTGCCCGGATACAGCGGCTGGAGTTGCTTTTGACAGCATCATTATTAATTCAGCGCTGTGTTTATGAGTTTTATTGCAGCTTTTTTCTAGCTCAAAAATAACCTTTTTCTATCTGAGCTGGCTTTTGTCTGTGTGTAACTCTACACTCTGAGTTTTTATGACCCAAATGTATTTGTGTATTTGGATGTGTGTTGGCCTTTTGGCACCCCTTGAGGGCCAAGCAACACTTTTACTAAAAACACCAAGAGCAGTGCTGCAGAACCTGCAGAAGAATTATATTGCTGCAGGTGACGTTCAAGGTGATCAGGGCCTGCAGAGAGCTGCCCTGTCAGTCAGAAAGCATGAAGGTTTACATGTTCACAAACGTGAACTTATTTTTGTGTTTAAGTAAACACATTGCGTGTACTGTACCTCAATAGATGGTACTGCATGCAGCACCATAGAGCTGCCAGATTCACAAAGCAATGCAAAATGATTTTTGCAAATATAGTTTCTAATTTAGAAAGCAGAAACACTGTTGCCAACAAACCTAATCATCTGCAGAATGTTCCTGCAGCTGGTTTCTTGTTGTACAATTTACTTTTACAGCTTCTGTTGACCCTGTCCAATCTTGTTTGCTATGTGTTGCTGCCATGAAATTCAAACTTACATTATTTTTTCCTCTAAACATACACCCAATATATTAGTTTTAATATTTAATCTGTTTACTACATATCACCTTAAATAAAATTTGGGTTTATGAGGACTGTAAATCAATACAATCCATATTCATTTACATTTATGCCCCATTTTTTTCAACATTAGAGTTGCACATGGATGTTTGTTCCCCCTTTCAGGTAAGTAAAACATGGCGGAGTGATCTGTAGAGTGGGCAGAGTCATGGAGAGTGAACTGGCTGGTGGACAGATAAATGAGTGAGGAAAAAAGTTAGAGCCAAAAGCCACTGTGTTTTCAAAATGAATGCAGCTGAACATCGATGTGCAACATGCTGGTGACAAAAGAATATAAAAATAAAACAATATTGCCAGCTGAAAGAGAATGACAGTTTTGTTATGACATACAAACATAATAATTTGCTAAGTTATTTCAATAATTCAGCAAATAAACTACCTAGCTCCAACACACACCAATAAGTTTCAGCACACTTCAGAAGAGCCTGTATGATTGTGATTGTGGCACTGTTATTAGTACAACATGCAAACCCCCCCTAAAAAATGGAGGATTTAATATTCAGAAATAAGTTTAGCTGCATGTTCTGGCCTTTTTTGAATTTCTTTTAACCAGTCACAGTGGCTTCTAAGCTCCAGTTGCAATAATAATAATGTTCCACATAATTGTGACAAAGAGGAGCATTTCAGTAGAATGAATAAAAAAAAAAAGCTGAGGCACATCAATCCACAAAACGCAGGAGAATGCCGCTCAAAATAAAGCCCCAAATCTGCAGGCTTATTTCACATCCGTCAAATCAAAGTAACCTCAGGTGTTTTGTCACAATTTGTCAGGCTGCACAGATGTCCCCCCCCCGCCACACACACACACACACACACATATCTTATACACTTCACGTCCTCCGGCAGTAGTCATTGGTCACTCTGCACAACTCAGAGCTGACAGCTTTTCTTGGTTAGCAACTACCAGCTCCTCAGCACAATGCACCACCACATGGTGGGAACAGGTTTTAAAAACGAAAGCCCAAATAATTTTGGTTATTAGTTTTGAAACCGCTTTTTTTCAGTGAAGAAACAGCTACACTGGAAGACACAGAAATACCCAAAAGCAAAAACCAGGACCTTTCAGTTTAAAATATGAGAATAATTCAAAGTAATTACTGGCAAAAGGTGTCTGAATATTCGCTTTTAGGTTTCTCTTTCATGGCAAACATGAGCTCTCAAATATAATTACTACAGACACTCAAGGAAAATTACCACTGACTGAAAAGATTCTCTCACACATCAAGTATACTGATGACAAGCATTTTTCTGTGAGACGATGTGTGTATCATTCGTACGAACCCAAAAAGTAAGTAAAGCTCTGATATTGACAGCAGTTATGGCAGCTGCATGTCTAAGGGGTTGCCATAGTGACTGGGCAAAGTCTGCATAGCCACCCCCTCCTAGTGTTCTTATTCTATCACTTCTTTTGCTGCTGTGAACTTTGTCTCATACAGCTGGACATCTTTAGATTACTGTGGTGGGCTTGTCCATCAAAAGCATCTTCTTCATCTACTGCCACACCCTGAAAACCTGTCTATCGTTAGCGTGCAACGGCAAAATATTTCCAGTCTCATTCCAGAGACAGGAAGCATTTCTAGGAAAGGCAGCACTGGCTCTGGCACCATGCCTTTATATGCTGATGGCTTTTTTTCCCCCCTCAGAGCAGCATAATTGGGGGAGTAAAGGGGGGTGGGGTGGGGGAGCATGAGTGAGCCTGGAGCAGATAATCACATCCTGACAAGAGAAATTATCATGTTCAGTAGCAGAGCAGGGCACTTGCGTGTCTCAGACACAAATGTCACGCTGCTCCCTGTTTCCCATGCCGAGGTCATCATGCCCCTTTGTGTTAAATGCTCTGCCACAGACTCTGGGGTTTTCAGAGGGTTCAGCACCCCTTAAAACCCTTCTCAGATCATCGCCAAGCACAGTTATCATCTAAGATATTAGATAATCTTTGGCCTCTGGACTCAAACTTTCTCTTGTTTTTACTCTCCCATTATGCAAAGTTTTTCTTTACTTCATTGCATTTGCTGGCTGGTCAATGCCAGAGTTTACCACGGTCTTTAACCTGCTCATTTACATAGCCCATTACGGCTGAGGTGACAGGGTAGGACAGTGGCAGAGCATAACGGTTAAATGTCATCCATATTTTTTATGCAGTTCCATAATGAGAGTGAGGGAGTTCAGAAAATAGCAGCGATACCTTCTGATAGGACTGTAATGCAGTGGCTCGATGAGCTCGTTGTCTTTTTGGGGCTTGAGCGTGAAGACGTGCGTGTACACTCACAGACAAGATGCAAGGCCACTAACCACAATTTAATTCTGATTCTTATAGCGCGGTGTGGTACATGCATGCTTTAAAACACACGCTCAGACACACACAAGGGTGACGCACACCCACACATGGGATGATATGATACAATACCAATTGGAAGTAAGGTAATGAACCATAAATGCACAACCTCCTCGCAGCATCAAATTGAGCAAGCTTCCGTGATTTCTCCCATATCTTTTCCCTATCCCTTTACAGAGGAACATGGTGTGCAAAGGGAGGTGTTTTACTTTTACAAATGAGTCTGGGGCTTACAGGGGACAGTGGGGTGGAACAGAGAGGTTCAGGGAAATGCCACAGAAAGTCTTCTGGAACAGGATTCTGTGGTTCAGAAAGCCATCATTTGATGTCGCTCCCATCTGCTTGTGTTTACAGACAGCATGGCGTGTGACCAAACTACTCTGCGCCTTGGAGACATCATTTGTGCCTTGAGGATGCACTGTATGGATTGTTTCGAAATGCAATATGTTTCAGGGCACTAACAGATTCATTGTTTTCCAAAGACGGCAAGAGGATTAACACCGGGGTAAGTCCTTGTGGTGGATGCTTATTGGAAATAGTATTTTAGCTCTGATGGCCCCAGCAAGACATCGCCAATCCCAACCTAATTAATACTGTAACTTTTTTTAAACTTCCAGACTTATTTGCAAAGATTACACATACAATTTCCCCCCCTTTAAAACGAGGGAAGGGGGCTGATCTAATAATTTCAGATGCCTAAAAAAATGTTTATTTGTCAGGAAGTTTGTTTTTAGGCTGGTGGAAAGTGGTGTGCTGGTTTACGCTGCCACCTGGTTCCACTCTCGCCTGGGGCTGTTCTGTGTCAGGATTTCATGTTCTGCCTTTTTCTGTGTGGCTTTTACATTCTGTATAGAAAAAAAAAACTTAGTTGTGGATTATAAAATGCCCATAGGAGTGAGGATGAGCATGTGTGATTCTTTGTTGAATGCTGTCTTTGTGTTGGCACTGTGTTGGACTGGCAACTTGTACCCCACCTCTCAACCTGTGACAGCTGGGCGAAGTAGGAGGATAGAGAATTAACTAATTATACCCCTTTAGTCATTGTTGGGCACAAACACACTAATTGTAGAAATAGGTTTGCAACAGATGAATAAAGCTAAAGGATTGGCTTTTTGGCAGGGCAAACATTTGTGGCAGTTTCAAATCCAAGTAGCCGAACTCCTCATTGTGGTCCATTACAACAATTTGAATGAGATTTATTTATTTCTTTATTTATGGAAATGAGAACAGATTGCAAAAGGAAAAACATATCTAAATATAATCGAAGCTCAAACATTCTTTGAATCAACCCGTAGTGCTCTAAACTAAAAACATCTTACTATGGAAAAACAACTTAGTAGGTTTGGACAAACCGTGTAAAATGATCTTATGCAGGATCTCATGCATGATTGTGGGAAAGTCCTCAGAATTTTTTTGCTTAATATCTGTAAAATAGTTTTTATGGCTGTTGCCTGTGGCAGCCTTCTCATTTGGGTTGTTGCCAAAAGTTAATCTGGCAATAATGTTTTGCTAATGCTAAAGACAAACAAGCACACACACATTCAGAAACATTATTAAGCAAAAACTTTCTCACTTCTTTGCCTTTGGTGGAAGGCGATAACCAATATTTTTCTGTCGCACGTGAAAAGGAAAGTTAAAGTCACATTAGATTAATTTTTCTTGTTAAGGAATTTCTTAAAATCTGTGTTAATGCCAATAATTTCTAATCACAAGAAAATCTAAAATACATTAAAATTGATCTCAATTCCTTTCATCTGTAAAATCAGTGAATCTGTAGCAGCACAGCAAGCAGCGATGTTTTATGTCTGAATGACTCACTAGAAAAAAAGTTACTGTTCAAAGCAGCTCCTACAAAATGAAACGTGATTTAGTTGAACATGAAGCCAGTTCCTGTGAAGTATGAATTGCTGATAGTTAAAGTCAAGGAGAAGAGATGGCACCCTTGTACTGTCACACAATAACATCCATCTCGAACAATAAAAAATCTTCCTAGAGTAGTTCTGGTGTTTGATGCTGACTTTCCCCATGAATAACTATTTCGTTTTGTTCCTCAAATATTACACACACAAAAAATAATTTGTATTTATGTGGGTTCATGCATGAATTTGTATGAATGAGATGAATATGAAAATGTTGTTGTTACTTCTGTTATTATTGTGATAAGTTCAAAACACTGCTGTACTCTTTTCCAAAAATATGTTTGTTGGAAAAATAATATAACGTTTGACACAATCCAACAATCATCATTGTTGGACTTTTATGTACCGCAAGTCCAACAATTCCACAAATGTACGGTACTTGGGATTGTTGGACTTATGCAAAGTACTATCTTCCTTTGGAGAAAAGCTAGTTACAGTTCCACACACACAAATCACAATCCTGTGAGGCTTTACGGCTTTAAGTTGATACAAGTAAAGTAATCACTCAGAGCCAGTAATACTCAATAAGTTGCCAACCATACAGTTGGATTGGTACATTTGGCTGAAACTCAGATCACTGCAAACGCTTAGCGCAGCCAAGAGTTAATGTATGTTTCACAAAACATGACTAGTTTAGCACCGTCAAATGACTCACATCCATCCATTCATCCATCCATCCATTACCACTTCTTCCAGAGTCAGGTCACAGGGGCAGCAACAGACCTCTCTTTCCCCAGCACCACTAACAGCTCATCTGGGAGACTTCCAAAGCGTTCCCTGACCAGATAAGAGACACACTGACATCTACCTATTATAGAAAAACTTGTAAAGAAACATGCTCATACATGAGAGTAATTCCGGTCCTAGAATTCATCCCTGCTGTTCAGAAAGCACAAAATACAAAACATTTTAAAATCTGTAGACCAGGATGTTGGGTTTGCTGCTATGAGTTTGTTTTATATAGATCATGTTCGTAGAATTGCCATATCACTCACAGGCCATCAAAGTTACACAGCTATCAATGTCATTTAACTTCTCATAAAGGGCTGAGGAATGTCACATTCATCTTGTTTATTCCTTTTGTACTGGTGCACAGACTGAGCAGAGGACAATTTGCTACCTTCCTACTGCACAGCCATCTGGAAAACCATCGGTCCTGCTTGCTTGTCCACAAAAACCATGCATACAACAGGAGAACCTTGCCAGATTCACTGCTTAGTCGTGTGCAGCAAAAGTAGACAATGTGTGTGTGTGTGTGTGTGTGTGTGTGTGTGGGGGGGGGGGGGCATTAAAAAATATTTGTAAATAATTAAAAGGGAAGAGGAGCAGTTGCAGCAGATCTTGTATCAAAAAATTTAATTTGTAAAGGATTTATGAAGGTGATTTTCAAGGAGCCAGCCACGAGCCCCACCCGCATGGATCCCTTCATGCTCAGCAGGAAATATTTCAAGGTTCAGCCGACACACCTGCCTGGACACATGCCAGATGCTAAGTGAACAAAAAGCAGCCGGTTTATCTGTCCTAATGGCCTCCATATAAGTCAGGGCATTATATTTAAAGAACACGAGTTACATTTAATCCTCCATTTCTCTGCCATTTGGTTACGATTCATGCAACTTTCTATATAAATAAACTAAATTTAACTGAATTAGAATTTTGGAAGGCTGTTCAAAGATTATTTTATAACTCACTCATAACTTTTGTATCATTATGTCTAAAATAATCTACTGACGTTCACTCCATCTGTTTCTTCTAACAACTGGGCCCATTTCCTGTGCAAGCCCTGCGCTGCTCCTTTATTGTGCTCTGATTGTCAGACGGGCCGATAACCTTTCTGCCTCCCTTTTCCAGCGTCTGTCAATCACGCCAAAGCCTGAAAGCCGCAAAAACACAAGGCAGCACACTCAGAAGGGACAAAAGTGACACAAAGAGTTATAGACAGGAAAATAGACACCCACACATGGTGAGAGAGGAACCTGTTCTGCAAACAGATGTTCAGTGGGATGTAGAGGCTAAACTCAGTCTGAGCCTGTTTCAGCATTTCTGATCATTAAACTAATGCCCAGAATCAGGGCTGATGCTCCATCCCCTGTTGTCTTCATTGATCCATCGGTTTTCATTGACTGGTCTAGTTTCTAGCCTAGAGATAATCATGTTTCCACAACACAGCCCATTTATTTTGCTTCCTTTACTGATTTGACAAAGTTGCCAAGAAAGGCTATCATCCACTAACTGTCAGATACTGTGCAGTGCATTCATGCTCTGCTGGAGTCAGTGCTGTGTCTTCTGCACATCATTCTGCTAATTCTGATGATAAATGTAAACCCAAGCCTGCCTGGGCTGCTGTGTAAAGATGATTTACCCACAACTTTGTTTGATTAGAGGAGATGGATCAATACTGTTAAAGTGTGATTAAATTAAACAACAACAACAAAAAAAAATCTATGTTCTTTATTTGTTCGTCGTCTGAAAACCCTGTTTTATGCCATTAGAAGTCATCAATGCTTTATTTATGCTAATTTTGCATGCTTTAACAGCGGAACTAAGTTGTAATGGCAATTTGACAAGTCTGCGATTTAATCCTATTGCTTTCGTTTACAGCAGTGTGCAGAGTTTTGCTTCCTGCAGAGTGTGAAGTTGTTTTATTTAAAATCCTTCAAAGACTGAGTCAAAACCAGTAAATAGAAACTTTGTGATGTAAATAAGTTAAAAGCAAATAAAAGGTGAAGTCGTTTCTATACAAGACACTAGAGACAAAACATGTTCAAGAGTCAGGGTCTCCTTTTCTGTCGGTAGAGCACTTGGCAATTTGACTCAAGTACATTTTCGAAAAAAAACCTCTAATTTTTTTCTTATATAAAGTTGCTTATATTGAAGAGCAAAAAGATTTAAATCCAAATAAATTGCTAAATACATCATCTAAAAGAACAAATAGGACATGTCAAATGTTATGCAACAAATTTGGATGATTAAACATAGATTTTTCGTTCAAATTAGTTTTATGTTCCAAATTAGGACAATTAAAGAAACTTATTAAATTTAATTTTGCTTCAGGATTTTGCAGTTATCAAGACAGGACTAAAACATGTTCAGAGTTTTTAACAGATATTTACCACCAGATTTCACTTTAAAGGAATGATAATGATATTTTACGTGCACCACCACCAGCCTGCACTCGGGTGGTTTTTCTCCTTTCCACAACCAACAGCCGCAGAAGGCGACTTCAGCAAACCGATGGTGTCACACAGCCCTGTTGACGCCTCCCCTTTCATCAAACTCCACTGACAGGATTGTGAAAAACATAAACAGGATCACACAAACAAGAGGAGGAGGCGTGATGAGGCGTCAGAGCAAAAAGAAATATTTGTGAACATATGTCAAATGTCCACCGGTAATCAGTGTGTGTGTGTGTGTGTGTGTGTGTGTGTGTGTGTGTGTGTGTGTGTGTGTGTCTGTGAGCAATGCATACAAATTAGTATTATGCATGCATTTGTGCTTATCGATGGTTTTGTCTGCTTTTGAGCGCATTTGTTGGCATCTGTGTGGGAATTTACGTACATCTCTGAGCTTGTGTGTGTTCTTATGTAAGTGTGCGTGAAAAAGAGAGTGAGAGAGAGAGAGAGAGAGAGAGAGAGAGAGAGAGAGAGAGAGTAATAAATGTAGTGCAAGAGAGGTGGCAGAGGAGAGTGATGGATCATCTGTGTGCTGCAAGATAAGTCTCCAGGGAGGGACACTGCTACATCCTACCAGGGAGGGACAACTTAGAGTAATTGGGTCACTGGTACTGGGAGGAGAGTTCCTACTGAGCCTCGCTTTAAGTAAGAGAAAGGCACAGAGGAGGAAAGGAGATGACAGGAAGGATATGCTGCAAGAGAAGTGGAGGGATAAAGAATTCAAATGGACATTGTAGGAAAGACGCAGGTAAATGTGGAAAACATGATGTAAATTAGATCCAGTGATTATATTCTGTACAGACGTGTAAACGTTTCAATAGAGAACTAGTTGTTCATGAGATATTTTACTAACACTACACACACGTAAAAACATAACCATCTGGGCAAACATTAATGGGGAATAGTTGTTCAGAACTAAGCAGCTGTTTTGCTTTTCTTACTGCAGTGATTACAAGGCGTTATGAATATAAAATGTTTTGTTTTACTCCACGGACCCCTCTGTGAGTAAGGCTTCAGCCTGCATGGCTTCATATATTCATAAGAGAGACTGAATATACTCCTTTGTGCAACCTTGTCTTTTGTTCTTCATCCAGCACAGCTCAGCGGTCAAATCAGATCAAACTTCGCTTTAATGAGCACAAAGTGACGTGCAAAAAACACACTTGGGAATAATCGAGCCGCTTATGGGTTCTAGAAGAGGAAGCTCAGGAGGATGACAAGAGAGAGGCAGGAACAAGGAGAGACAAATGTGGGTGTCTTATGCTTCCACGGCAGGAATGAAAGGTCAAAAACTGAAGTGTAAATCTCTAAGACACCAGAGGGTTGAAACACCAGAGCCGACGGCCAAACGTGCTTCAGGTTTCCTGATCTACTCTTACGAAAAATGTAATTTCCTAAGTAGAAGTGTTGTGTTGTTTTTTTTTGCCATGAACACAAAAGGCATGAAGTAAAACAATGTCAGCCATGCCGTCACAGCTAATAGCTAGTTGCAAACAGCAACAAATTAGCACCTTAGAAATTTACAATCAAGTGAGTTAACAGTTCTTTTGCACATTTGTCACACTAGCATCTCAAAAAGGCCGAAATGCTTGCTTTGTTTCCTGCACACGAACCCGAGCGTCACAATAATTTCCGTCGACTTTTGTAGCAGCAAACATGTATTTTAGATCCACATCTTGTTATAAATTGACACCAATCAAAAATTGATCACAGACTTTAATGACTCGGAGTTCAGAAAATTCACAAAAAAATCAACTAAACTGATAAATTATTTGTGTTTTCAGAAAATTCTCAGTGATTTTCTGACTCTTAACTTTAAAACATGAGCTCAGAAGCATCATGAATCTAGTCCGATAGAATGATTAATCCTTAAAGAAATTATTTATTATTCCAAAATATCATGGAGTTTGTGTCTTCTCATTAATTTACAAGTGTAGTAAAAATTGAAAACCAAGTTTCGCTCCTCTTGAACAGGGCCTCCAGAGAAACAATTCAAGGATGAGGATGAGAACAAAGCCGTCACCTGAGAACCATTAATTTTACTTTTAAATATTGTTTCTCTTATGCTCTTATTCATTTTTAGTGTTCATATCTCCAAGTGTCGTCCGTTTGCTTCATTTGCCTGCTGCTGGTAACAAAGTCAATCAGATGTTTCAGAATCAACGGATGACTTTGGGGGAATTTTTTAACTGATAATTTTCTTTATTTTTACTTTTTTTTTTTTTAAATTTGATATTATAACAACTTTGCTTATGAGTCCACCAAACCAAAAAGAGAGCAGGTGAAACAGGAACAGCCTTCATAAAATGTGCAAAACTTGATATATTTGATGCCTAAAGGACAATCTGCAGCTGCAGCACTACAAAAATATTAAGTTGGCAATAATAGCCAATAATCCAGGAACAGGTGCACTCATTCGCTGCAGTGTGTTTGACAATAAAAAAGGACATTAAATGGTAATGTCCAAACAAATTGTAGAGTGGAAAGTTGCTGGGAGAGTTAAAATGACTTATTAGAAAGAAGAAAAAAAAAGATTCAGGTGAGGAAGTGTTTTTTGAGTCCATTAGATCTTTCATGTTGTGTTGTTTCCTTGTTTTTGTGTTTATTTTAATAAATTGGTTGGGTTTTCTGTCCGTATTTAATTTTTAAAAATATTTCCTGTCTATTTCAACCCATCCAGTAAAACACTTTGGTCAAAGTTGTTTTTAAAAATGCTATAAAAACGTTGATAATCGATTGATAGGTGCATGACGCTGCTCTGAATTGTCAACATAAGAAAATATATTTGTTCCATTAAACTGAAATTATTGCTAAACAGTTTACACTTTAGACACCAGAGATATCAAACACGTATCAATAATAATAATATTGATAATATTTATTTATTTATATATTTATATAGCTTGTGTCTATAACTGTGGCATTGTGACACTACACAGATGTTTGCCTCAAGATGAGCTTTTCACTTTTTTATTTATTTATTTTTATTAGGTTTATCAAGTCTTGTGCATTTGACACCACTATAACATTTTACAGTGATGCAAATAATGCTGACCGTTAAAGTCTTTTATTTATTTTTTTTTTTTATAACTGCATTTCAACACTTTTGCATCGTCCCTATTCATCCCAAGAAAAAAAATACCTGCTGTGTTGGAACTTTAATAATCCACAAATATTTAGCCCTAAGCACTCCTGATCCTGCACAGAGGTGATTTTGTTTTTTTAAACTAACAACAACAACTCTGTTTACTTAAAGTAGCCAGAAACACTTAAGCACAGGTGTCTTTAATCTTAACGGTCACTGTTTGTGCGCTGGTAACAACTTGAAGTTTAGTCCTGTCCTCAGAATCCCCCAAAGGCTTTTAAACAGACATGACTCTGATTACATTCTGGTGTTAATAAGCCTCCGTACCTCCAGGCAAACCTGCTACCTGAGAAGAAAAAGTCAAGTGAAATGAATGCCTGGTGGAGAACCTAATTAGTGTTAGTAATGGTCAGGGAGCAGCAGCGTCTTTGAAATCCCTCACACCAGATTTCATCACTGCACATGGACTCACACACACACACACACACACACACAC
>JAVKLF010000060.1:4264296-4278392 GCA_034783495.1 Millerichthys robustus | reverse complement strand
GTGATTTTTATTTTTCAGACTTTACAACTAAATAGCTTTCTTAAGACTAAGTTTTCACACGCATTTTCTCTCATTAACACAGTTCACTACCTGGAGAATTCAAGACAAACCTGCAGGCTATTTGATTTTTTTTTTTTTTTTTGGTTCACAAGTCAATATTTTAACGGTTTACAAAGTTGAGCAGTTAAAACAAGCACAGTCCATTGAAATTTAGAGTAATTCATTTGACAAATGTACTTTTCAAGTGCAGTGTTTAAATTTAAAGCATTTGGTTTGAATGGATCAAAACAACGATTTGAAACATCAGTTTTCTGGAAATCTTTGAACACCATAAAACCTTATTGTTTAAGCTTAAGAAAATAAAATCTGAGGCGAATTTTTGTTTTTCCAAGTTACTGACTTGTACTTTCTTCATTTGGCTGTTACAAAGTGTTACATTTGCTTGACCCATCTTCCATTTGGGAATATTTATAAATAATGCGAAAGACTCAAAATTACATGTTGAATAGTTTCTTCTGGTGACAAACGGAAACAGATCGATCATTTCGATATAGGAAAAAATAAAAATAAAATAAGCACTTCCATCTACTTCAAGTCAAACTTACCTAACCGCTTTCCATTTTGTAGAAGGTTTCTCCCCCTCCTCAAGGAAAACTGAGCATGCACTGATGACAGCAGTGGAAAATACAATTTTGCATACGAATGCTTACCTGGCTCTGAGCAGTTCTTTGGCTCCGTCTCATTTTCTAATACAGAGGCCATTAGTCTTCTCCCCCAGTGTTCAAGGTCTGGATGTCCCTGCACAATCATCCCGTGCCCTAAAACAAAATATATTATATATATATTTTTTTTAATTTAACTGCTCAGGTTGGTATACAAATACAGCATGAGACATACTGCAGAGGTTAAAACTTCTGCAACAGTACAACCCCCCCCACCCACCCTAGTACAGAGCATGATTTCTGATCATTAAGCAAAGTAAGATTTGCTTTTCTTTGATTTTTTAAAAGTTTGGTTGTGCAAAAATGACTATTCGTTTATTTTCCAGCAGCCGCAACAACAGAAACATGGAATGCTGTGCCATTACGTTTTACGGGTGGGCGAATCATTTCTTCTCATTAAACTGCTCTTAAGCTTCTAATGAGGATTTTGTTTTTTTCTTAAAATCCTTTCGGATCTATTATGTAAATGTATACAAACGCACCCAGCCGCGCTTTAAAGTTGAAATTTTCATAGGACTTTACAATTTAAAAGCAATGCTGGAATACAAACAGGATGATGGAAGTCGTTCTGTTAATAGAAAAATTAAATCAGCAACATTTACAGCTCATACAGCGTCAAGCTGGCTGACTTGAAGAAAATATTACAACAATACTGGAAATTTTCAATGCAGTGAAGACATCATGTCGACAAGAAAATCTAAACTAATGAACTTCCCTTGGCAACAAGTAACAAATTCAGATCTTTCGAAGCAGGATTATGAACAACTTCTCACCTTTTGAGAGCTTCATGAACAGCATCAGTTTGAAGATCAGTTCTGATCAGATTAAAACATCATACAAACGCAATTTTAAGAGCGTTTACATTGCCAGTTGTTCCACTACGTTATATACAGTACAAAAAACTGTGGTCATTTCCAAAAACAGTGACAGCAGCAGTTAGTTGTAGCACTTCCAGTACATCCTTGTCCTTAGAGAGAATAACAAAAAGTATTTAGCTGTCTTTTAGGAGATTGACAGGCAAGTGATCGTCCAAAACTTTGGTGAGCAGAACACCAAGAAAGATGCCGATAAGTAGACATTACAAGTTTCTGATTTTTAAGGAAAATACCAAAAACCATTGAGGGGAGCTGTGAGGGAGAAATTGAGAGAGGGGAAGGAAAAGGAATTTGATGTTAATTCATTTCAGACAAAGGCTTTTTTTTAAGTCAGCCCTATAGCAGAATTTAATTTTGAATAGTCTTACACTCTAGCTTTAAGTCAGTTTAGTGCTCAGTCTTCCCCTCAATGTATCTTACAGCAGATTATCAATTTAAATTCAGTCATTTGTCAGCCTGAACATTAACAACATGGAACAAATAAAGTCTGTTGCTTCTTCAACCTGCCTATCCCAACCAATTCCGTTCTAATGGCTCCAACCACTTTACTGTGTGCATGGCTCAAATAAAATTAAACGTTATCCAAAGATCACTGGGACCAGTTTATGAGTCAACATACAGTATGTTGGCTGCTCATTCCAAAAGTTATATTCCTTTTTAGATGGCAATATTGTCTAGTTCCATTTAACTAGTCTGGGTGAGACCGGCAAACCAAATAAGTCTATGATGCAACAAAGCTAACCTAATTTTCCAACAGCAAAATCTCCAGGTCATCCTCACAGGCAGTTGACCTGCTGCAGAAATCTGTCAGAACTTGTTCCTCAAACACCTGTTCTAGCCGCCTACAAATCAGTGTTCAGAATTTTCCCACATGTATGAAGTCAAGCAGGTCAGCGCAAGTGACAGCATGCCAAATCCCACCTCTGTTCAGAACATCATCTCTCGTCCATCTGGACCGATCAGCACATCGTCATGCGCCATTATCAATCAAAACGTCGACTCGCACCGAAGAACAGGTTTCAGTGTGACATGACAAATGTTTGTTCTTACAGCTGAAAGATGAGGCGGCTGCGGTGATTCAATTAAGTTTGACCCTGTTCAGCTTTAGGTGTTTGGTTCAGAGGAAATTACCCATGTCAGGCATGTCACCTTAAATGCCAACAGTTGATTTGACAAGCAAAAAACAAAAAACGCACACCTTTAGCCCCTTCATATGACAATAAGTGGTAAAATTCTAACAAAGCCTTTTGTGACAAAGACCATCTGATGCAGGGGCTTACTGTCTATTGCAGTCCTTGATATCAATCTTCAATAAGCTTTTAATCCTCTTGTTTTCAGTGAAATATCTAAAAATCCCATAATTCACTAAAGATTTCCAAGGCAGGTATTGAACAAAGGCAAAATGGAGGGATCACAGTTTTGTCTGTTTGCATTGTTAGCAAAAGCTCACGATTAACTGGGTCAATTTAAAAAGAAACCAAGTAATCACTGGGTGTACATCTACAACTGGTTCTTTTGTTCAAGATGGCCGTCACAGCTCAACAACATTAAAACAGCTGTGCAACTTCAATTTGAGCACAAATTTGGTGTGGTGTTCATTCAAAGCCATCCTCAAAACATGCTCAGAGTGGTACACTGTGCACAACTTTGACATCAGCAGCTAAAGTCAGCCCTGTTAGCAAAATCTCATGAACCCCTGGTCAGGTTTTAACACTCAGTCAGCCCAATTCCTTTGGAGGGGAGGGGGCACAAAAATGGTCCAACTTGCTGTAAATTAGATAGAGATGAGGTTTGGGGTAGTAGCCGAGAGTCATCCACAACACTTCTCATTAACAGATCATTATGTGGACATCTTCAATTAAAAGCTGGGCGATAAGCATTCTTTAAAGGAACTCTCAGCCTTTAATTTGTGGTGGATTCAGTCACCTTCAGCTCAAATTTAACCAAACAAGCAAGTCATGTTATTAAAACCCCTCATCTAAATACAGCTTTATTTATTTAGATCTTTAAGAAAACAAATCTATTAGGCTAGTTCAACATGACTTCACGTCTGAACAGCGGTGTCATCGGGTGAGAGGCGGGAAAAGGGATTGTTGGGTCCTAATTAACCTTTGATCCCTCCGCTGTGTCGGATATCATTCCTCACCAGCAAAAATGTCAAGGTTGGCCATTAAGATTACATAAGCGCGCGCAGGGAGGGGGCTGTGTGGGATGCTCTCTGCGTTGTCTGCAGGAGCCTTCCGCCAGAGTTCCTTGCACGTGAGCACGAAAAGGACATGCCGTTGTGTGCGCGTGTGTATCGCAAGAACACATGTTCAAACAGCCGGAATTGTGCGGCTCTGACTCCCGCCGAAACCACCACTCTCCCTGTAAGTGATCATCCGCGGTTTCTGCAAAACATCGGCATCCCTTTGAGCGTTATGCGGAAGCTGGGTGCGTGATCGTGATCTTGGTGAAGCAGTGATGATGCGTGTGTGCGCGTGTGTCTGGAGCCCCCCTCCCCAGGGCCAGACGCGATGATACCAGCATGGAAAAAAAAAACATGACCATTAGTGTGTCGGTACAGACAACGCGCTTGGCGCAAAAAAAAAAAAAAAAAAAAAAAGCGCAAAAAACTAAATTTTTTTGATTGATTTCTTCAGGTAAGGTTGGCTTCTATTTTAAAATAATAATTAAAAAAAACGTGACGCGCACACTGCGGCAGTTACAGAGTGTACTTTCAGAGATTTCTTTAAAGAGGCTGTGACCTGGACACATGCGCTGCTGACTCTGTCCAGCGTGCGCAAAAAAGAGGGGGGTGTCAAACATCTAAACGCGCAGTTCCCTTAAAGCCTAGAAGGAAGATGACAAAACACGTTACACAGGTTGGAACAGGAAGGCTGCTGTGTTTTCACCCTTTTTGCCCTTGAAATAATAATAAAAAAAAGCTTTACGCTCAGTGCTGGAGTTCGCGTGCGTGATTACATTGCAGATGTCGCTCCTCCGACATCAGCTCCCTTTCCATCCCCGGGTGCATCCCTGTCACACTCCCCACTCACCTGTCTTAGTAAGGAGCGCCGACATGCTCCACGCCACGAAGAGGACACTGCAGATGAAGCACACTTGCACGAACAGCATCTCCCTCCTCTTGCGAACTTTAAAGATCTTCGCCATGATCGTCTGTTTGGAGGGGCTGACAGTGTCCGAGACGTCCGGCTCCATGCTTCGCGGCTTTCCGTTCAGCCCCGCGGCCACTTTTTAAATTTTTTTAATATATTTTGGTGTGTGCGTCCTTGAGAAGCGCCCCCTTTCTGAAGAAAACTGCCGCCCGGCTCGCCTCTTCACTCCGAACACAGCCGGGATGTGGTCCTCATTTCAAGCGGTCCTGTGCGCAAACAGAGTAGTGGCGCGGACAGTTTTCTCCCCCTCTTTCTGTCCGTTCCTTCTTGGTTCAGCTGCTGGGACAGGAGTGGAATAACAGCGCGGTCAAATTTATGTCCAAATCAATTCAGCATATGCTCCTATGTTCGGATACCGCTCCCAAGGATGAGTTCTGGCAGGATCTTATTGCAGAATACATCCTGTCCCGGCCGCAAATAAAGCTCCGTCCGTGGAAGAGTTTCTGCTCAACAGAAGATGTGCCAGAGAGTCCAGTCGTGGGAAAGACGGGGCTCAGCTGCGCCGCATCGCCACATATCCGACGCACCTGCGCCGGTTAAGTGAAACCAATCTGCGCTCATCAGGGGTAATTGTTAGGACCGGGTAGCAGTTGTGCCCGCGCGCCTCGCTCCCTCTCTCGGGCGCCTCCGCCTCCGCAGGAATCCCTGCTCAGTGCAGAACATCCATCACCTGCGTCTTGCTTCTCTTGTCCTATAACTTAATAACTCTGCGTGGAGAGAGAAATGTGTTTTTTTAATCTTCCCTCCTTTTTTCACTCCGGGAAGCACCACATCCATCACCATGCACCTTCTTTCTAATGAAGTTAATAGGAAGGTTTTTCAGGCCACAAGGCGACCCCGCCCTCCCATACACACGCACACACAAACACACACCTTCCCCTTTCAACTACAAATCCAACAAAAGTCACTGGTATCCTGTTACGTTATGAAACCGATATTTTTCTGGGTCCTGAGCACGTCCCCTTTAATAACTGGCTCACCCTGCTTTCTTCATTTTGCTGAATAATTGAGGTTAGAGATCCTCCAGCTCACAGGCATAGTCCCCCTGTTTCTCTAAAATAGTAGAAATAAAAACAGTTTTCCTTAGGGATTTTTCTGACAGCATCATTGCCTTTATGTTTTTGCACTCATAAACCTCAACATATAAATTAGGGTAATGTCCTTAGCACAAAAAGTAAGAAAAGTTGTGTTTGGTAGATTATTTCTTGTTGTAACAATGTTTCTTGGCAATAAATCTTATACCAGGTACCTGACTGGCAGCACCAGAAGCTCAAAACAAGTGTCAGCAACAGCAACAAAATGAGTTGTTTGGCAATGGCAGAGATGATTTGGCACATTTATCATATGTGCAACCCACACACTCAACTCTACTGCTCATCCCACAAAATGCATATTCCTTACAAATGTGGCCCAATTGTCCTATCAGATCAAATTAAACATTAAGTAACTTTACATTACTTTTCAACACAGCAATGAAAAGTGCTTTAGAGTGATAAAAACGTATTTTTTTTATATGTGTATGAGCTTAACCTTAACATATACCAAACAAGTTTTATCAAAAGTTCAGCTTTTGTTTTCATGTGCCTTCAAAAACAGTTATGTCACTCTTAGCAAGAACCCAGATGTTTATTTGTGGTAATATGTTTCCTGAGAAGATCTAACTGGGTAAACAGCGAGCCTGAATTTGCCCAAAGGCAACAAAACTAAAATAAATTTTAGCTTTGAGCATCTCTTAGATTCACTAATTAACATGTTTTCTGGGTTTAATTAAGTGTAATTATTGCAAGAAAATGATTTTTCCCCACGGGGCTAGATCAAAATGAGGGGTTGTCTTAATGCTAAAAGAAGCTAACCTGCTGGGCTGGAGCTCCACCTTGCTTGTACAGCCATTATGGATGACTTTTTCATGCTTAGATATCAAGTTTTTAATTATAGCAACTCACACACATGCACACATTTGGTGAAGGACTTGTAAAGGCTACAAATCACAGACTTCCTCTGCTGCTTTCAGGTCTACTGCAGGTCACCTTAGCTGCCAAAGCAGCCCACAGGAAAGCGTATGTGCCCTTATGTCTGTCCGCAGGTTAAAACAGCTAGCCAACTTTTCACTATCAGCACTAGGGTCAAAACCACCCCAATCTCCTTCAGACCAAGGTTACGTAAGATCAAGGCCGTCCCTAACTGTCCAGTGTGAGGCAGCTCTCCAATATAATTAATCGTTGCCTCAGAGAAGCATCTAAGAGGCTGTGTGGGGGGGTGAGCGTGGAAAGCCCTGCAGGACATTAGCAGAAGCTTTCTGATTCTGTCGCCAGGTCTTGTCCTTCCACTGCAGATTGGTTCCTCTGCATCCACACATATATCAACATGTGTGACTTTTGCCCGCGCCAAAGGATTAGTCCCATCGGCCTCGGTCCACACAGCGGGCAGGCAATCGGGGAGTGGTGCCAGGGCCTGCTTACAGAGATTTAGCCACTGCTGTACACTCCCTGCCACAGTTAAACTTACACATTCTTTCTATTTCCTTCAGCAAATAGACGCCGATCCGCAGCAGCGATAAGAAGACGTACTTTAATGTGCAGAGATGTCATAAAGAGCATCTAGAGGGATGCTAATTTGTTGTCTATTTCAAATGTCAAACATGTGTCACTTGAAGTGCAAATGACTAATGACTTGGTTTGAAGAGCTTAACAATGATAGTTGCACAACAATTGCCATTTGACTCAGCGCTGTTCTCTTCAGTTTCCAAAGACTTTATTGCCGTAATGATTCATCTTGTATGTTTGCTGGTTTAATGCACTGATTCAGTTCAAGTTGTAACAGCAGCGGAGCCATGCCACATATTGTTTTTTCTGCAGATCTGGAACTATTTGGCCATATTTGACACAAATAGGCCCGATAAGTAAAGATAACCAAAGCAATGAAGGCATTTAATAGTTAATTCTTGTGAACTCTTGTGAAATTCAGTTCACATTTGGTCATTCAAGCAGATGTATGGACTAATTAAGGTGTGAGGGGATTGTTTTTTAGCTTCATTGTTGATCTCATAACCAAAATCTTCAGGTTGTTGATTTTTTTAATTTTGATTTTATCTTTGCTCATATCACGTTTATCTATATTTGCAGACAGTTTGCCCAGATTTCCCATTTTTTAGTACTTCAAAGGCGAAGCTTCCATAATTATTGCTGTCAGACTGACACTGACGAGTCACACTTGTCATTGCAAGTCCTTTATGTGTCAACATTCTGAAGATTTTGTGTGGATGTTGTACAGAATAAAGCCAAAGTATAATGAGGAATGCAGAATAACTTTCACAACAATAATGGATTTCATGGACGGATTTGATTGCAAAATAACTAGTTAGTAAAATAAAAATGTGCTCTCTACTTCAGTGCCAAAGAAAACCCTTTCTGTTGGCTGATTGTTTGGGTTAACTGTTTGCTTTTTAGTTGTTTATTTGTTTGGTTGGTTGGTTGGTTTGGGGGCTGGATTGTTTCTTTGTTCAGATGCACATTCTTAGTGTTAGCACACCAACACTGTGCAGGGAGGTGATGCTGGGAATGGAAATGAACAGAGATGAGGAAGAAGTTGCCACCTTTCATTAATGGGCCTTTGGCAATATCATAATGTTTTACTAATTATCCGAAGCCAACAGACAGATGGAGGGAGATTTATCCTCTTTTGGGAAGCCTTTGTTGTCCTGAACCTGCCAACAAAATGCTGAGACCACTTTGGCTAAGAGTTGGTACTAAGAGTACAGTACGAGCTCTGTGTGCAAATTGTTTCTGCAAACATACACACACACACAAGAAATGTCTCTTAAAACAACAACAAAAAGTTGTCTGTGGTGTGTGTGTGTGTGTGTGTGGGGGGGGGGGGTGGGGGGGGGGGGCAAATATTCATCACGAGTGTTGAGCATTCCACGGCAGCACCGGAGGTTTATTTGTATGCCTGCTCAGGTGTGAAGAGTAAACTGGGCAGACCGGCGCAACAGAGAGTTCTGTCTGTGTGTTCTGGAGGCAGCAGAAACACGAACCCATCCAGCTGCTGACAACATGTGGCAGATATACACCGCTTTCTAATGGATTCAGTAAAGAGAGGGCATTTATGCTCTGGGAAGCAGCAAATTGATCATTTAGGTGAGTTACATGCCTGATTTGTTCAATTTATTGCTTTAGCTTTTGACAAAATCAGTTATGTAACACATGCTAGGTTTTCAAGTGGAGCACAGATGACTTCTTTTTGACCTTTTTTTCTTTTAGAGAGAACCTGTCATTAGATGTGAATACTGAGTTCAGCCGAGCAACGGTAGATGAAGTCCTGAGTCATGTCTCATGATCGCCTGTCTCTGAAAGTGAAAGAGCAAAAACGTTTTTGTTTGTGTCTCTGTGTGTGTATGTCTGTTAGCAAAATATTTCATGAACCAGCAGATGGATTTTGATTAAACTCTCAGAAAGTAATTATTGTATGTACATCTACAACTAATTAACATTTGGGGTCCATCCAATTTCAGATGTTTGCCACAGGTAGTCAACTTTAGAAAACACAAACAATGGCTATAACTATAATTTTACAAATACTGAGTTAAAATTTAATGTAGCAGCAAACAGGCTTAAATCAGAGGCAACCAGACTTTAAGCATTCCTTTAAAGACGGTTAGGCATTTAATTTTGTGCAAGCTCCTCGGCCTTCCGGTAAAGACAGAGAAACGTTGCTGAAAACTCTGAGACAAGCTTGTAAGGTCATGTTGGGTTTAAAGCAAGTTTAAGAACAAACTGTCAGTACCTCTGGGTGTTCATGTTTCTTTGTTAAGTCCTTTTACATTACCAGTGTTACATAACACTGTCCCTTTACTATTTCAGGTTAAATAAAACAAAAAATGTTTAAATAATAATGAAGACAACATTTTGCTTAATCGTATCTTTTTTTCGTACCGTCTCCTGTTTATTCATTTAAATCTCACCTTAAATCCCTTGGACATCAATTCAGATATTTTTGAAAGCTTTCACTCATTTCAACATCAGAGCTGCGTGAAATTGGACCAAATTAATGTGGGAACTTGACAGACTTTAAAACAGAGAAGAAAAAGGCTGGTTATGTCAGAGAGAGAAACTTAACCTTTTATAATAAGGCGCACATAAATAACTCCGTTATTCTTCAGTCTGCAGGGCAGAGCAGGATGGAAGGATGGGTACGCAGGCGAAAAGCAACCTTTTCCTCTTGAAAAAGCAGAGTGGAAAGTTCCATTCAGACTGAGCACAGAGGTTACGCCAGCAGAAACCGTCAGCCCATTCATTCTGGGAAGATAGCATCAGAGCTGCAGAGACAGGCTGCAAAGTCTGTATTAATGCAGGAAGATGTGCTGCGAAACAGAGGACAGGTGAAAATAAGTTCTTTCAGAGCATTACTCCGAGGCATGAGGGAGCACGTAGTTAAATTTATAAAGGCCTGCAGATTTCCCTGCTGTGTGATTTCATAACCCTGCACAACTCCATATTGGACACAAAAGTTATTGTGGGAGGGTGATGTGTAGGAGCTGAGAATGTCAGCATCTAATTATTCATAAGCAGGCACGAGCAGTGGAGTAGACTTTTTGATGACACGCATTTTAAAGGCAAACTTTATTCAATTTTAAATTCATTAGTTTGCTCATCATGTGGGATGCTTGTCTTGCAAGCAGTTTTTATTTAAGACTCCTAAAATCTAAGTAAATAAAATGCTTGGCATTCCTTGGAGAAATGTCAGTTGACTACAATTATATTTTGTATTTAAGAAAGGAGAGTTGTTGCTGTTTTGGTCAAACTTTGAAAATAATGTTATGTGAAATATCTGCAACATCGCTGAACCTTTTTTGGTTGCCTAATGGTAATAAGCCATGTCAACTGGACTGACTTTGGTTATAAATGCGGATCCAGTGATTAGATCTTAAAGTTTCATTAAAATCTGTCCTATAGTTCAGGAGATAATTTGCTAAAGCTACAGACAGGCAAACTCTAACAAAAACATTGTCATCTTTTGCCTTTAATAGCAGGTGATAACAATGTTGGAAATATTTATTCCTTTAGGCAGGGAGTGCTGATTTAGCTGCAAAATAATATCCGACTCAGTGTATTGTAGTTCTTTCTCTGTTTTTCTTTAACTCAGTAAAGTTTTGTTATATTTGACCTGGTAGTCTGAATTTGTCTCACGCAGCTCAGAGACTTCTCTGGGTTCACTTTCCTCAGTCTGACCACCACTTGTTTTCATTTCCACATCATCCACTGCCGATGATTCACAGCATTATTACACAGCCTCGTGGCATGCAAGAGTCCCGAGTTTACCACAGACGCCTGCAGGGGTAAACACGGGGCGAGAATCTTCATTGTGTTGTCTGAGCTGGAATTAATCATCGGTAGGATCTCCTCACAGCTCTCAAGGTGGTGTCAGCCGCGTCGCATCAGATAAGGCCGGGTCCGTCTGATGTGCTGAGTGGAGGGAGCAGGCCAGCCAGGTTGCATTCTGCTGACTGGCTGGAACAACATGTCAGCTCGTGTCTGACTGAAACTGCCTTCACGTTTCCTGATCCCACAGCCTGCATCACCTCATACTGGTTCTTTTTTTGCTCTGCGTGGAGAAGAATGCCCCGTTTGTACCTTGGCGGAGCAAACAAACCTCATGTGATGTGTCCTAAATATCCAACCGCATTCACATATTCATTAAGATCCACATATCTCAGCAAGGGTCTGAGCCAGGATCAGTCCAAGCCATGAATACAGCCAACAAAAAGCATTGTTTTGTGTAAATGGCAACATGGCAGCTGCCTTTTCGTGGACTGTGGATAATCTGGCAGCAAGTGCTTTTGTGGATTTGTGCTCGTGAGCGCTCCTGCTTTGTGGATGAGTGTGAGGAGCAAGTTGCATAAGAGGATCACCTCCATAATGGTGTAATTCAGGATTTCTGCTCAAATATCGATGTGTCTTAAAAAGCTGGTGGACGAAAGAGGGTCTTTTACTGAACGATTATCACTGGAGAAGAGATTACCAAGTAGGGAAAAAAAATTGACTGAAAAAGCAAGAATTCTGAGAGAGAATCAGGCATGATGAAGAGATAGAAGCAAAACAGAAAAGCAGAAAACAGATTTCTGCACTAATGCTTCTTAAATTTCTAAATATTGCACTCATTTTATATTTTAGAATAAGTCTTTTTAAAGGCACAACACACTATTTTTGTAATGCATGTACAGCAGTGTTAGATATTTTAAAGAGACTTTAGCTTAAATGAGTTTGATGACATTGAGAGTGTTGATTAATTGATTGATTAAGTAGCACAAGAAATAGAAAAATGGTTGCAGATTATTCCTTCCCTTCAGGACAACCAGAATGCTCATAATCCATAGGAAGAAAACTTAATTCACTTTAAGATCTTTTGCTTTATCCTAAAGAGGTAAGATATTTTAAAATATCTAAAAGAATAAAACAAGACACATTTGGAACTGTTTGACTCAAGCTCTTTTTCTGAGCTCATTGTATAATTATGTTCATGGGGGAAAAAGTGTGAATGTCAAAGTTACTAAAGATAGATAAAATGTGCGTTGAATTTAGGACAGTTGTGCTTCTTTGACAATGTCAGCTGCACTGTAACCTTTTTGTCACTAGACACAATAAATTAAAATGTTCTCAGGTTTATTTTATAACCTAATCTTACTGATATTACAGCTAATCTGAACATATTGAACAAGACGTAATTGACAGCTAACCCAGCCGGAGGCAATAGCCGCCATTGATTCAACTTGGGGGTGGGGGGGGGGGTGTGTGTGTGTGTGTGTGTGTGTGTGTGTGTGTGTGTGTGTGTGTGTCTGGATGACGTTAATCCTGTCAACCACATTTCTAAGAAACAGTGGGAAATTCAGAGCGTACTTCTATTTAGCATCACCAATGACAAAATAGCAAGGAATTCCAGAGGCAATTATTCAGCCTACACGTGTACAAAAATTAAGTATGTTCCCTGGATTAAGCAAAAGAGAAAATCTTTTAGACTCCCAATCAGAAGTTTGATGAAACTTATCACAATACATGTGGTGAAATGCACACTGTGCATGTTGTTTTATTTATAGCCATATAATTACTACTTATGCATTTGGACATTACTTGTCTGCTGGAACAGGAGGTGCTGCGACACCCTCCGCGCTCTTGCTTCTCATGGTCTTGAGGTAAAATGACCATCTAACCGAATCTAAATAAAACACTTGCCTACCCAATGAAATTGTAATGTAATCTTCAATATTTTTATTTGTTTGCAACTCAAAATGCGCCACCTTTCTCAAAAAATTAGATGCTTAGTTGGAACAAATTAAAACTGAGATACACTAAATAACAATAAAATGTCACCTACAATGAAGAATAAATGTCAACTAAATAATACATGTTTATCAAAATAGTAAGTTTAAGTTTAATTACTCTAAAATAATAAGACATGTATAATGCAAATAGAAAAGGATTGGATTTTATAATTTTCTTGTTTTCTGTTCATTGTCCTTGTTGTAATTTTTAAAATGACCAGACATCCTTGTGACGTCAAAGGGCTGGTATTAATTTACAACCTGTGCTTAATGTCAGAAAGGTCTTTTTTAATCCACTTGATGTCCATTTGGGCAAAGTGACTGCTCTATTTTCAGAGCAGGACATCATAGGATTTTTGTGCCTTATGCTATGTTTGAATGTTGTGTGGTTTTATGTAAAAAACAAATTCTCCCCTTTTTTCCACATTATTACACTGATGTCATTGGCATTAAGTAGTCTGCTTAGTGAAGAGACCAGGAACCCGGAGATTAAATTCATTCATTCTCCAATCTACACAGATGAATGAAAGGCGCTCAGTGTGACAGCGGAGCAGCGGTGGTCACCCTGAAGCCAAGTTCTGCTATGATGATCCTTTATATTCTGATAGACTGACAGGGCATTTGTGGGGTTGAAAGCAAGTCATTTGGTGAATTCCAGGGGCCAGAGCGGCCCTCTGTGGCCCCAAGGCGTTTCTGCCCAGCGCTGTGGGCTTAGCTGCTTGTTACATTAAAACAGGGGCTTCTGTGACAGAGTCAGCATTATGAAAGCTAAGAGGATTAGCTGATGGACATTTCTGGCGTTCCCGGTCAATTATCGAAATGAAAAGCAGTGACTGGGCAGAGCTGGTGGGCTCTGTGGCAGAAAAAGAGCTCCTCGTCATCTGCTCTGTTATCTCTCACAGCTTCGGACTGTCACAGGTTACTTAAGTTCAGGGTGGGAGGACAAACAAACAATAGCATCACTTCTGAATGTTTTTGCTCTATTTGTGTGCGTACAAGTGTGTGTGAAAGAGAGAGAGAGAGAGAG
>JAVKLF010000060.1:4214667-4230016 GCA_034783495.1 Millerichthys robustus | reverse complement strand
ACTTTAAGAAGAGCAAAGATAAGAGTGGAAGATTCAATATGTAGATGATTTCCTAACGAGGAATCAGAAAATGTTCACATTTGTAATGGCAGCAGCTCTCCACAATATCCTGAATCCATGATCAGTCATGCTATCCATGTATCATGCCTCGAGGGATTGCCCCTCCACGTATGCAGGACTGGTTCCTTACACAGATTTTAAAAAATAGCTAAACCTCATAATGGAAATGGCATCAATTTGCATGGGCTATGACACAGAGTACATATTAGAGCACAGGTGAGGCTCAGCCTTTACCTACAATATCTACAGGAGTCGGAGGAGGTACGCATCTGCAGACTTTTACAGTACGGCAGAGTCGCGCCCCAGCTTTAATGATTTAGGATCTATCCTATTATCATGTGGACAAGGTCAACAATGGCTGCTGCTTTCCATAGCAATAGTTCCTTAATGGGGCAAAGAACCGTTTGAAAGGGCAACAATGCAACGCAACATTGGTGGAGTAGGTGTTGGAGGCCAGCCATGGGTGTTGCGCCGAGTGCGTCTCACATGGCTCAGTTTTATGCTTTTCTTCATCCTCGTCTTCTTCCCACTTATTGCTCACTACTACCTCACTACCATCGACGAAGCTGGTGGTCCGGATAAACCCATATTTGGGCGCAGGCCCGGAGGTGAACTGTGTGAGGCTAAACACGTGCAGGACTTGTGTCGCATCCGCGAGTCAGTCAGCGAGGAGCTGCTGCAACTTGAGGCCAAGAGGCAGGAGCTCAACGGAGAGATAACTAGACTTAACCTCCGGATTGAGGCTTGCAAGCGCAGCATTGACAGTGCCAAGCAGGACCTACTGCAGCTGAAGAATGTCATCAGTCAGACTGAGCATTCCTACAAAGAACTGATGGCTCAGAACCAGCCCAAGCTCTCATTGCCTGTCAGGTTGCTGCCGGACAAGGAGGACCCAGGACTACCACCACCCAAGTCTGTGCATTTCTGCCGTATGCACTCATGCTTTGACTATGCGCGCTGTCCTCTGACATCTGGATTTCCCGTGTATGTCTATGACATGGGCTCTTATTCATGGGGAGATTATTTGGACCCACTTGTGAAGCAGGCTTTTGCAGCATCTGTTAAGAGCAACATTTATGTAACTGATAACCCCAGCATTGCCTGTTTATATTTGGTTCTGGTTGGAGAGATACTGGAAACCTCCCCTCTACCATCCCCCTTAGAACTGGAGAAGCAACTGAAAGCTCTTCCTTACTGGAGATCCGATGGACACAACCATGTATTGGTGCATCTCTCTAGAAAATCTATGATGCAGAACTATCTTTATAATGTGAGTACGGGACGAGCAGCAGTCGCTCAGTCCACTTTCCTGGAGCAGCAGTACCGTGAGGGTTTCGACTTGGTTGTATCCCCACTGGTTCATGCCCTTTCAGAACCAAACTTTTTGGAAGTACCGCCTCAAGTTCCTGTAAAGAGGAAGTACCTTTTCACTTTTCAGGGTGAGAGGGTCGAGTCACTTAAGAGCAGCTTACAGGAGGCACCTCCTCAGTCTTTTGAGGAGGAACTGGAAGGAGATCCACCGGCTGACTATGATGATCGAATAATTGGCACTTTAAAAGCCGTCCAGGACAGCCACCTGGATCAAGTGCTCGTAGAGTTTACCTGCAAGAACCCAAAGCCAAGTTTGCCAACAGAATGGGCTCTTTGTGGGGAAAGGGAAGACAGGCTGGAGGTACTCAAGGCTTCTACTTTTGCTCTGGTGATCGCCCCAGGGGATGGACAACTGGTATCCTCGGCAGGCTCTGGCATGAGGCTGTTTGAGGCCTTAGAAGTGGGGGCCATCCCTGTTGTGTTAGGAGAGCACTCTAAACTACCATACCACCAGTTAATCCGCTGGAGTGAAGCTGCAATCATAGTCCCGAAACCCCGTGTCACTGAGCTTCACTTTCTGTTGCGCAGCCTATCAGATAATGACATGCTTGATATGAGACGCCAGGGTCGCTTTTTGTGGGAGACCTACTTCTCAACCTCAGAGAATGTTCTCAATACCATCCTAGCAAGTATCAGAACCAGCATTCAGGTGCCGGCAGCACCAATCAAGGATGCACCTGCCATTGAGATTCCTCATAAAGCTGGGAAACTGGCAGGAACTGATGCCAATCTGGCCGACAACGGGGATCTGGATCTGGGTCCTGTTGAGACAGAACCTCCCTATGCCTCTCCTCGCTTCCTCCGTAACTTCACATACACAGCTGCAGATACCTATCGATCATGGAACCGGGCCCCGGGGCCTTTCCATCTGTTTCCCCACACACCCTTGGACCCCGTACTGCCCTCTGAAGCTAAATTCCTTGGCTCGGGTACTGGCTTCAGACCTATTGGTGGAGGCTCTGGAGGCTCTGGAAAGGAATTTCAGGCTGCCCTGGGTGGGAATGTGCCCCGGGAGCAGTTCACTGTGGTCATGCTAACTTACGAGAGAGAGGAGGTGCTGATGAACTCTTTGGAGAGACTTAACGGGCTGCCATACCTGAACAAGGTGGTGGTGGTGTGGAACTCTCCAAAGCCTCCTTCAGATGACCTGCTCTGGCCAGACATCGGCCTGCCTATTGTGGTGAGCACACATTTATTCATTTAGTGCTTGTATTTATTTAAAATAAAATGTAAAATTTGCTAGCAAAACACCTGAAGGACAGTGCAAGGCTGCAATAATAGGTTTCGAACATTTACTAATTTCATAATTTCTGTTGATATGTGGTAAAAATGCTGTGAACAGCACCATGTACAACACTGCCAATGTTGTATTTTTATTGTTTGCTGAGCTCTGTTTTGCTAATATCTGCAGGTCGTTCGCACTGAAAAGAACAGCCTCAACAACCGCTTCCTTCCCTGGGATGTTGTGGAAACTGAGGCTATCCTCTCCATCGACGATGACGCTCATCTTCGTCACGATGAGATCATGTTTGGGTTCAGGTCAGTGAACCTCAGGGATGTGAGGTATAATCCTGATGAAAAACACCTTAGTTAGTACGCTAATGTTAAAAAAAGGAAATCACACAGACAATTATCTCTAAGTAAGAAAAAAAATGCAAAAACAAATTGTTTTTCAAATCTCTGATTCTGACAGGGAAAGAAAACAAAACAAGATAACAGGATACAAAGCATAAACAATCCATGCTGTCTGCATCTTTACTTACACAACCCTTGGCATAGCTAAACTTATATATATCTGCCGAGATTCTGTTGACTTTGTTTGCCAGTTATGTGTTTTTTAGATATTTTTAGCCACAAGAAAGTTACATAACCTTCATAATGTGCACAATGATGCTCGGTGATAAAATTTGAAACAGGAAGGGTGATTTTGTGTTGTTAAATTGGAAAGGGTGATGTTTATAATATGTATCACAGGTAATCTTTTGCTCTGTACAAAATAACCTAAAACTGCAATTTTTATGTGCTTGATTGATAGAAATCTGTCTTAAGTTCAGGCTCAGGTTTTTTTCTGCTATCAGCCCTGTTTTTCTCATCCAAACCAGTGTATATCTCAATGGTAATATACACCAAGCTGTACAGCTTTTACTTGTCCAGACAAGTAAAAGCTGTGTGTGTGTTTGTGTGTGTGTGTCTGTGTTGGGTCATTTGTGATGAGTTATCTCAAACTCCCCCAGAATTACTCAGGAATGTATCCTTACTTCCACTCCAGCTGAGGAAAAGTTGCGCTGCAGCCGAGTATCTGAGTTTAAGTGGTTTCACATGAACTCATTAGAGACAGTAAATTGCTTTTTGAGCTTTCTTGGATCTCCTGGGTCTGAGGGAGCAGTTCCAAATATCTCATCTGATAAGCTGAAACATCAAACAGGACTGTGGTGTCTGTTAATGTTAGCCAAGAGGTATGATTTTGTTATAACCAATGTCTTAAAACAAAATAAAACTCTTTTTTATATCACAATGCCAATTTGGAGCTAGTTTAAACCAACAGATTTAAAATGGATGAGTATGCACAAATAGCCACGGTAATTGTTGTGAGGAAAAAGTGTGAACTTTCTGTAATAAAGTCTGCTGTAAAATGATTCAGTCAGTCACTCCTGTTTTAGTGGAAATGAGGGAATTATTCTTTTTTTGTTTCTGTTTGATGGTATTGTTCAGAGTGTGGCGTGAAGCCCGGGATCGCATCGTGGGTTTTCCTGGGAGGTATCACGCCTGGGATGTCAACCACCAGTCCTGGCTCTACAACTCCAACTACTCCTGTGAGCTCTCCATGGTCCTGACAGGAGCTGCCTTCTTCCACAAGGTCAGAACCATCATCCTATCATGAAAACCCACCTGTCTGAGTTCTGTTTTCTCAATGTGTCTAAATCCTTTGTTTGTTTTTTTTTTCCTTTTTCGCTTATGTAGTATTACGCGTACCTGTACTCGTACGTGATGCCCCAGGCCATCAGGGACATGGTGGACGAGTACATAAACTGCGAGGACATCGCCATGAACTTCTTGGTCTCTCACATCACCCGCAAACCACCCATCAAGGTTGGCTTCTATATCTGCCTCAGAATCTGCGTAGTTCAATTTTTTGTTTTGTTTTTCCCCCACTTAGCCTTGCCATTACTCAAACAGGCAAATCCTATATCCCACACATACACACACACATTATAAATCAAAAGCACACAATCGAAATGGTGCGTTACGCCTGAGTTTTCGCCTCGATTTTTATTGGAAGGACATTCATCACCCGAGAGCATATTTATGTCTGAACAAATAATTTTAGCAATCAAGCGCTGGAAGCTATTGGAAATATCATGGCGGCTCTCGCTTTAAGCTCTGTCTAATATTCAGGCGGGTGTTCAGTAGGGAATTGGTAAAGGGTTTGTTGCAAGGCAGCACTTCACTGAGAGGAGAAGGTCTTGTGAATAATGAATTAGAGCCAAGTCTTTAGTTTTAATCAGTTAGGGAATCTCTCTCTCTCTCGCTCTCTCTCTCAGACTTAATATGACAAATTAAAAGGAAAATAAAAAGAGTTGCTTTTTGCAGATAGCTTGTGAAAAATTACCATTATTCACATTTTGTTTCCAGTTCTTTCATGGCTTACAGCTTATCTTCGTGTACTTATGGTTTTATAGTACATTTGCATAGCGACAGATTTACCACGGCCTTTTTTAAACAGCAGGCCCCTAATTTTAGACAGAAGCAGACTCCCTTTTTCTCAGACAGCTGGGTTTTGGGGGGTTTTTTTCCGCTTCACTGACTTGTCAGATTTCAACTGTTCGCTGGTTGATTAGTTAACATTTGTTCCTTTGTGTGTTTGAAATGCCGTCTCAAGCTGACTCTGTAATGGGTCTGCTTGACTTTCTCTGAAAGGAAAATCTTGTAAAGTGGTTCTAATCGGACATCTGACAGAGTTTAAACACGGCTCCACACTTTGCATTTCTTTCGTTAACAGCACGTATTCTTCCAACTGAAAGGAGCACCAAGTTTAAATTGACCATTTCTTTCAGGTGACCTCCCGTTGGACTTTCCGCTGTCCCGGCTGCCCTCAGGCTCTTTCACACGACGACTCTCATTTCCACGAGCGCCACAAGTGCATCAACTTCTTCGTCAAGGTGTACGGCTACATGCCGCTGCTGTACACACAGTTTCGTGTGGACTCCGTGTTGTTTAAGACCCGTTTGCCCCACGATAAAACAAAGTGCTTCAAATTCATTTAGTGTGGAGAACCAATAGCTGGATGGATCGAAGGACTGGAACTCCCTCTATGAGTAGAGATGAAGATGGATGGGTGGACTGTAGGAGTAACGCACAAGAGGCAACTTTTTTGGGGGGGTCGGACTTTGCCGAGGCAGATTGTTAACCTTAACAGATTGTAACGCTCTGGCAAATGGGATGAAGCTGAAAGGAGCCGCTGCCAAGAAATGAAACCTTTTCAGTGAACGTCATTCTTTTTTTTTTTTACACTTTTAGATCATGTTCATCAACCACTAACTACAGAAGTCATTTGCACCTCATACCTGCCTGCTAATGAAAGGAGGAGGTTTTACACAGTGTACAGAAACTCTGAGTTAAACTCTGATCATGCAGCAGAATATATGACAGACTGATGCCAACAGAATGACAGTTTTAACTGACAGCAATTAGTTACAAACTAACCTTATACAACCATGTGACAAAAAGCACTGACGGTCAGTCGTATTTTATTGAATTTTTTTGTTTTGTTTAATGATGTTCAAATGTGTAAAGCTGTGTGGAGTGAAAATCTTTCAAACCCTTGCCTGAGGGAAATCAGAGTTAAACCCCTCAGCCCAATCATGTCTAAGCAGCATGAAGTGCTCATGAGGGAATTCACTTCAGCCATCACCAAAATGCCTCCAATCTGTCAATAAAACCAGCCATCACTTTATTTTGTTCGGCTTTACAGAATCTGGTACCCAACATGAAGAAACACAAATGCCAAAATCGTTTTTAAAAAGTCTTTTGTCTAACTTTGCAGATATTTGATTGATTTGCTTGTTTTCTGGTAGAGATCAATACTTTTCTTTTTTAAATTGGCTAATAAATCTAAAAGCACAGCAACTAGACTGTGAGAGATTAGAAACTAGTCTGGCTCTGTCAAAAACAAAAAAAAAAACACCTAGTGGCACATTTAAATCTTACTAATTAATGCGTCTCATTTTATAGAAGGGGTGATACATCGGGTCAGAAACATTTCTAAGCTCTTAAGCAGTTGCCAGGCAACCTGCCAATGTTCCTGGGAGTTAATGGTCCACGTCAGGAAATGGTCCGATACAACAACACATAACAAGATGTTGGCTCTTTTAATCTTAAGACTCTCTGCGGTTCAAACTAATTGTGTCTTGTTAACGTGTGTTCGACTTTGTTGCTTCTTTTTCTGTCATCTCCCGGAGCTCACAGATTCTTGTCAGATTTCTCATATGATGCTCTCGGAAAGCAAGATGTGGCTTCGCAGCACAAGATCCGACATGTCCAGACTGGTTCGTGTTGTCCATGTTACAATCCCATCTCTGAAAACGTTGGGTCTTGGTGTAAGATGTTAATAAAAACAGAAGGCAGTGATTAGCAAATCCCATAAACACATGTTTTTACAATGATGCATTGTAAACATATCGAATATAAACACTACGAAATTGTACTATCGTACTACTATACTAAGGGAAAGGTGCTTATTTCAAATTGGTCGGGAGCAACATATCTTAAAAAATTGGGACTGTGCCATGTTTCCCACTGTGAAACATCCCCTCTTCTTTTAACAACAGTCTGTAAACATCGAGGAACTGAAGAGAGCAGCTGGAGTTTTCAGCAAGAGAAAGTTCTTCCATTCTTGTCGGACGTAGGATTCTAGCTGTGTAACAGTCCTGGGTCTTTGCTGGATTCTTTTCATCTAATGTGTCAAATGTTTCCAATTGGTGGGAGGTCTGGACCGCAGGCAGGCCAGTTCAGAACCCAGACCCATCCATGCTTCATAGTAGAATGAAAGCAGTTTGTGGATTAGTGTTGTCTTGTTGAAATGTGCAGGAACAGGCTGTCATCTGGAGGAAATGTTCTAAAAGCTGTATACACTGTTCTGATTTGATGATGCTTTTACAAATGTGTGAACTGCCCTTGTCATAGACATTAATGCGCCCCCATACCATTAGAGAGGCAGGCTTTTGAACTGCGTGCCAGAGGCCAGATAATTTATCTTCCTCCTCCTCCTATGGAGGTCTATGGTTCCCAAAAAAGTTTAATTTTTTTGGTCTGACTACAGAACCGTTTCCTCAGTCCATTTTAAATGAACTTTGGCCCAGAAAAGACGTCAGAATTTCTGGATGGTGTTCACATGTTTGCATGATAGAGCTTTAACCAGCAGTCGTGGATGGCACAACAAACTGTTTACAGACTAGGATTTGTAGAAGTGTTCCTGAGCCCATGCAGTAATGTCCAGAACAAAATTAAACCCTATTTTGTTTTCTAAAAATCGTACAAATTTTAGTTTCAACATTTTAACTTTACTTTGTTCTATTGCAAATAAAATACAGGTGCATAAGATTTGCACCATTTTTTATTATTTATTTTACAAATCATTAACATTTTTGGAATTGGGATTGTAAGTAGAACCTTCTCACCTCAGACTGAATATTTCAGTGTCACCATCCACCTTGGCTTTTCACCTTTGCTCAATGAATGAATGAATGATGTTTGTTTTTTTGTTTTTTTTGCTAAATAGGTACAATGTCTGCAGCTTTACGATATCATTTGCTAATGTCCGGTACACCCAAATCCACTCTGCATGATACTTCAGTCAAACCACTGGAGCTGAACCCATCATGTATTATAAATCTATACTTCATCTGACTGAATTCTTAACTTTTACTTGTTTTCCATGCTTTCTTGAAACAAACTCTCACCTTGTTCCTGTATATTTATTGATATTATTGAAAAAGCTGTTTTTAAAACCTATGAGACATGCAATAAAATGACCAGATGTTGTACTTAATTATTGTCAGCCACACAAAGCCTAACTTATTGGAGCTGTCACATTAAATTCATCGCCACCAAAAACTAACTTGAGGGGAAATAAACTGGAGACAGATGGTTCCTGAGCCCTCCAGTAAAACAGAAATATCAAACCAGGTTTGTTTACCTTGAAGGGACAGACCAGGAGCCAGATCGCTGATTAGTGTTGTAAAATGACCAAAACAAATTCAAATCCCCACTTTTAATTGGATGAAAAATCCAGCCAGGCTCCTAACCGCTTCATCTTTCATTTACTGGAGCTTTGTTGGCCTCAAATTACCTGTCAGCTCTAAACAAGTCCTCAGGGGCTCAGTTTAAGTCAGGTGTTCCTTACATCCCCGTGCTTTCTCCCCACCTCTCAACAGTCAGTGGTCCGACTGGTTTTCTGTGACCCGGAGCGGAATAAATCAGAGTCGCCTCCCTGGAAGTTGTACATATTTATAAAAGTTGATCTGATCTGTGGATGAGGCCTCACCCAGCTGCTTGGGCTGTAACAGACTGATGACAGCATTTAACTAGCACAGGCTGAATGAGTAGAAATTAAAACACTAAACATTTTTTATAAAAATGTATGAGTCTCGTTGTTTTTCTTCACAAAGCACACGTCTGAAGTTACGAGATGTTTAGCCCGAGCTAAATGCTAATGTAAGAGATCGGTATGTCTTAAGTGGAGCTTAGTGTGATATTTTTAAAAAGCTTTTTTTCTGTTGAGATAATGCTGAGCTACTGGCACACCAAGTTTTAGTTCAATATCTGTAAAATTAGTTGTATTATACAATTTTCGTGTTTCCCATTTTACCTTGAACTGACTCCAAAAGGTAATCAGCTGTAACTGTACGTGAAAGTCTCGTTTAAATCCTGTGGTTCTTGAGCTTACGCAACAAATGAATACAAGTAATGTTGCCAGTCTTTCCTATAGTAGAATTAAGTGCTGCTTTGTGCACAAAACCATCTACAATAAAAGTGAAATTTGTGCTAAAAAGCTCTCTAGAAACAATTCTCTGTTGGAAAGAAAAGTGAATGAAAAACATCTGCCTGTGGCAGGAACGCCGGACATCTGTTTTTCTTTAATCCAGCAAAATTAATCTTCAAAAGAAGAAAAAAACAAAAAACATTTCACTTTGCAGGAATTCGTTCCGGCAGGGAAAAACGAAAACGTGCCGAAGCTTTAAACGTGACATCACGTTGGCGAGGAAGAAAAACCCGTTTCCTCACGCCTCTCGAACCGGACCAGCTGGGAGAGGAGGGGGGACAGGGTGGGACTGTGGAGTGTTTGTCCTCCGGGGGTGGGGGGGGGTTCTGACTCGCTGCTGCTCTCACCGATCTGACTTCAAACTTAGCAATCCTATATGTAGAATATCACACCATTAATCCCACTTCTGTTTCAGCCTTTTATTTAACGATACATTTTCAATGTCCTTAAAATTAAAAAATAAACGATTTCTCTCTCTTTCGGCTTCCTCAGTCCACCTCGCCTCACAGCTGAGGCTGTCAGGTTGGCTCTGACTCACAGACAGCCGGGTTTATTGCACAGACTTTTGCATATTCGTCCTCAGCGCGAGGCACCGTGTTTCTACATGAACGAACATGGCTGAGTCGTCAGAAGGCTGAACGGTGAAATGGGCCTCGGCCTGAACCGCGCAGGAAAAGAAGCTCGATACCGACGGCATGCAGACAGAGCTGAGTCCAGTTGTGTAATAAACTCGGCGAACTCAGGGGAGAGGAGCATCCCTCCTGCTTAAAGTGGTATTAGATGCATAGTTTTGCAGGATGTAAAAAGAATCTTTCGAAGGTGTGTAATGTCCATACATGATTGAGAACACTCCCAGAACATAAAGGAGTAGATTGATGATTTTGCATAAAGTGTGGATGTAAACATATTGTGCAGAACACAGCTTGTAGAGATAATTGCAGCATGTTTTGTAACAGTTCTCTTTTCTCAGTGGCTATGACTCAGAAACAAAGGTCTGGTATGCTGGTGTTAGTTAAAGCCTGGAAGAAGTACTTGGTCCATGATTTAATCACAAAAGTCATTCCTCACATTGTTTTTGTAAACCATTAATGATCATGCAGATTTTGCTGTGAACGGAGTCAGAAAACAAACAGTTTCCCTCTGAGTTCGCAGAAATCTGTCGTAGACAGGAAGACCCCATGAAGTCAATCTGCCTGCCTCGGAGAAAAGCAGTGGATTACAGGGGGGTCCACGCAGTCTGGCAGCAAAGGCTGGGAACCAAAGCCCGTCCTCACGCCTGAATGCAACGCGCGCGCACACATCTCCCGAGGTGCATCCACAGCTCTGAGCATCCAGGGAACGCTCTTCCTGTAGGTCCGGTCTTTGAGAAGGCGTCTCCTATGTTTCAGTGAGCGTGTGCCAGTGGCAGACCTGCTGGCCCTCTGCCTCTCTCATCTCTGTCCAATGGGTCTGCTGCTCCTCGGTGGTGCTGTTGTGGCCCAGGGAGACCCAGCCCAGCCTCTCCCTGGGCTTCACGCTGCTCCTCCGGCAGAACACCGACACCACCAGCGACACCTCTGACAGCTGGAAGAGCGCCACCTGGAAGACGAACGTCTCCTTGTAGGTGGGGTTGGGCTGGCCTCGGCACACGGCGGTCTTGCGCTTGGACATCTCTTTGCCCTTGGAGTCCAGCATCGTGAGCTTCACGTAGGTGTCTGGAAGGAGAAAGGAGAGAAGTGAGGCAGTGCCACCAAGTGGTTCAACCTGAGCACTGCACCAAACTCCTATAGCTGAGACTAAAGTGATGAGATCTGGAAATACAGATGGATTGCTTTATTACTGCAATGAAGGTTTTGTTTCTAATAAATATTTTGTTTTGCAGCTTCTGCAACAGTAAATGAGATCTGCTTTGTGTTTGTTTTCATTGTTTTCTGTAAAGTAGAAACAAAAATGTCGGTCTTATCCAAAAATGATCGTTCATTAAGGTAAATAGATTATGGACGAATGTCTTGATTTATATGATAAATTTCGGTCACAAATTTCTAAACGAACTAGACCCTATTAGCATTAATTCACAACGTCCCCTGTTATGAAAAAGATTATGTTTCAGTGTTGTCTTACCTCTCATGATGTACAGCTGTCCCCCTACGAAGTGTTTTACACAACAAAACAGATCATCTGTGATGAACACACACCACGCCACACACAACGTTAGAAAGAAAAAAAAGAGAGGCAGTTTAAAGAAAGTGACCGGCATCAGGAAGGTGTTACATGGAAATTAGGACGTTCAGCAGTCGGTGCAGCAGGTTGGCCATTAAAAGCTGTCCGGGAAATTTTTCGTTGTTAAAGCGGGCTACCGCAAATTTCCAAAGGAGGACATTATTGAGTTTAGAAATGACAGGAAATCAGCACAAAAGTCAAAGATGTGTCTGTTTTTCTACTTACTGACAGGTTTATCAGATGCAGTAGTTTTGAAGTGGCTTCCCTGTATGACCTCAGCAGACAGCTGTCCCGTGGCAGAGTTATAGATGAGACCCAGGAGGATTTCTGGCAGTGACGTATCTTCAGTGGAGCGGTAGGACAGAGCTCCTGCGCTGCGAGAAACACTCACCAAAGAGCCGCAACCCTGACAAAAATAAAACACAGGGAGGATTAGGGACAAAAATCAGTGAAAGGTGAACTCGGCGCAGTGTAGGATCAAATAAAGTCTTCCCACTGTAAGTTCAGAGCCTGGCTCCAGGGTGACAGGCAGAGCCATCTTCCCCTGTAGGTTTAGCTTCGTCAGGTAGAACACCTTCTCTCCCAGGACCTTCTCCTTTTTCATCCGTCTGATGCTGTACAGGCGGAAGCGAACGGCGTAGTCTCCCAGGGCGTCCTGCTCCACCCTGGAGAACTTGAACGTTTCAGTGAAAACGGGACACGGGCCTTTCTGCACGCCCGTCTTGGCCCGTTGTTTCTTGGTGGGCAGCAGGACCAGGTGGACCTGCCACGAGATGTTGCCAGTCTGTTTGAGGGCGGGGATGTCGGTCGCAGCGGTGACGGTGACCGCCAGCCACTGCTCACTGGAGTCGTACTCAAAGGCAACGTCCAGCGTGCCGTACTGTGCGAGGGGCTCGGGCTCATAGGCTGCGGGCAGGTGAAGACCATCCTGAGGACAATAAGAGGTAAAGTTAGAAGAAATAAGAAAAAAAAACTTCTACTAGTTTTAGCTGATTTTCAGATAATTTAGTTTTTAACTACTGTTCTGATCATTTTTATTTATTGTTTGGGTAAATTTAGGCTTCAGCTACTGTTCTACTTGGTTGATTTTTTAGCTACTGTTCTGACAATTATAGCATTTTAGCAAGTTTCAGCTACATCTACTGGCTTTAGTTCTGCTGGCTATAAGTTTTAGCTGCTGTTCAGTTCATTTCAGCTTTTATTCTGTTGGATTTAGCTTTTAGCTACCATTCAACTGGTTTTAGATTTTAGATTTTTCTAACTTTAGTTTGTAGCATTTATTTTGCTAATTGTTTGACTTTGTTCGGATTACTTTAACTTTAGCTAATGAATTTAACCTCCAACAATTTCCAGCAGTAATTCAGGACGTAGCATTAAGACAGACAGCAGTTTTTACAGAAAATGCAGACATTTTCTAGTTAAAATAGTCTCCAAAGTATATTTTTCAAAGGGATGGATTGTCCGTTGTGATATTCAAAATAACATATTAGAATCAAACTTTTGAAACCTCAGGACCCAGAACAGCTGTGCTGTCACTGGGAATGTCTTCCTCGCAGCCTTTGGTGAGGTAGCTCTCCGTGTCCTGGTCCACGCTGGCCTCGCTGGAGCAGTGGGAGCTGTCGCGGCGCTTTGGGGACGACGCCCTCCTGACTCCTCGCTCCGAGCAGGAGGACTTGTTTTTTCCTGCGCTCTTGTTCGGAGGAGGCTGGGGTTCGCTTCGGGAAGACTTTGTCTTTATTCTCTGAATGCTGGCGGCTGTGATCGAGGACACAAAGGGAAACCAGAAGACATGATGTTGATTTGTGATGAAATTAGCTACTAAAAATATAATCAGATCAGGGAGGGAATGCCTCTATTATCAACTTTTTTTTTCCTATTGTGTTTAAACTTGAGTACAGATGAGAAGTGTGATGCCTTCACCTTGCGTACTGGAGGCCTCGCTGCTGTACCCTCCCTGCTCATCGGACTGTTTGCTTTTGCTCCATGCAGAGGTTGAGTCCTGCTGGGTCACGACCTTTGGGTTTTTTTCTTCTTCGCTGTCTGAAACAGCGTCATCTGTGCGGGACAGATCAACACTCATATTAACGATGTATACCGAAAACTGCAATGTGTGCAATATTTCCAGAGACAGAGTCGAGATGCAGCAGCTGAAACTGGCACACATCTCTCTGAAAAAGGCTGAATTTAAGAGTAAGAAGTTGGAAAACAGGGAAGGAGGTGAAGATCTGAAGGGTTTTTTTGTTCACAGAGGGGAAATGCACACTCTAACCTTGGTTTCCTTTCTTTTTCTTCTTGCTTTTTTTCCCTTTGTGTTTCTTCTTCTCCACATCTAAAGCTGCTTCAGATCTCTTTGAACCCTCCTTCCCTTTCTTATCCATCTTTTTCTTCCCGTTAGACAGCTCAGCCTCTTCCTCGTTGTCCGCCTCTCTCTCAGAGCCGTCTCGCACCTCTTCCTTCTCCTCCTGCTGCTCTTTCTCGTTTTCCTCTTTTTGTTTTGATTCTCTTGTTACAATTTCACGGTCAGGTGAATGAGGAGTTTGATCACAGTCATCTCTTCCTTCCTGAGCAGCTAACTGATCATCGCTCTGATTTGCCTTTCTGTCTTGTACATCGCTGTTTTCGGTTTTCTCTGTGGCTTCGGCGGCCTCCTCTCGCTGTCCCTCGTTGGATTCTTCTTCATTTCTCGTCTTGGCTTCTTTTTCTAGCTGCCTCTGTCTCCTCTCTTTTCTCCTCTGCTCTCTCCTCTCCTGTAGCTCCTCCCCCTCCTTCTTCCTCCTCTCTTCCTCCGCTAACTCAGCTTCTGATTTCTTTACTCGCCAGCATCCATCCCTCCACTCCCACTCCAGCTGGCTCTGATTGTGCCCGCCGTCTGCCGCATCACTCCCCTGGTTGGTTTTGGTGTGGCCAGCACTGGAGTCTCTCTGCCACATACTTTTAGCGCCGGCCCTGCCTTCTTGTGTGTTGGAGGCCTGACCCGACTCCTGGCTGCTGCCGTTTTCCCCGTCTTCTGCATCCTGTACCTTGCTGATGATAGTGGTGACCTGCTCCGTGAGCTGATCGCTGACGGCGTAGGTGACATCGCTAACAGTGTTGGCCAGGTCGTCCACACGGCTGGTGACGGAGTCCAGGATAGAAGAAATGTTGACAGATGGTAGGGTCGGCTGGAAGCTCTTGAAGAAGGCCATGTCTCGGTCAGAGATCGAAGCTCAAGATGACAGAAACACTGATATAGACGTGTTTGTTAGCAGAGTGTAGTGCCAGCATCCCAGCATGTACAGCACATATCAGTAAATACCGTACTTATATAGACTCTGTTCAAATAGTGCTAAATGCAGGTCTGAACTGCTTGTATACAAGTTCAGAAGCAGGAGGCGTGGAAAGTCTAGGTGTGTCGAGTACCTCGCTGGTTGTCCTTAAAGCCGGTGAGATGTGGCAGATTTTCGGGACTCTGCACAGACAGTTTGTTGCTGAGGTAAAGAAAAAACAGAGCCATCAGCGCCATGAGGGCTGCAACTGAAGACAGAACACCCAGAAGTTCAGGAGAGACTGCAGAGAGAGCAACAATACAAAAAAAGGAGGGAACAGGTTAAGGGGGGGGACAGGAAAACCCTAAAAGTTAGAAGAACATGAAGAACATTTAGAGATTCAGTTTACAAATCAAATCGTGTTCATTTTTTT